>CM034147.1:263469898-264069898 GCA_019776745.2 Taxus chinensis | reverse complement strand
CGCATTTAATACATACCTACCAATTTGAATAAGCAAGATATTCGGGTAGAGTGGGAAAAATAAGCACGAATGGCACTTGGTTCATTTGGGACATGTGGGACGCAAATGCGCGAAACATGTGGCTCGACCGAATCGGGCGAAGCGGGGAAAAGACGCACAAATGCCTTTTGGGACATGCGGGATGAAAGTGCGCGAAGTACGTAACATTACATTCTATTCAAACAAATTTTGCACAAAAAATATTCTTGGAATAAGAATAAGAAATTAGGAATGCCCTTAGATTTTGTACCTTTGTCATCACCTACAACCATTTGATTTTTGATATAACAATATCGAAAGGAGACTTGTTTTTTATTTTTTAATTTATTCACCACCCTCAACCATTTGATTTTTTTTCATTTGCAAATGTGAACACATGCAACAGGAAACAAATCATATTTGATATAAATGGTTTTTTGGCACACACCTTCCAAAAGGGTGATTCAACGTTCAAACAGTTATAAATGTTTGGTGGTGTTGAGCTAAAAAAAATAAAATTTCTCAGACCTAATGTGAAAGAGTTCTTGCAAAAATTCAAAAAATATTTCAAAATAGCACTATGGACATCGGCGAGGAATTCAAATGTTGATGACAAGATGCCTTAATTCCTTCAAAACATTCTCTTGGAGGTTGTAAGCTTCAAGTTCATATTTACACAGGAATATTATGTCGAAACCAAACGATCTGATTATAAAGGTTATGTGAATCCCAAATTATATCTCAAGAATATTAACTCCGTTTGGTTGTAGTTTAATGCATCGTACAACTTTAAAAATACAGTGCTTGTAGATGACTCTTTAGAGAAAAATAAGTTCAATGATGTTGCAGACTACATAATTGCTAAAACATTTAACATGGATTCTAATTCAGAAGAAAAATACTTGTTAGATGTGTTGTGGCCATTTTTGCAACCATTGAAGGACATCGAAGATGTTCGGGATTATATTAGATCATAAAAACAATTATAGGTAGCTTTTTAATTGGAGCTTTAGTATGTTTTGTATTGTTGATTTGCAAGCCATCTTCGGGAATAGTGTTACATTATAAATTCAATTTATTCTTCAAATATTTTACAATAATTCTACCTTCAGTAAATTTATTTCAATTTATTTCGTAGCTATATTTAAATACTAAAATTTATCTAAGATGGTTTTACCATTAATTTTAAATAAATTCATATCCATATTTGAATATGAAAATTTGTATGCCATGTTTCTTATAGTTAATTTTATATACATATTTAAATATGAAAATATATATGGTATGTTTTTACAATTAATTACATTCTCCTACACTGGATTTTTTCCCTTTCCTTATTTCTTCATAACATCTTCAGAAATTCTCTAGTTGTGCTGAGGTTCAATCACACCATAATAAATGAATTTAATTTGATATCTAACTTTAAATATGAAAATATATCTGGAATGGTTTTACTGTTAATTACATTCTCCTAAATTGAATTGTCACCCTCTTTAATTTTCTTCATAACATCTTCGGTAATTCTCTGGTTGCCCCTAGGTTCAATCACACCATAGTAATTGAATTTGGAAATATCTCGCATCTCATGAGTTTCATTAGCCTAGCGACCGCTTGGCCAACGAAATTTTAAATATTTTAATTTGCATAGTGTAATATTAAAGACATCTTAAAACCAATAAGAGTAGTATTCCAAAGAAAACATTAAGCCTAGCGACCATTAGCCCTTATAAAACTAAACATGTATCTATTTCATATGGGCTAGCGAATGTTAGGCATTATTTCTCATATCAATGATGGATTCCATGAAATCATAAAAAGTTTTTTTCACATATTCAATAATTTAATTCATGATCAGATATATTGGACTTCGGAAGGAGAATTAACAGATTGTAATATTCTGATTTTTTGATTTCAATATATATGTGATTTTGGATTCCAATATGTGTGATTTTGGATTCCAATATATGTTCTTCTAGATTCCAATATATTTGATATTATAATCCAATATGTGTGATTTTGGAATGCAGATAATTCCAATATTTAACATTTTGGAATCCAAATATAGTAATATTGGATTCAAATATTGACTATATTTTTAGTTGCTCAGACTCAAATAAGTCTAGATTGAGTGAAATAAGTGTTATATGTATGGGATAATTAGGATGTAAAATAGACCATTTATACATTTTCACATCATGTACACAATGTTTTTCAACTAATTGGAATGATCATTGATACCTTACTGAAAAATCAATAAAGAAACCTAAATAAATACTCATGATAACAATTTAGTATATTTAACAAATAAAACACATAAATCCTTCAATGAATTGTCAAAAATGTAAACTTTATCTTCCCACATTAACTGTGATTGAAAGTTTCAATCCAAAATATTTATGTCTTTTAAAAAATACACTTTACAGGATCAAGCAAGTACCAATGGCATAATATAGCCACATTGACTCATATTTGACATGAGTAGTGGATTTAGAAAGAGTGAAATAAAATCAAATCTCTATATCAAGGAAAGAAATCAAGGTGAAATTTTAATTGTTTTCTTATATGTGGATGGTCTGATTATTACTATAGATAGAAATATACCTATAGAAGAGTTCAAAATAGAAATGAAGAAAGAGTTTGAAATGAAAATTTTAGGACTCTTGAAGTATTTTCTTGGAATGGAGGTTAAACAAGTGGAGAATGGTATTTTATATCTCAAGTCGTTTATGAAAAAATCTTGAACATACTCTAAGTGGTGAACAACAAGCCAAATACAACATGAGTTGCAATAAGTTTGAAGTTAAGCAAGGACGATTTCATCAGCAATGTGAATAAAAAATTGTACAATAAATTCGTAGGAAGTTTAATGTATTTTACAACAACAAGACATACAATATATTTTACAATTGGTGTGATCTCCAAGTTTATAAAGACTCCAAAATAAGCACACTATAAAGTAAGAATAATGATTGTAAGATATGCCAATGGCATAAAACGCTATGGAATTTTGTATTATAGATCAAATAATTTAGTTAGTGATTGGGTAGGTAGTATTCATGATAGTAAGAACACATCCATATATGTATTGATATCAAGTCGGGAGCCATTTCATGGGATTCAAAGAAGCAACCAATTGTTTTACTCTCCATGGATAATGATAAATATATAGATACAAACTTAGCAATGTGTCAAGCTATTTAGATTACAATAATCCAATCATATTTTAAAGAGGATAAAAAATAAGAAACTACAATCTTTAGTGACAATTCATCATCTATAGCTATGCCATTTTTTTAGTTCTTCATGGAAACAAAAAACACCCATACGATAACTTATTGAAACTCAAGAAATAAACTTGGAATTTTTACAAGTCAAATAAGAAATTCAAGATATTTTTCACTAAAACATTACCAAAGAAAATTTATTTAACATTCGATAGATAAATTGGGCATACTAAATGAAACAAAAACACCAATATAATGTTTATTCTTGCAACTTCAGATTCCATAATAATACAACTCCAAAGTCACTAAAGAAGCTTCAAAATCATTAAAAAATAACATTGGAGTTTCTACATAGGTGCAAAAATGTTTGGCATGCATGGTAACCATCTCAAGATTGAAGTTTAGTGTTGAAAATGTAATATTGATCTTCCCACATTAATTACATTTGATCATGTCATTCCAAAATCTTTATTGGATCTAGATTTTTTGTAACCAATAATTGTCCATATAAAAAATTCAACATTGGTTAGTTCAAGTGATAAAGAAAATAATAACTTGAATATTAAAAATTAATCCCTTCATTTTGAATTGAATTATTAGCCAGAGAAGTGGGAAAATAATAATTATTTCACATTAATTCTTTAAAAAATTAGGGTGCATAACAAATAAAAAGAGGAAACGAAAAAATCCAATGGCTCGACGTGGAATAACAAAAAATACAAAAATGTAATAAATGTGAAAATAACATAAAATAATGAGAAACAACTAAAGGAGAAGAAGAAAACAAAGCAATAAGAAATAGAGGTAAATAATAGTTATTAAGAGATAAATTTAGTTTGAATTTGTAAGCCATCTGAATTTTTTTATAAATATATATTTATAATTTTTTGTTTATTCTTTAGATCTTTAAATAAAATTTATAACAATATTTATATTTTTCTAATAGTAATGATATAAGAGCTTCCACTATTCAACAAATCAAGGAAGCCATATTTCTAACAAAATTGGTTTTAGAGATGATTTATTTCTAACAAATCAGTATCAACACTGATTTATTTCCAGCATAAATTTCCAATATAAAATGGATGATGATATGTCTCCAACTTTTTTTAGAAGTTCATATTGAAACATCATAATTGAATAGTTAATGAAAATTGGCAACGTTGAGGCACTTTTTATATTTAATTTTTTAACTCTATAGGAGTGGGATGGTTATAGTTATAATAAAGAAGAAAATATTTCCCTACTCTAATATCCATAATTTCCTCAATCATTATATGATGAGACATTTTATTTGGCATGTACAACTCCTCTATGTCATTCCCACACTCCATAAATTAACAATTATTTTCCTTTGACCTACATCCTTATGAACTCTGTAATATTAGTATTAATATAAAACCAAACCAATAATATTCTTACAGGAACATATAAACATATACACACATCTATATATGTGTGATCATACATTATATGCAATTTTTACCCTTCCAAATCTTCTCAATGATTGATTTTTCATTTGAACATAAAATATAATTCAACATGTACTACACTCATACCTAGCCAATGTTTTCCAATATTAGAATGAATACTCATGACCATGAAATGATGATATGGGAGCACTATGATCTTGAGATTTTTTTAATACAACAATCATGGTGCTCAAAATAAAGAGACCTAAACTTGCATCAAATATAGTGGATGATAAAATCATATATTATAACCCCAAAAATCTAAATTAAGGTTCACACACATGAGGAATATCTTCATTCATAGGTCATGCACCAAATGCTATGGAATGTATGAACTCCACATGATACAATTTCATATATGTTCAAAGAGTTCTAAATCACTCAAAGACTCCTCCTCATAAGGTTTCTATGGTACTTATCGTTTCTCTATAATCAATTTTTTAACATAATCAAATATCAACATTTTCAATAAAAAAATTATACGTCCTCTTCTTCCTCAAAGATCTTATAATTATAAGGAAAAGCTGATTTTTCTAGCACATGCACTGAACAACTAAGAACCTTACAAAAGATGACACATATGAAGAGTTATAAGTTGTATCTCTCCTTGAATTTACCTCAAGAAATTTAATTACTTTTCTCAAAATAATGACCTCTTCCCATTCCTAACCTATACTTCTCCTATACAGTGGTATATCCTCATTTCCTTGAAATATTACAATTATTTTAAAACTAAGCATCTAAACTATATATAGATATATAGATATATATAATTGAATAGATTATAATATATTAAATATTTTTTAAATTTAAAACATACATGAAGGGGCAAGGAGATTTCACTCTCAAGGGTCACTACTGGGTTATATATAGAATAATTTGAATGAGCATGAAGAGGAAAATATGATTCATAATTGTATAGATATGCACAGAATGTACACTATCATCTGAATTAATTACGATATCTATTAAAATCTATTTGTAAAATTTATCAATACCCATAACCATACATGATTTTTTAATAAGAATTCCTTTATTTATGGTTCATGTAAGACCGTAAAATGAAATTCATTTTTACATTTTATTCAACAAAAAATAATTTTAAAATATGTAATAAAATTAGAGCAACTGGAATCATCTACCTAGAAAACATTTATACCCTCCACTTAACATAGGAGGATTTCAATTCACCCAAACTTTATTATAGAAGGATTGAGCTAATTTTTTTTACCCTAATTTTCTGAATCGAGAACAATATGTATGTAATAGTTTTATGAATTCAACACTTTATGGATACACTAGTTTTATCAATTCAACAAAATACTTATGTCATAGTTTTTGAAATCAACATCGTATATATTTCACTATTTCTTCTTAAATATAAATGTAGTTGTTTACTTTGTTGTGAATTGATGTGAGAAAATACTAGAGACAAACCAATGTCACAAACATTGGAAGAAAAAAACATCACAATATAAGTTGCAAAATATGCTAAGCTAAAGTCAAAAGCTTGGGGTGTAAAAATGACGTAAACTAAGTCAAATAAACCATTGACCTAATATCATCCCTTCATTCATATGGGTATCTCCTAGGAGTGGAACCCTAGTTGATGGATAGGCTACACCTTGTACATCATCATCTCTACTATTGAAACACAACCCATTTGATCAACTAACTTTAGCATTTGAAAATTCACCCTTGCAACTTTAAGGTGACCTAAAGGTGCATGTAGGGTGTGACTTTAAATAATCATAATGTTGTAGTATTAGGGCACATGATTTATATGAACTTATAACCCATGTTTTCTACAAAACATAATGTTGTAAAAAATTCTTGGGAACAATCTTTTTCGTGATTTGAAAATTCAAAATTCTCAGTCTCACAATTGCTATTGATTTTTTATTTATCATTAAGTTTATAAATTTTAATTTTAACATAAATTTCCTTTTTATGCTTCAATGAAACACTACATATAACATCTGTTAGAAAATTGAAGGAACATTTATACGGTGGTAAGTGGTTTAGAATTTTTGTTTCACTATGAATACATTGCAAATGATTAATAAAAATTACTTTAAAATATTATTAAATACTGACTTGTAATTTCACTTTTGCAATAATTTAATTATGTCACTTTCGATATTCACAATTTAATTATCCTGTGTCCATTCAAACTGATAATTTGCTAGATCAAGTTCTTAAGCTCCACTTGCAAACCATGGGTCTAAACATGAAGCCAGGGTCTTCCCCTCTTGCTATTTTTTATAGAATTATTTTAAGATTGACTAATACCGCACATCCTGCCACTAAGCATCGTCCTTCTAAAGGAAGCAGTGTTGTTATGCATGCTAGTTTGACAGCTTAGAAAATTGAGCCTGAAGTCGTCAGTTGGGATAAAATTAGAGTGCCACGTGAATGGACAATTTCTACTAAGTGTGTTTCTGCAGCCACTTCATCTGTCCAATCTTCCTATAAAGTTATTGAAGATAAAGGCAAGGCTACCATCTCCTTTAGAAAATCTAGCTCTGTAAATCCTAGATTATCTACCTCTTCTTCTACCCAGTCTTTCATATCAGAAAGGGAGAAGAGTCCTGAACGAGAAATTCCTCCATGTAGCCATCCATCTCTTGTGCATGATCCCAACACCGATTGTCTGTGGTGTGAAAACTGCCAGGTTTTAGTCCAGCAGAAATATATTCCAAAAAAAGGCTCGCATATAAGCATGAATAGTTGTTCCCCGTCCTCTTATCATCAGACTCTTTTACAAGCCAAAGTTGCACTTAGAAGAGAAAAAATCTGTATGGATTCAAAAGAGGCAACTTCTTCTCAAGCTGAAAATATAGAATTCCCTTTCGCCAAATATTTTGAATTCTATACAGAAGATCGGCAACAACGCCGATAGTATTGGTACCAGTGTCAGCTTGACTCCAAGATAGAGAAGTTTGAATCTACCAGAATGTTAAACTAGAACAACAAAGATACTAAGGATATTCATGACCAAGTTCTCTCTCAGAATGAAAATCTCAAGCGTATGCAAGATACCCTGAAGGCTATTGAGCTTCATCAACGAGGAGATATTCATTCTACTGTATCTTTATTAAATAAGAAAGTAGATAGTCTATCCTCTAACGTGCAACAGCTGTCTACTAATTTGCAGCAAGTTCCTGATTAGGTCAGCAACAGCTTATAGTCACATATTAAAGAATCTCTTCATTTTGTTTCTGAAGGAACTGTGAAAAAGGTTATTGACAGTTTCCAGACCGTCAATGACAAGGTAAACAATTTATGTTTTACTGTCTCTGAGCTTGAGCAGAATTTTCCTGCTCTCACTAATGATGTAAATAAATTAGAAAGCACACAGTCAGATTAAAGTATTATATCTTCAAGCTCTCAAGGTACTAACCCTGATTGGTCAAAATCCATTACTTGAGCTCAAGTTTTTGCTATGAAATCTCCTTTCTGCAAAGAAAAGGAGAAATAAAAGAAAATTAGCATGGCACGGCTCATAGAAGAAGCCACTAAAAGCTTCATGGAAGAAGGAGATAGCTCTGTCCCTCCTCTACATGCTACTATGCGCACATAGAACTTCCAGCCTAGTTTTTATAAGGTTGAATGCAAATCCTCTAATGAAATTAGAGAAATGATACATGGTATGATTGGCTGGGCCAATACACAAGTTCTAACATTCGGAAAGCATGATAAAGATGTATTTGCTATTATTGCTAATGGATTTTTGGGCATTCTCAAAGAATGGTGGGATGCTGTCCTTGCCCCTATGCAAGATACTATCATAAATGGTCAAGGAGAAGGAGCTGACAGAGTCGGTGGTGGAATGGCTAGCCTCACCACTGCTATAATCTCAGAGTTCATTGGCACTGTAGAAGATGCAAAAATATTGAGGACTACTGAATTCTTGCGAGAGAAACTCTGTGATTTCTAAAGTCCATGAGTACCAGTGCTATATGTAAAAGTTTCTCTATAATTCGGGTACACCTTTCAATTCTACAATGAAATTACAGTATGTGGAATCTTATCCATCATATTTTGCCAATGAATATAAAAAAGCAATGCATGGGTTCTCTGAAGTAGATCCGACCTTTGGTCGTATTAATCAGATCATCACTGAAACTAACCAACTTCTTTGTCTTGAGAAACAACATAATAAAGAGGCCATAAAAGTAGAAGAAGCTCTGGGAATTAAGTTATGTAAACTTCAGGTTAGTAATCAGTTTGGCTGTCCTACTCCTGCCTCTTCCAAGTACAAAAAGATGAAGAAAAGGTTCAAAGGTAAGTCACAGTGTCATGATTGCATCTCCAAATCTCATGCTAAGCATAAATATTATGGTAAAACCTGAAGAAAGTTCTTCCGATGAAAAAAGTATTTCCCCAAGTCTAAGTCTATAGAATGTTTTATTTGTAAGGGAAATAACTATAGTCGAGACTGTCCACAGAAAGGACAGAAGGCCAAGTCAAAGGCCAAAGTAAATTTTGTACATGAACATCTTCTTGATGAAGATGCTTATGTTTTAATATCTGATGTAGAAAGTTATGAATCAGATATTGAGTTTTCTAAGTTAAAAGTTGCAGCTAATCAACTTACAGGGTCTTCTTCTGCTACCAGCTATTCAGACTCTGATACTGGTTATGATTCTCTTCCTATGTTTCCCTGCAACATGATTCAGAGCTCTTATGAACACCCGTTCATACCTCCCAGTTCTTTAGTCCTTAAACACAAGCTGGAACAACTTAAGCAAGATCTTACTGCCTACCCTCCTCATATGGTGCATCGCCATTATTTTCTTCAGTCACAATTCTACGAATTGAAGAATCAGTTGGATGCTAAGATCCAACAAGAAAAAACAAAATATTTACAGCTAGCACAACGAGTAGTGCTCCCTGAAACTATTCAAGATCCCTATCACTTTGCTCTTCCCCCCGGTAGAGATCAAGGACGAGGACGAGAAAATCGCAGCTCATGTATACGAGATCATCCTTCTTCTAGCTATGGTCGCGGTCGCAGATTTGGACCCAGACAGTTTCCATTCCTATTTCCAGAAGAAGAAGAAAATGATGCCAAAGAAGTGGAAAAATCTCCAGCTCCTATATCACAGAATCCTGTCCCTACTTTGGTTCTTGCTCCCGGCACACCAGAACGAAGATTTTAGAGACAAGAGCATCTCTCTCTCCTAGAAAGAGCTATCCAAAAATCCACTGAAGAGTTCCAAGCTTTGCTCCAAGAAGAAGAATTAGCTTCCAATCCTAATATCACTGAAGAAGCCATTGATAGGCTTATCATGGAAAAAGCCTATGATCAATATGAAGCAGAACACAGTGTAGAGGTAAGTATAGTTAAAACCTCCTGCAATCCTTTCTGTAGAATTCAAATTTGTATCCCAAACATAAAACCTTACTCTCTAAATGCTATGATCGACACAGGTGCATAAATTAGTTTGTTAAAAGCTAATGCTATCCCTAGAGATTGTTGGGATCTTGAGCCATTACAAATAAGTTTTGACTCTAAGAAAGTGTTCTTCCATTGTTCTGCTCATATTCTTGTACAGTTAGGGAAAATGCAGACTACCTTTAAATTCCATCAGTTTGATCTACTGCATTATGATATGCTACTCGGGTCTGACAACCTGAATAATTGTATGCCCTATACTAGTTGTCAAGATGAGATCCGTTTCCCTCAAGGATCTATCCCAAGACTTCAAACCTACTAGTCCATTGTGCCCTCTGCACCTAAGCCTCAAAAGGCCTCCAATTTAGAATGGTTACACAAGTCCATTTCCATGAATACCTCTGTCATTGATTCCCTCATCAACAAAATCAAAACTGAATGTGCTTCTGATAATCCCCATGCTTTTGTCCATCGGAAGCAACATTTCTGTCAACTAGATTTTCAAACTACCACTTCTCCGAAGTTCAAGGCTCATCATATAGGCATGCCTCCCTCTGAGAAAATTGAATGTCAAGCAGAAATTGATAATCTTCTTAAAGGAGGATTCATACAGTCCTCTAAGTCTCCATGGACATGTCCTTCCTTTTATGTAAATAAGAGAAGTTAACAGGTCAGAGGAAAGAAAATATTAGTGGTAAACTATAAACCACTTAATAAATATATACTACCAGTCCAGCATCCTATTCCGAGCAAAGATGATCTGTTGGCTCACATTAATGGTAGTAAGCTTTATAGCAAGTTTGATCTTAAGTCAGGCTTCTGGAAAATCTTCTTACAAAAGGAAGATACATACAAGACTACATTCAACATTCCAGGTGGCCAATATGAATGGAAGGTTTTGCTATTCGGTCTCAAAACTACACCATCTATTTTTCAGAAAAAGATGGACCAAATTTTTGGTCACTTATCTAAATTCTTGATTTTCTATATTGATGATATCCTGATCTTCTCTCAGAATATAAAAGATCGTCTAGAGAATCTTGAACAGTTTTATCAAACTTTATATGCTAATAAACTCTGTCTCAGTCCAACTAAAATGGAACAATTTAAAGATTTAGTTCAATTTCTTGGCATAACACTCAAAGACGGTGTCATTCAAATGCAAGAACATGTTGTTTCAAAAATAAATTTATTTCTTGATGAGATCACTGACAAAACACAACTACAAAGATTCCTGGGTTGTGTAAATTATATTGCAGGATTTTATAAGAATGTTGCTGCAGACAGATTATTATTGAATAAATGATTTCGACTCCAATGCTCCAGCATGGAACCCTGACATGACAAATGTTGTCCAACGCATTAAACAGAGTTGCTAATCTCTGCCATCCCTGTCTCTGCCAGGCAATGGTTTCAAGGTCATTAAGATAGACACTTCTGAAGAATACTGGGGAGCAATCCTCAAAGAAAGAATGGAAAATGGTTCTGAAAAGATTTGCAGATATGCTTCTGGATCTTTTAAAGGCCCTAAACTTCAATATCATTCTAGCCATAAGGAAATTCTAGCTGCCAAGAAATCTATTCAAGCTTTCCTATTCTTCCTGCAACATGAAAAGTTTTTACTCATAACAGATTTGTAGCATTTTAAAGGTAGATTATATAAAGGTGAACCTACCAATAATACAACTTATGGTCATCTTCAGAGATGGGCTCATTGGTTTGACAGATATGAGTTTGATGTTGAACACATCTCTGGTAAAAAGAATGCTCTCACTGATTTTTTCTAGTAGAGAGTTAATAGCAACTAAAACTATGAATGTCACTTAGATATTCCATGAATTTGTTGAACCAATCTAGAATACCTCCACTTGTACAAATTACCTGAGGTCATTAGAAAGATGTGATAATCAAGTGTCATGTGAAGCACAACACATACTTCTCTCTCGAGGAATCATATTTGTATCCCCTTATCAGACCTCTGAAGTCACATGTAGATTTGTGGATCCTGAGATCCCTACCTCAGAATTCCATTCTCGAGCACGAGCCTATGGTATTCTGTACTCTTCAATGGCAATGGCGACATTCCTAATATGTGGAGCCCCTAGCTAATGACATTCTAGTCGAAGGAAGGCATCTACGAAAATTAATTCCAAGACCACACACACTATGGAGATTTGAGTTCTCCAGACTATGGCCTGAAGGAGATCCCCTGACAAATGATGCATGGAATCGTCCCAGTATCCCTGGTGATAGGAAGTATATTGCAAACCATTTTAAATACTTCTTATCTAAATTCCTGCCTACTAAAATTTCTTATAGTCCTCTAATTAATGTTTGTCCAGATACTGTTAGAAATATCTTAATAAATTGTAAGATCCCATGGTATTTTAAAAAATGTTATTATGTCAAGACTAATCCATTGCAGGGACACCATCCAAATCCTAACGGATAGCTATGATGCAAGATCTACATCTATCACACAATGAATGTACCTCCTCCAGTGCCTGGACACTTTTTAAGGATTCCCGACCAGTATCTATTCCCCACTAGATGATATCTTCAAAGAGATGCTGACGGATCCCAGAAATTTATCTCATCTATGGTACGAACATAATACATAGGATATTTTCTTTGCACAATGACAAGAGGAATCTTCCAGCTCCTCTGATGATGATGTTAGTCCTAGCGTCCAATACAACCTGTCAAGCTATGATGACAGGCTTGTTGTCATCATTTGTACAAAGTAATCACGTGTTGTCACTTTATGTAAAGCTATGGACCTCTCCACTTTCTAAAGGTGTCATAATGAGTGGTATGTACTCATCTTTCTGTCTTTGTGGGAGTCTTTTGGTGACTTGGGTTACTAGTTCCTGGGTCTTTAGGTTTTCCTAGTAATCCGGTGAAAAGTTTCTCTCTTTTCCTTTATAAGGAGATGCGTAGAGACTCATTCACTACATCGAATTACTTCGGAATTTAGTAGAGTTCATAGTTCTAGAGTATTTTAAATTCTTAAGTCATCTTTGTAATTTCTGCACTCATGTGATATAAATTGTAATGGAGTTATGCTCTTAGAATGAAATGAGAATTGTAATGGAGTTATGCTCTTACATAAATAAAAGTGCAATTTAATTGGAAGATCCTTGTTATTAAATTCTTGGTATCAGAGTGAGGTTGTTTTCTTGTTTTTTTCGAATAGATATCCTTATTCTCTTGGTTTCTAGTGTTTCGTTTACTTGTCTCTCTGAATCCTGTAAGACGTGCTATTACGAAGGCGGACCTTTTAAAGCCCGGGTGAGGCTAGCCATTCCACCACCAACTATGTCATCTCCTTCTCCTTGACCATTTATGATAGTATCTTGCATAGGGGCAGGGAGTACATCCCACCATTCTTTGAGAGTGCCCAAAAATCCATTAGCAATAATAGCAGCTACATCTTTATCATGCTTTCCGAATGTTAGAACTTGTGTATTTATTCATGTATATGTGTGTGTATATGTGTGCGTGTGTGTATGTAAATTGGATTTTTGTTTGTATATTGAGGGAAAGTTCGTGTATTTATTTTAATACTTGAGTAACACGTGTATCATGCTATCAACTATGTACATGTTTTTATTCCTTTAGTAGTCATCATAGATACCCTAGAAAAAATGTGGAGAAACATTTTCTAGAGACTTAAGTAACCACACTATCTCGTTATAAAAAAAAACATATGGTTGTTTGCATTTTAGTTTCATAATAGATGTGATGTGAAGATTAAGGAACTTTTAAAATACTATTTAAAATGTGTATGGTACGCTGATTACAATGTGCGATGTCAATTTTTTTTTGTAATTGTAACATTACTCTTAGTATCATATGTTGGGAATAGTTTTTGGTCATGATGGTAGGTAAAGTCCTCACTTTTTTTCTTCTATAATCATTTATAATAGAGTTAGTAAGTAAAATTTTTTGTAAATATGCATTTGGGGTTGTATTATTGATAGACGAATTTGTAAATTGCATCATTTTTTATATCAAGGAATAAGTTATAGTACTTCATTATCTTTGTCGAGGTTAGGAGTTATACTATGATGACTATCATATTCATGCCTCATATCGAAAACATTTATATCTACATGGTTTCTAATCTAAGTTAGCGATCATTATAAACATTACCTCTCCTCAGTAGATTACACTTGGAGTCAGGGAGACCCTCAGGGGTGCATGTTTCAACCTATCCATTTACAACCAGTAATCACTCATTTACATAACGATTGGTTTACTAGCACTTCCCTACTTTTATATTTATCATTTCATTTCTAGATATAGTCATTTAAATGGATCAAGGATGCTTGAAAATATGTTTCAATAGTGGAACAAAATGTGAAGAGAAATCTACAATAACTAATGGGAATCTAGAGAAACTTATTATTAAAGAGGTGGTTATATTTAGATTTTTATCAAGTGACTATGCATATTGCATTATAAAACATGTTTCATATTTTATTTAGTGGTTCATACATTAAAAAATTGATTTAGTTGCATTAATTATTATTCAATCCATTTTTTTCTCTATCAAAATTACTATTTCTATTTCAGGTGCAATTTCTAGTATATATTATCACATAGACACTTTGCACTTTAAAGACTAATAATATATAGGGCCATAAATATAAGCATATATCTATCACCTTCACATAGGGTCTATACCAAACATAAAAGTGACCAATATTTTGTTGGGGTTTTGTGCAAACATGTAAGAAATAAACTAAACCATAATATATAGAAATAAGTAGATCTAAAATAAACTATAACATACTAAGAATATTGACATGGTGTTTATCTTGAGAAAACTCTTTTAGCTAAACAACCTAGTATAACTTCAACCTTGTACTAACATGAAAAGATTACAAATACAATAATTTGCTTCCAAAGTTCTAGTATCCAACAGACCAAGTATTTTATGGATACCTCTCATAAATAGATCATGTGATTTAATAACCAAAGCACATCTTATAATTAAACTTTATTGGAAATCAAGATAAAGTATTAAAATAATACATTAAATTAGAGCCACTACTTTTATAATGAAATAAAGTTACAAAGGTAAGCTATATGTACTATTATTAGGCATAACCATTTCTTTAAAGAAAAGCACCTAAACATAGCACAACACGTTTGCATGGGCACTACATGGGTAGAAAAATAAACCAGAATATGTAGAAAAGTAGTAGATCTGATATAAAATAGAACATACCAATAATATTGTCATGGTGTTTTCCTGGGGAAACCCTTGTTTGTAAAGAAACTAGTAGAACTTCTAATGTAGCCAAAATTTGAACACACCTAATATACTGCAAATAATTTGAACTCCAAAAGAAATAGATCTCATTATTCGTTATTGAATCATGAACTACAATGTTTCCTAAATAGAAAAATAACTTTCAACTCGAGTTTCCAAGAAAAAATTAACTAACTTTGACTAAATCTACTCTATGTGGTGGGAATTACTATTTTTAGCATTTTACTAGAACTTGCTATTATTAGTAAGTTCACATGCTTATTCGTACAGACACATAAATTGCCACACATATTCTACACGCCTAAATGAGAGGAATTGATAAATTCCCAAATCAGAATCCATCTAAGAGACTAACATTAAGTAATGCCCTAAAATAGGAAAAAAATGAATTATAAATTAAATCCTAATTTTCATTCCTTAGATGGTGGAATTCGGGCCCGAAAATGTGCCAAAATGTGCTCTAACCATTAAAGACAGTTGACTAGTGTGTTTGTCTCATAGAAACAAGTGGTTTAATAAAATGGACCCAATCGGACACCCAGAGCACAAGTTATGAACTTTTAAATTTCATGCTAATATTAATGCATCATTCTCCCCTACTTGAAAAAAACGCAGCTCCTACAAGTTGTTTTCTTAAAAATTCTACCAGTTATCTACATCCATCTTCTTAATCACCCACTATGTGACCCATGTATTACCCTATTGTTCCAATCCTTTCCAATGTACCAAATATTTGTTGTATTTACCATGTCGCGTGTGCAATGTTGTCTTGTCCAGAATCTGATCCACTTCTTCTTTCTTCTTCACTGGAAGCTGCTACCTCCGATCTACTACTTCGTCAATAACATCCCCTTTTGCACCATCCACATGAAAAAAATATAATTTTTAAACATTAAACAATGGAGAATTATAAAAATTCCCTAACAATTCTACCTCATAAGAATTATCATTTTTTTTTTTACGATTTTGCAGGGACCAATCTTCTTGTACTTCAACTTGTTATATGTTCGTTTTGGAAACCTTTCCTTCTACAGGTATACCATAACCAACTCACCCACTATAAATACCTTTCTCCATCTGTACACATTTTTATTTCCTTATACTTCTCATTATTTTTTTTGTAACTTCTTCCGCACTTCTTCCTGTAATTGTTGTATATGTTTGGTCAATGATTTTGCATCATCACTAACTCTGCCATCAACTGGGAGTTGTACCAAATCTAACACCTCGTTTGGATTACTCCCATACACAATAGAAAAGGGAGACTTTCCTGGGGATATATTTACGGTGTTGTTATAAGAAAACTCAGCTTCTGGTAATGCTAAGTTCCATTGTTTTTTCTTTTCCCCAACTATGCACCTTAAAAAGTTTCCCAAACTCCTATTTACCACCTTTGTTTTCCCATCGGTTTGAGGATGATAGGAATTGTTGATTAGTAGTTTAGTCCCCAAATTCTTCCATAAAGTCCTCCAAAAGTGAGTTAAGAACCTTATGTCCCTATCTGAAGTGCTTGATTTTGGAACACCATGCAAACAAAAAAGTTCTCTAAAAAAAAAATCTGCTACTACTGTCACATCACTAGTTTTCTTTCAGGAAATAAAATGAACCATCTTAGAAAACCTATCAACAACCAAAAAAATTGAGTCATTAGATTTTTGTGTTTTTTGTAATCCTTAAATGAAATCCATACTCAAATATTTCCATGGCCCTTTAGAAGTAGGAAACGGCATATACAACCCTGTATTCAGTGCATGGAATTTCGAGACTTGGAAAATTTGACACCTCTCCACATATCTTATCACATCTCTTTTTAGCTTTGGCCAATAGTATTTATCTACTATCATTGTTATTGTCTTATCCTTACAAAAATGCTGAGCCAATCCTCTGTTATGCAACTCTTTCACAATATTCTCTCTCATATACCCAACTAGAATACATAGTTGGCATCCCTTGAATAGATAGCCATCTTGTAAAAGGTACTCATCCTAGATATAACCTACATTTTCTGACAATGGGAAACTTAACCTTTCAACAATATTCTTGAAATCAGGATCAAAATAATAAAAATCCTTTATCGCTTCAAAACCAACCACCTCACTTTCCATAGTTGTAAATAGAGTCACACGCCTACTCAATGCATCAACAACTTGATTCCATTTTCCTGATTTATACTTTAGACAAAAATTATAACCCTGCAAAAATTATACCCACTTTGCATGCCTACTATACAATTTCTTTTGTGTATTCACATATTTTAGGGCTATGTAGTATGTAAATAACACAAACTCCTTAGGCACTAAATAATTCCTCCAATTCCTCAATGCTTTTAAAATTGCATAAAATTCCACATCAGAAGTAGAGTAGTTCTTTCTTACCTCATTCACTTTCTCACTAAATAAAGCTACTGGCTTTATTTTACATAGGAAAATATCAATACCCACATGTGAGACAACAAAATCAATGTCAAACACTTTATCAAAATATGGTAGTGCCAAAATAGGTACCTCTGTCACCTTCTTCTTCAAGAACAAAAAGCTATCCTCAGCTGCCATTATCCACAATAATTCCCTTCCTTTTGTACAATCTCTTATAGGTTCTACAATACTACTGAAATTTTCAATAAAAATTTTGTTAAATGTTGCTAAACCATGAAAGCTTCTTACCTCTATTATACTCTGTGGAGTAGGCCATTCAATAATTACCTTTATCTTCTCAAAGTCCATTTGTACCCCATCTGCTGAAATAATAAAACCCAAAAATACCATAATCTCTTACATAAATGTGCACTTCTTCATATTTTCATAGAGTTTCTCTTTCCTTAACACTTCAAATATCACCCTCCGATGCCTCAAATGTTCTTCTTTAGTTTGATTGAAAATCAAGATATCATCAAAATAAACCATAACAAACTTACCATTGTACTCCCGCAACATAGTGTTCATAAACCTCATAAAAGTGCTAGGTGCATTAGATAACCCAAATGACATCACCATCCACTCATATAATCCATTACCTGTCTTGAATATTGTTTTCCACTCATCTCCTTCTCTGATCCAAATATGATGTTAACCACTTTGAAGATCAATCTTTGTGAAATACCTATATCCAACAAGCATATCCATCATATCATCAAGGTGAGGTATTAGGAACCCATACTTGATTGTAATTTTATTGATTGCTATGATATCCATGAAAATTCTCCATGTTTCATCCTCAATTGGAGTTAATAAAGTTGAGGTTGCACACAGACTCATGCTCTTCATTACCACCCCCTTTCTCACGAGTTCTGTTACTTGCTTATTCAATTCTGCATGTAATGTCAGGCTCATCTTATAAGTCACTTGTTTTGGGAGTGAAGACCCTGGGATCAAATCAATATGGTGTTGAATATCTCTTTTGGGTGGTAATCCACCTCGTAGCTCATTAGTAATAACATCAGAAAATTCTTCTATTAATTTATTGCTTCTACTGGTATTCGTGCATTTGCAGGTTCATCCTTATTTGTGACCAGTGTATAACAAAACCTAGTTTCCTTTTCGTCCTTAAAAAAATCTTTTACAGAAAGCATATTTTCAGCCTTCCCCTCTTCCTGAAGAGGTTAAAAACTATTTATGTGTCATCTTTCCAGAAAGTATAAGTATTCTTTCACCAATCACGAATAACTTTCCTATCAAATTTCCATGGTCTTCCCAGCAACATATGACATGCATCCATAGGAATAATATCACACCAAATCTCATCCTTATAACTTTTCCTAATAGAGAAACTTATTAAACATCTCTTATCAACAGTAATTTCATTACCCTTCTTAAACTATGCAATATGGTAAGGTTTAGAATTCTTCTCACAATGTAGACCTAGTTTCTCAACCATCTCATTTGAAACCATGTTCTCACAACTACCACCATCAATAATAACATTACATACCTTTCCTCCTAAAGTGCATCTTGTTCTGAAGATATTTGTACATAGCCATGCATCCCCCTTGATACCTTTTTTTTGAAACCAACTATTTCAATGAGAGGAATGCACCGCTCAACCAACCTTGTTAGTTGGAGCACTTTCAGACACATTTTCAGGCCTGAATTCCACCATCTGAGGGCTGAAAATTAAGATTTAATTTATAGTTCAGATTTTTCCTGTTTTAGGGCATTAGTTAATTTTAGTGTCTTAGATGCATTATGAGTTGGGAAGTTGGCGATTCCTCTAATTTAGGCAAGTAGAAGATGTATGGCTATTTTTGTTCCCGTACAAACAAGCATGTGAACTTACTAAGAATAACATGTTCTAGTAAACTGCTAAAAATAGTAATTTTCGCCACCTAGAGTAGATTTAGTCAAAGTTAGTTAGAGTTTGCTTGGAAAATCGAGTTGGGAGTTGTTTTTCTATTTAGTAAACATTGTAATTCATGATTCAATTATAACGAAGAAGGATATCTATTTTCTTTTGGAGTTCAAATTATTTGCAGTATATTGAGTGTGTTCAGATTTTGGCTAAAATTAGGATTTAATTTGTAATTCCATTTTTTTCCTATTTTAGGGCATTAATTAATGTTAGTCTCTTAGAAACTGCTAAAAATAGTAATTTTCACCACATATAGTAGATTTAGTCAAAGTTAGTTACTTTTTTCTTGGAAACTCGAGTTAGTAGTTTTTTTCTATTTAGGAAACATTGTAATTCATGAATCAATAAAGAAGAAGGATATTTAATTTCTTTTGGAGTTCAAATTATTTGTAGTATATTGAGTGTGTTCAGATTTTGGCTACATTGATGTTTAGATAATGTAGCCAAAATATGAACACACTCAATATATTGCAAATAGTTTGAACTTCAAAAGAAAATAGATCTATTGCTTTGTTATTAAATCATGAATTACAAGGTTTCCTAAATAGAAAAAAAACTCCCAACTCGAGTTGCCAAGAAAGCTCTATCTAAATTTAACTAAATCTACTCTAGGTGGCAGAAAGTACTATTTTAGTAGTTTACTAGAACCTGTTATTCTTAGTAAGTTCACTTGCTTATTCATATAAGCACAGAAATTTCCACGCATCTTTTACATGCCTAAATTATAGGAATCGATGACTTCCCAACTCATAATACATTTAAGACACTAACATCAACTAATGGCCTAAAATAGGAAAAAACCAAATTACAAATTAAATCCCAATTTTCGGCCCTCAAATGGTGAAATTCAAGCCCAAAAATGTGCCCAAACATACTCTAACCAGAAATTAAGGTCAATTGATGCATTTGTCTCGTTGAAACATGTGGTTTGATAAAAAAAGGACCTAATAGGACACCCAGAGCACAAGTTCTGACCTTTTCAATTTCCTGCTAATATTAACACATCAACTTCAACCTTCTAGTAACTTGAAAAGATTAAAAATACAATACTTAACATACATAGTTCTATCCTCCAACCATTTGAGTATTTTATGGATACCTCTCATAATTAGAGAAAGTAGTTTTATAAACAAATCACATCCTATACTTAATGTTTTTTTGAAATCAATCTAAAGTATTTAAATAATACTTTAAAGTAGAGCCACTACTTTTATAATGAACTCAAGTTAGAAAACTAAGTTAGCTTTAATATTACTAGGAAAAACCATTGCTTTAAATAAAAACACCTAAAAATATACAGACACCCTTACACGGGTAGTGTATGGGTAGATGACTACAACCATTCTTCCCCTTGTTTCCTAATCCATCAAGGAGATCATGAACTCATTCTTCAACTACTATGGGAAAATAATCCCATTACTTCCCTACACCAAGTAAAATTCTCAACACTCACTGATTTAATCAATGAATCCACTAAATTCACCATTGTGTCAAAGTTTTATAGTGTCACAATCTTCTCTTCTACCATTTATCTGAAAATATGATATTTCACATTAGCGTTCCTTGTTCAAATGTGATACTTAAGGTTTTATTCCAAAGTAATTTCACTTTGCAAGTGACATATGATCTTTACTAAACCTTTTATACTAACCCAATCGAATAACAAAGCCATTGAATCTAATCACATCCTTACAAGTATGTGTTTCCACCATGTATTCAACTTGTGTGGTGGAAATAACAACACTTTCTTGATGTTTACTCATCTAACTTACTTTGAAAATGTAACAACTGATGGATCTTTACAGATTAAGATCACCACTATAGTCAAAATCCACAAAACATGTAGACTCAAATAGTTTCCTACACCAAGCGCCTTCCCTTGATAGTAAATAGAATGATTATTAGTTGCCTATAAATATATAAAAATCCACTTTACCATAGTCCAATGGTCATGCCCCACATTTGTAATATATATACTTACTACTCCTACTTGATATAAAATGTCACAAATTTTAAATACCATTGCATACATCATGATTCCAACAACTCTTTGATACGATATGTGTCTCATGTCCTCCAACACATCTTCTATCTTTAGACATGATTCAATAGATATTTTCTAACCAATTGGAAAGGGAGTGCTTACCAGATCATTGTCTCACATCCTGAACCTCTACAACTTTGTCTTCACATACTCTAATTTAACCAAAGATTTTTGTTCACAAAATCCCTTTTGATCTCCATGCACAAAATTATCTTTAAAACACAAAGATCCTTCATGTAAAAATTAAAGTTGATATTTGACCCATTTTATCATTTGTCTATTGTTTCCAACCAACAACATATCATTAACATAAAGCACTATAATGATAAACATATGCCCTTATTATTTGAAGTATAATAAGTATATTTCTTTCTTCTTTCAAGGACAAATTTTTGAATTTTCCCATCAAAGTTCTAACTCCACATCCTTGCTGATTGTTTCAATCCATATAAGGGCTTCTTCATGAGACAAACCATGTCCTCTTTACCTTTTAATTTGAATCTTTCAAGTTTCTTCATGTAGATTTATTCTTCAATATTCCCATGGAAAATTCTATTTAAACATCCATCTAATATATCTCTAGATCATATTAAGAAGAAATAGCTAAATTAAATTTTATATAATTCAATTTTATAGCAAGATCTAAAATATCTTACTAAAGTCATTTTCTTTGACTTGAGAGAATAATTTCGCAACTAAACAATCCTTGTATTTCTCCAAGTTTTCCTCCACATTAAAATTCTTCCTGAATACTATTTACAACCCACTTATTTTATTTGAGAAGGTAGATGTACCAAGTCCCAAGTATCATTCTCCTTTAAAGAATCCATTTCCTCCTTCATGTCCATCATCCAAGAATTATTCTCATCTAAAAAAAGAGATTCCTTCACTTTCATTGAATCATCATTATTTTTTACTAATGATAGAAATACTGAATGATAATGAGAAAGGTTAAAATTATTAGGTTATCTTTAAATCTTATCGACCTTCTAAGTTTAGAAGTAGAAATATCAACCAAATCAGCTTCTCAATTTCACCTTTGTATTATTTCATGGTCAGTCATCTCATTAATTCCTTATTATAGCGAGTGATCTTGAATCCCCTATATTAATTTATTACCTATGCTTTTATGTTGCACTAAAACCTCTTTGATTTCCTAATTCTCATCTCTTATAGGTTCTCGTTAATCCTGTAACGAGCCCATCATTAGAGATTCTATCTTTGGTTTTGTTACCTCTTCAATTGTATTTTCCAAATCCTACTCTATCACAAATTTCATGCCTTTAAATTCCTTAAAGCAAACATTTTCAATGTAAAAATCCTTTTAGAATCATGGATTCCACAACTTGTAACTTTTAAACCATTCCCATACCAAACATTATACACTTTTTAGACCTGAAGTCAAGTTTCATTCTCTTCTCCTTTGTAATATGCATGTATGCTTTAAAACCAAAGAATATTAGGTGTTCAATGGATGGTTTATTTCCCATATAAGATTCCTATGGGGTCTTATCCACCAACACTGATGTAGGTGATCTACTCACCAAATAACATTCAGTAGCCACTACTTTAACCAAAATATTTTGATCTAAGCTAACACCAATTAGCATACTCAGGGCCTTTTCCTTTAATGTTTTGTTCATGCACTCTACCACTCCTTTTTACTATGAAGTATAAGGAATTTAACCCCCTGATTATTCCATAATTTTCATAGAATTCATTAAATTCCTTCAAACAATACACTTCTCCATTATTTAGGTGCAAAATATTTATTCTTTTCTCAGACTTGTTATAAACTAGTGCCTTGAACTTCTTAATAGTTTTGAACACTTCATATTGTTTTCTTGAGAAAATATATCTAAGTATTCCTATAATATTCATCTATAAAAAAATAGTAAATACCAAATTTCCATGTGATGGAACCTTCACTGGTCCAAATACATCGTTGTGCTAAACCTGTAAAATACCAGTTGAACAAGGAGTAGAAGTAGGAAATTTTAATTTGTTATGTATTCCGTACATACAATGTTCAAAAATTCAAATTCCAAGAGAAAATTCAATATTAATTTAACGATGACTTATGATTGCAAGAAATGAAACCATTCTTTCCAATATGGCCCAACCTTTCATGTCAAATAATTACTTTCTACTATGAAAGTAGTTCTTCATTATTTTCTAAATATCGATGTTGTGATCATTCCTTGACGATCATTGTTTCACTCACCATAACTTGTTATGGTGATATTTCTTTTAACTTTTCATCTTTTTATTATTATTTAGTACTTGGAATTTGCTTCAGAGTTTTTCCTCTGATACAATAGAGTTGTTTCTCACACAACCTGCCATGCTTGTATCAAGTTTAAACAAATTTCTCATGTACACTCTTATTGCCAGAACTAGAGCTCCATGCATAATTTTTCACCCATCTTTATTTAATAAAATTTTTACTCCTACATCATTCATCTTCCTTAATGAAACCATATTTATAGCAATGCCTAGTATTGTAAAACACTAGGTAGATTCTTGGTCCTCCCATCTCTAAAATTCAACTTTAATATTACTCTCTATATGATATTAATTAATATTAGATTACATTGGATACAAAAAATCATGTATTACATATTAATATATACATGCAAAAGAAGGGATGAAATTCCAATGGACATATGTGGAGGTGGAAGGTCAAGAGACCCATTGAGGAAGATGAACCACCACAATGTAATATGCCAACATTCCCCCCTTATTACATTTATCTAATTAAAAACATCATATTTCCATATAAGAGACCCCGTGTTATTCCAAACACAATAAAAAGTTTATTACACTCTCCCTGTAGGCTTTGCTCACCTTTGAGGTGACATGCTAACTGTCTGGCTTCTTGGTACTGGTGACACCTTGGTTTTTCCCCACACGATAACCACAAGACTGGAAGTGACCTAAGCACATATAACCTTGAGAACACCTTGGTGGTTTCTAGTTTCCCAAGATTACCATGAACCCATATGGTTTTCTGACAATTGGCTCACCACAAACCTAGAGGTGACCTGATGCCTCAGCTGAACACTTTGGTGGTTTCTCGGATTTACACAAACCATTTACACAAGAACCAAGCATTACTTAGTGATTTTCACTCATCACAATGTCCTTCATTCGAGAGGTACCAAACTTGAAATCGTTTTGCACCTTTATTGAAAAACACATGTACAACACACACCAAAACCACATTACGAACAACAAAATATGAATAAAAAACAAACTTCACCAAATCCATGGTACGACCCCATGATTGATGAGAGGACATCAAATGTCCTCCAACCTCCGTGTATCCTCCAGCCTCCAGTAACATGCTACTTAATTAGTGGATGTAACTTTGAGGATCATTGATTAGAAATAATTTCTACACGGGTCCATTTTTCTTGCCAATTTTTTCTTACCTTGATTTGATAAATTAGATTTAGGATATAAGATGCATTTCAGATAACATAATTATTTTAGCGGTCTACCTAGTTATACCTTGCATAGTTTTAGTTGAGCTTATTGAAGGGGGAATGAGAACATAGGTTGGCCTTACAATTAAACAGATTAACCAGTTGCTTCAATGGACCTCTTCTCGTTGTCACTACTTTCTTATTTTGAAATTTATTCAATCAGTGACTCTAAAATTTACATATTAATTCCAAAACTGGCTTGACCGTCTTGATTTAATGCCTTTTCCTTTTAAAACAACCTTTTGACCTAACTGTGTCCCTGGCAGAACCTTCAATGCTACCTCTCTTGTAATACTTGGCACCTAAATGCTTTGAAAATTTCTAGGGTGAAGCTTATGCTTTCATGTAGATGAATATGTGCACCTTCTCTACAAAATAAAAGGTCTTAGAAGAAAACAATGCCAAAGAAGACGTAATAAATGCCAAAAATCAAATCCTTCCATGTAGGAAGAATACAAATAGCCACATGTGATATTACTGAAGGAAAATACAATAGAAAAATTAAATTATTTTCCTTATATCTCTTTAATCGCTCAATATTAGCTTTAGATCGCAAATTTATAAATCTTCATATTGTTGGAAATATGCATGTGTCGTGCATTAATTAATTCCTCCCGTAGATTTTTAAGTGAAATAAATTTATATTTAGTTTTCTTTAGTTAACTCCAACTTTTTCCTATTATTAGGAAGTCAAATTAAATACAAGAAATTTGCTTTATTGCATACAGAACATGCATTGTTTCAAAGCAAAATTCAGTTTTAGAGTTCTTTATTTTTAGAGCTATAGGTGGTTATTTATTAGGAGCAATTGTTATTGGTTTGCAAGAAGAAAGTGTTCTGCACGCACAACTTGAATGTAATGAGCAAAAGCTCCGAGTTTGAAGAATATAATTAATGGAGAACACATAACAATGTTGGTTTGATGTTTAATCTATTATTTGAAAGTTATTTTATTGTTCTATTTTTTTCTTTATGTTGTTGATTTTATAAGACTACAAATATTTTCTACAAATTGGTATCAAAGAAAGGTTATTACAGAAACTTATTAAATTGGTAGCAAGCTATGGATTCTACATCCAGTATGCAGACACTACGGTTTAATGAAAAGAATTATGAATATTGGTTATTGACCATGAAGGAACTTTTCATATCTCAGGATGTATGGGCGATCATTGAGGATGGGTACATAGAGCCTGTAGATGAAACAATGTATACTGCACTTTCTTAGGAAGAGAAAGATACTTTGAAGGAGTTATGAAAGAAGGACGGAAAATCTCTTTTCTATATTCATCAAGAAATGCATGAAAGCATTCTTCCAAGAGTGGAAGAAGTCATTCAAGAAAAGACCACATGGGATACACTACAAGTTACATATTAAGGTAAGGATAAAGTAAAAACTACCAAGCTATAGTTACTTTGTAGAGATTTTAAGAATTTAGCAAAGAAAGATTCAGATTCCGTAGAATCATTTTTTACTTATGTAATTGGCATAGTCAATCAAATAAAATCCCATAGTGAGACTCTTAAAGAAAAAAGGATTATTGAAAAATTTCTTAGGAGTTTGCCTACGAAATTTGATCCTTTAGTTGTTTCTATTGAAGAAACTAAGGATATGAGGAAGTTTTCTATTGATGAGTTGCATGCATCACTAATCAATTATGAACATTGGATGAATAGATCACATGCAAGTGTAGATCAGGATTTTGCATCTCAGACAATAGGTATTTGTGGTAAAAGAAGAGGTAGCTTTAACCCAAAAGGCAGAGGAAGAAGTCCATTTAGAGGACACAATAATGGTTCATCAAACTCAGGTGGAAGAGGACATAATCAAGAACAAAGTTATGGTTAGAGACAAGATAAGTTTCATGTTATGTTTCATTATTGCAAGAAGTATGGGCACTATGCTTATGAATGCAAGAAAAAGCAATATGATCAAGAGAGGAAAAATCAAAATCGGGTTGGAATTTCTATTTCTAAACCTATGTTTATTGCATGCACAAGGATTGTTGAAGCAATACCTTCTTCATCCCCTATTGAATGTAATTTTTCAAAAGAAAGTCCATGTGATGTATGGTATTTGGATTCAGGTTGCAGTAATCACATGACAGGAAATCTATATTTGTTTTCTAGTTTGGATGATTTAGTTAAGAGTGATGTAACTCTTGGAAATAACAATATTGTGTCTGTAAAAGGAAAAGGAATATTTAGTATTCTAACAAAATAGGCGGAGAAAACAAGTATGCAATATGTTTACTATGTTGCAGGGTTGAAACATAACCTTATGATTATTGGACAACCGGTACAAAAAGGATACCGGGTCTATATGGAAGACATTGAGTGCATGATTGTGGATAAAACACCTAACAATCAGTTGATTGAAAAAGTGAAGATGAGAAAAAATAGGATGTTCCCATTGATTTTAAAACTAGGTAAAAAGAATAAATCAGATCTGTTTACAGAAAAAACAACATCTCAATTCGTAGCCAAGTCCTATGCTAAGTCAAATCAGCCTTCTACTGAGTCCTGCTCTCAAGTAGATGAGTCCTGTGCTAAGGTAACAAAGTCCGATGTTGAGGTAATAGAGTCCTGCGCCAATGCAAATCAAGCATGTGTTATAACAAGCAAGTTTTGCACTGGTTGCTACACTAATACAATTGAGTCCTGCGCTGAAGAAACACAATCAACTTTTCATTCAATCATGAAGGATGAAAGATGGATTCGACATCTAAGGTATGGACATTTGAATTTATTACATAGAAAGAATATGGTTAATTTTTTTCCATTGATTCAAAAACCAAAAAGGGTATGTGAAGGTTTTATTTTGGGGAAGCAACATCAAAATTATTTCCTAGTTGGAAAAACAACAAAAACAAGTGCACTACTTGAAATTGTGCACTCAGATTTATGTGGACCCATGCAAACAACTTCAGTTGGAGGTTTTTCATATTTTTTTACATTCATTGATGACTACACAAGGAAGACATGGGTATATTTTCTAAGACATAAATCAGATGCCTTTGATACATTTCAGCAGTTCAAGGCATTAGTGGAGAAGCAAAGTGGATGTTACATCAAAGTTCTCTGCACGGAAAGAGGAGGTGAGTATGTTTATAATGAATTTATGAATTTTTGTAAATATCATGGTATACACAAGCAGTTTACTACCAGGTATACACCACAACAGAATGGTGTGGAAGAAAGGAATAATAGAACCATTATGGAAATGAAAAGAAACATATTGAAGGCAAAGCACCTTCCAAATGACTATTGGGCAGAAGAAGTAACAACTTCTATTTCCATTTTAAATATGTGTCCAACAAAAATTGTTAAGATCACGGTTTCTCAACAAGAATGGACTAACAGGAAACTCAATGTTTCTCATTTTAGAGTTTTTGGTTGTATACTGTATGCACATGTACCTGATGAGCTAAGGAAGAAGTTAGACAACAAAGGAGAAAAGTGTATCTTCATTGGGTATTTAGAGAATACAAAATCATACAAGTTATACAATCCAATCACTAAAAAGGTTGTGATCAGAAGGGATGTTCAGTTTATTGAGAATGAAGCATGGGATGGAAGTATAGAGAAAATAATGAGTATATATAGCAGCAATTATTCCGCATGATGATATGATAGATGAAACTTTAGAGTAGAAAGGTACTGTATCTACAAATCTTGGACATATACCAAAAGTAATAACACAAGCTACACCTCCACCTAAATTTCGGAGGTCTCTAATATTTCAGGCATCTTTAGTCATGCAAGAGACACCACAGAGAACACCAAAAGCTACTCCATCACCACAAAGCAGTCTTGCATTGAATAGTCCTGCGCAACAGAAAACATAGAGTCTTAGTGAGATTTATAATGTTGATACAACTAATTCATTTTCAGTTTTTGCATTGTTTTCTCAAGCTGTAGATCCGATATATTTTGAAGAGGCTATAAAAAATAAAATTTAGGAAAAAATCCATGGATGATGATATTGATGCCATAGAGAAGAATCAGACATGGGAGCAGATGGATCTTCTAAAAGGAAAGGACATCATAGAAGTGAAGTGGGTCTACAAGACCAAATACAATGCTAATGGAAAATTACGAAAACACAAAACAAGGCTGGTAGCGAGATGTTTTATGCAGAAATATGGAGTAGATTACCATGAAACGTCTGCACCAGTAGCACATTTTGAAATGGTAAGAATGGTTATAGCAATTACAGCTAAACAAAATGGCCTATTTATTAGATGGATGTAAAATAAGCATTCTTGAATGGATTCCTTGAAGAGGAAGTTTATGTGGATCAACCAGAAGGTCATGAAGGAAAAGTATACAGGTTGAAGAAAGTGCTCTACAGTCTCAAGTAAGCACCTAGAACTTGGTACAACATGATTTATTCTTATTTGACATAGAATGGTTTCAGTAGGAGTAGCAGTGAGCCTACCTTATACACCAAGATAATTGAGCAAGGTAAGATTCTAATTGTTTTTTAAATGTAGAGGATTTGATCATTACTAGAAATCTATGTACATAGGCATTCAAATCAGCCATGAAGAAGGAATTCGAGATGACAAATCTTGGTCTTATGCACTAATTTTTGGGCATTGAAGTCCAACAATCAGAAGGTGAAGTTTTTATCTCATAAGAAAAGTATGCAAATGATGTTTTGAAAAGATTTAACATGTTGAATTGGAATCCAACACCAACACTAGTTGGAGCAGGTTTGAATTTGAGAAAATATGATTAAGGATCATTTATGGATCCAACATTGTTTAAAAATTTGGTTGGAAGTCTTATGTATCTACGGGCCATAAGGCCTGCCATTATATATTGTGTGAGCCTCATATCAAGGTTCATGGAATCTCCAAAATTTTCACTTTAGAACATGAGTCATTTCATGGTCATCAAAGAAGCAACCCATTGTCACATTATCTTTAGCAGAAGACGAGTATGTAGTAGTTGTAGGAGCATCATGTCAAGTTGTTTGGATGAGAAGAGTTTTGATAGATTTACAACAGAAACAAGAGGGCAGTATGCAGATTTTTTGTGACAACAACTCAACCATAACATTGTCCAAAAGTCATGTTTTTCATAAGAGGAGAAAGCAAATTGATATGAGGTATCAATTCATCATAGAGCTGGTAAACAACAATGAAATTCATCTTCGATTTTGTAGATTTGAAGATCAGTTTGGAAACATTTTTACAAAGGCTTTGGCAAAGGAAGTATTCAATATTTTAGTGATTGTTTGGGAGTTTGTGATCCTTCACATGGTAGATTAGGAAATCCAAACACATACAAGTTTGAAATTAAGGGGGAGTGTTGGAAATATGCATGTGCCTTACATTAATTAATTCCTCCCGTAGCTTTTTAGGTGAAATAAATTTAGATTTAGTTTTCTTTAGTTAACTCTATCTTTGTCCTATTATTAGGAAGTCAATTTAAATAAAATAAATCTTATTTATTGCATGAACAACATGCATTGTTTTAAAGCACAGTTCAATTTTAGAGTGCTCTATTTTTAGAGTTGTATGTGGTTATTTATTAGCAACAACTGTTATTGTTTTGCAAGAAGAAAGTGTGTTGCATGCACAACTTGAATGTAATGAGCTGAAGATCTGAGTTTGAAGAATCTAATTAATGGAGAATGCACAACAATGTTAGTTTGATGTTTAATATGTTATTTGCAAGTTATTTTATTATTCTATTGATTTTCTTTGTGTTGTTCACTGTATAAGATTGTAGAGATTTTCTACAAAACTGTAAAATAGCCATGCTAGGAATGAAATGTCTTCCACACTCAAGTGATTTGAATCATAGGTCACTGTCACATGTGGTGCCTCGAATATCTCCTCTGAAAACTTTTTTTCTTATTAAAATAGAAATAGAACAAACATAGTTTCTACGCATGTCTTCCACCTTTCCAGGTTGCTCCACTTCAACACTGGGTATTGTTGTTGCTTAATATTGGTCGCTTCTCCCAACACACTTAGATTTCCATGTAGGATTGGGATGCCCAGATTTTCTTTCTCCCACACGTCCACATGAGAGAAACTTCACTAGCACCAGTTGCAAAATTTCAGACATGTTTTTATCCTGCACTTCTCTAAGATGTCACACCAAGGATAGAGTTACTATGATACCAATGTATAATAATAATGAATATTATATTGCAATGGATACACAAAATCAGGTATTACATCTGAATATATACATGTAGAAGAAAGGATGAAATTCCAACAGACATGTGTAGAGGTGGGAGATCAAGAGACCCATCGAGGAAGATGAACCACCACAATGTAATATGTCAACACTCTCCCCACAATTTTTCTGGTCAAGTTATGTCCTAGAAACATTGGCTGCTATCATACACCCCATATTTAAAAAAAATTCCCTATGGGGGAGAATTTGGAATGTGACACTTGAATCAATAATCCATGCATCATTGTGGGCATGTGTATTTAGGGTTGTAAGGTAAATATCACCATAATTCGTGTTTCCTCCTCTTTCAGAACATACTTTTTTAGGGGTTTTTTGTCCTTCTTCCTATAATTCTTCTTAAAGTTCTCTATTTTACCACCGTTCCAACACTTTTTCCTGACTATAATATGGATTCTTGGATATATTTACAAAGATGTACCTTTTATCTGGACACCATTTTTTATGCCTCTCTTTGTTTATCCCACGAGCTGACAAAAATTCGTTTGAGTTACATTTATCAATAAAATTTCTTCCCATCTCTTCAGATAGGGAAATTGCAACTATTTCATTAAGGTTCAATTTTTTAGTGGTACTGGTAATAGTCATCACCATATTTTCCCAAGAGTTTGGAAAAGCACAGAGAAGAGTAATACCCCTGTCCTCATCATCCATATTCACATGAATGGACATTAGCTAACTTATGAAAGAGTTAAAATTATTCAGGTTTATGCAAATGAGTCACCATCATTCATGCACAAAAATAATACTTCTTCCTTAGAAAAATCTTGTTCACGAAATATTTGGAATGATAGCGTCCCTAGCTTATCCTACAACTCCATTGTTGTTTTCTTAGTAAAAATGTTCAATAACATAGAGTCAGAAATACAGAACATGATAGAACTCTTTGCCTTCTCATCAATCTTGTCTCACTCATCTTATATTAAAATTCTAGGAGTTTTTTTTGTAACCACTATCCCCTGATCCATCTCTGTCAAAAGATTCTACATCTTGAGTTTTCATAACTCAAAATTTTCCCATCAAACCTATCAATCTCAAATCTTGTGCTAGAAGTTTCTATATTAGAGATTCTATCAAAAAACCAAATATGCAACTCAAATACCATTTAAAGAAAATCAAAGAAATCCCCACCAAGTTTGCAACCTAGATTTGACACTAGATTTTGGGATTTTGTGCAAAAATGTAAGCAATTAACTAAATCAAAATTTAAAGAAATAAGTGGAGATGAAATAAACTAGAACATAACAAGAATATTGACATGGTGTTTATCCTTGGAATTCGGGTAAAAAATCCAATAAAACTTCAACCTTGTATTAACTTGAAAATATTACAAATACAATAATCAACATGTAGAGTTCTAGCCTCTAACTAACAAAGTCTTTTCTGCATACCTCTCATAATGAGATCATGTACTTCTATAACCAAAACACATCCTATAATTAATCTTGCTTGGAAAGTACGCTAAAGTATTAAAATAATACTTTAAAGTAGAACCACTTGTTTTTACAATGAACTCAAGTTAGAAAGCTAAGTTACATTTACTAGTATTAGACACAACCACTGATTTAAAGCAAAACATGTAAAAATAACCCAACACTCTTACGTGGGCACTCCATGGGTAAACAACTACCAACATAGTTCTTACTAATAAATATTAGATATAATTTATCATTATAAATTTGGTACTTCAATTATTTATAATACAATATTAAAATATTTACAAACTACATTAAATCAAATGTATTTTAATAAATGTGTATATTTACATAATTAATCTGCCTTATATACGTGCAAACAATAAACAATAACACTCTATCCTCGACCTCCCTCTATGATCTACATATTGCTCTCATATATTATACATGGGAGGTCATATATATAGGGGGGCCTATATATTTCATGCACGACCCCTATGAACATGGCTCCCCCCTCCATAGATCAAAACTGTGAACCACAGGCCCGCCCAACCAACCAACAAGAACTGAGCACTTCAATACCTTGTTGGTCTATACATCTCTTTGCTCACTTTGACTTCAACCTTCGTTTCTGTCTCTCACTTCAACCTTCCATATCTTTGCCATTATACATGTACGAGTAAAATCTAACGTTTTGATTATAAAAATAGTGGAAGCTTTCTCCTCTCCTTTACACTGACAATTAAGAATTGAAAAGTATTCACTCCACCATCACCTGATATCTTATTTAATGTCTAGCCCTGACACTCAACAAAAATAAATATGTGCTAGACCCTTTATAAACTTCTTCAATCATATAAACCATGAATGCAATTGGCTTCACGGGGATCTAATGACCAACTTAATCCTCAAAGAAATATTCCACACGGTTATAGAACTCTTTCACATAAGCATTGAAGAATATTTCAAATATCTAATGAATAATTCACATTCATCATGCGGGCGCCAGAGAATTTTGAAATTAATACTGTCCTTCACAGTTTACTAGGCCAGGCTTTGTTAAGGACATTTCTCTGCAGTCTGCACACACTGAAATGTGTACATCACAGACTCACGAGTTATCCCAATTCCATGAATTGCAACCCCATGCCTGCAAATGCAATGAGTACCTACCTCCCTATCACAATTTAGGAAAAAGTCAAAAGTACCACAATTGTCTCAACTTTCTCTTTAAAACCCAAACACTCCCTAACAATATTTTTAACTGTACATGTTTTTTTCTGCCACCAGATTTGATTTTGAGCAGGTAAACAACACTTACGCCATCTTCGAATTCGATCCTCAACACTTACGCCATCTCCCAATTCGATCCTCGACCATTCAGGAGGTTAACCCAACAAATGGGCACCAATCTTGGCGGCAAGGATCAGGTGCTCTTGATATGCTTCCTGTTATTACTTTGGTCAATTCATCAAGCTGTTTTTTTCTGCTCAGGGGCAGAGATGCAATCCTGTGGGCGACCATGCAGCAGTAGCAGGGATTCAAAAGGTTTTGAAAATATGCTGCCCAAGTCACCAGTGCGTCCATCAGGGCCCAGCCATAAGGTCAATGCTATGCCTTTCTCTAGAACCCAAAAAACAAGTGGACGAACATAAGCCATGGACATGACCAGTGCTTTCTGCCATGATCCCATGTAAATTATAGTTGAAGATCAGAGCGAGGAAACAAGCATCAACACTCTGCTTTCTGCCAATGTTATCAATGGCAGAAAGCACTGGTTATGTCTACATAGGCTTTCTGGCTATTTTATCAATGGCGGAAAGCATTGGTTATGTCTTCATAGTGCTTTCTGTCATTGAATTATGCACTTTGTATATTCCATAATGTTTGTGTGATCTACCATATAAGCTTAACATGTTTTGTATATATATATATGCATTCAAGTTTCTTCGTTGCAAGATTCTGTGTGTGGTAGAAGAAAATCTTCTCAGAACAGTTTGCATAGAAATCAATTATAAACACTAAAAGCAAACAGCGGGTGCGTCCAGTTTAACCCGCCCGCTGTTTACTGTCATAATCAATGACTAACGTGCCGACTGTATAAACTCTTCCATTTGAAAAAAGTGAGCTATATCCCATGCTCATGTACACTGAATCCACAGACTTTTTAGATGTCATTTTTTCTGGATTAACTATTTCCAATATTTCATGTATTGTTGGATCATTTTTCTAATAACCCATTTCTCATGAGTTGTCATTCTTTCTATGACAGATCCATCACTTGTTGGCTATGTAGATGCCTTTGCTAAAACTATATTTGGTGTTGTGGCAAAGTAAGGGTTACATGATTGTTTACTCTTTAAATTACACCTCCAATTACCATTGTATAACACCTAAAGGCATTAAAATAAATATAAATAATATATATTACTATATGTTTAAACGAATTGAACCTGAAGGCATTTTCAAACCCTCTACGTGTAATTGTCGGTGCAGTTTACTATGTTCAGAAAACTATACTTACCTTACCATCTGGGTTTAGGAGGCTCTCTTTTACTTATGTGATTTTTAAATTTGTTTAACAAATAGGAAGTGTCTTCTATTGAGTATTAAAAAATAGATGGTTGTAATTACACTTGGAAAGAAGATTGATCCACGTAGAGAAATCAATAAAAATCTTAATGTAACAAAAAAATTAATTCAATATAAATTGCATAAATGTAATTACAAGTTATTAACAAATATCTATATTTTTCAATTTTAAAAAATACAGTTTTGTTTTTTGTTTTTGTTTTTATTTTTTTAATTTTTTGTGAATTGCCACCATCACTATTTCATTTGAGAGGTGGCTATTAACAATGAGGTGTGAATCTTCTCATCTCATAGTACTATGAATGTCAATGTATATGACCTCTATGGCCATGATTATAAAAAGGTGACGAATGGTGGAGAATCGATGTGACACTTTGCTAACAACGCATGAGACACTCCCCCAATGGTTCAATAAGGACTATAAACACTCCACTTGCAATCATACCTTCTTACATTGGAATTGTATTTATAGCATAACATTAGAAATAACTAAAATTATGTTAACAATATAAAAAGCCTTGACCAAAGAGAGAATGTTGAATATAAAAAATATTTCTTTCATTCCATAATAATATTTCAACACGAAAAATGCCAATTTCAATTAATCTTTATATTTTGAATGGTTAAATACCTATAGAAGCAACATTTTGCAAGAGAAAAATTTAGAAAGGAAATGTTGAAAGAGAGGGTGAATCCATTCCTAAGCCATATGAGCATGCGAGGAAAAGCAAAACATCTCTTAATTGTTTTAGGTTCTTGACATGTAAGACAAGAAAAGTGAGAAACCCCTATGTAAATCAGTCATTACCCCACTACGAGGCCTTGGTAAAAAAATAAACCTATGGAAATGATCCTTATACGATTAATGGCGGATTTCTAAATATTGGAGAAAAGTTTAATCTAGGTGGAACTATACTACATAAAGTATCATTTATACCTCAAACTAGGTAAATTTTACATCCAAAATTGATGGTTTTGGGAGTTATTTGCTATGAAAATTTGAGGAATTTGTTCTACTATAAATGGCACAAAGTTCATAAAAAAACAAAGAAACTAGTGTTTTTAATTGCATTAGATTTGTGTCACCTTTGTGCCACCTTCTAGGGCCCATATAATGACACCTTTATGCCATAATGAAAATGAAAAACAATTGTAATATAATTATTTGATAAACTATCAAATAATTATATATTGTATATTTTAATCATTTTTACAATTAGTAAACTTTTTATTTATATATTTTAATTAAGTGTTTTCAATTGATTTTAATGTCAAAGAAACTAACAGTATTGCATTCTACATTCATAATTTACAAAATATTAGAATTTGATTACAAATTATTGATTTATAAATGTAAATAAAAAAGTGCCAAAATAAAAATCAATTGGGAAAGTTATAACATAACATAATGCTAAAATAACATATAACGATTCCATGTACAAAATTTGATGTCATAATTATGCTAATAAAATTGATAAGAACATAATGTTGAGGTTGAAAATATACAATTTCTCATCTTAAAAACAATAGTACGATTTTGAATTACAAGTTGTGTTAGGGAATAAGAGATAAAATATGTGGAATAATCCCTTACAGAATCGCAATAGTAGAAACTAATATGCAGAAAATATTACAAATCTCAAATAAAAGTGCAGAATAAATAACACAACACAGAGAGACAAGATTTAACGTGGTTCACCCAATTTGGGCTACGTCCACCAAGAATCACTTGCTTTATTACAAGCCTCCACTCTCTCAATAAAATACCTAGATCCGTTTGGAGCTATGATCAATAAAATCTACAGAATTCACACCCGAATTCAAAGCACATCTGCAATACATTTGCTTGTCTCTCTATCATATGCATAAGACCATATAAATAGACAATTTCTTAAGCAATTTGATACGAAACCGTGGATATCAAAACCATGGGCAAAAAACTGTGGGTATCAAAACAATGGGTATTGAAAAACCATGGGCCCAAAAATAGCCCATAATGGTTACCCATTACCCATGGGTTAATAAACCACCCATGAAAATTTGCTTTGGGGGCTTCACCCCCAAGCCCCCATCGATGAGGGGGGTTTCACCCACTTAACCCCCCTTGACCTGCTCACCGGTGAGCGGGACCACCATAAAAATACCCGAGTGTAACACATAGAAGGTGTACCACACTCTAACATGAAAACAAGCTCCACAAACATAACAATCTCCCACTTGGAGACTGATTTCTACTGAGCAAGCTTCTCAACCCTTCACTATCATCCGTGAAGGCCAACCAAAGTTGAACATAGCTTTAGTTTATCCCTTGTGACCACCTTGGTCATCATGTCTGCATGATTCTGACTGGTATGAATCTTCTCCAACTTCAACTTATCTTCTTCCAAATATGTCATGATGAAGTGATATCTCAAATGTATATGCTTCGTCCTAGAGTGGAAAGCAAAGTTCTTAGCTAGGTGTATAGCACTCTGACTATCACTATTCAACTTACATTCCTTCTGCTTATGCCCCAACTCCTCAAGTAATTGTTGTAACAAAATCATCTCTTTGCTTACCTCTGTGGCAAAAAAATACTCAGCCTCCATGGTTGATAAAGCCACCAGCTTCTGTAGTCGTGAAATCCAACTCACTGTTGTCCCACCTATAGTGTAAATATAACCTGTCATGCTCCTCCTGCTGTCAACATCTCTAGCCATGTCTAAATCTACATAACCACATAAAGTATTGTCTGATCCACTGTAGCACAAAATTGTCCCCATGGTCCCTCTCAAATACTGGAGGATCTACTTTACTGCTTCCCAATGCTCTTTACCTAGATCACTCATAAATCTACTCATAGCTCCCACTGCATGGACAATATCAGGCCTAGTGCACACCATAGCATACATCAAACTGCTAACCACTGATGAGTAAGGTACCTTGGACATCTAATTTATTTCCTACTCTATCTTGGGACATTTCTCCTTTGATAACTTAAAATGGCCTGCCAAAGGAGTCCCAACCGGTTTAGCATCCTGCATGTTAAACCTATCCAATACCTTCTTAATGTACTCTTCCTGAGATAAATTCAGCTTTCGTTCCTTCCTATCTTGAGTTATTCTCATACCAAGGATTTGTCTAGCTGCCCCCAAATCCTTCATATCAAAGGATTCACTTAGTTGTTTCTTGAGTACTTTTATTTCCTGCATGTTTTTACCTGCAACCAACATGTCATCAACATACAAACACATGATAATATAACTTCCATCCTCAAATTTCTTTGTATACACACAATGGTCAGAATGACATCTAATGTAACATTTTTCCATCATGAAGCTATCAAACTTCTTATACCATTGACGTGGAGCTTGTTTCAGGACATACAAGTTCTTCTTCGGTTTGCACACCATCTCCTATTTACCTTTGACTTCATATCCTTTTGGCTACTGCATATATAGCTCCTCCTCCAAATCACCATGGAGAAATGTAGTCTTTACATCTAACTGTTCTAAGTGCAATTCTTCTACTGCCACTATTCCAAGAACAGTTCTGATAGAAGTCATTTTTACTACAAGAGAAAAAATCTCATCAAAATCTATACCTTGTTTCTATGCAAACCCCTTGACCACCAACCGGGCCTTATATCTTTTCTTTCCTTCTTCTTCATCTTTAACTCTGTAGACCCACTTGTTCTACAATTCTCTTTTGCCTTCCGGTAGCTTCACCAAATCCCAAGTCTAGTTCTCCATGAGAGACTTATGCTCCTCATCCATGGCTTGCTCCCACTTCTTACTGGCATCTACCTACATGGCTTCATCAAAGCTATCTGGCTCTCCACTATCAGTGAGTAATAAATAATAAAGAGAAGGAGAAAAATGTTCAGGTTCTTTTCTTACCCTAGAAGACCTCTTCACTGTAGGAGTTTGGGGTTCCTGTTGAGTAGGTTCCTGAAATGATTCATGGGTCACTTTCCCATTCGGAAGATCCTCTACCACTGCATATTCTTTCTTGGATTCTTCCCTGTTTTCCTACAACTATTTCTTATACATGACTTTCTCATTAAACACCACATCCCTAGACTGAATGATTTTCTTGTCTTTAATACTCCAACATTTAAATCCAAAGTCATCACCACCATAACCAATAAAAGTGCATTTTTTTTATTTAGCCTCTAGCTTGGTCCTATCATCCTTGTCAATATGAATAAACACCTCACATCCAAAGACTCTAAGAAATGAGTAATCGAATTTCTTACCGTACCAAGCCTCCTCAGGTATGCCTCCCTCCAAGGCACTTGAGGGTCCTCTGCTTATCAAGTACACATCTGTGCTCACCACTTCTACCCAAAAATAAAGAGGCAATCCTACATGTATCCTCATGCTCCTAGCACATTCCATTATTGTTCTGTTCATCCTTTCTAACACCCCATTCTGCTGCGGGGTTCATGGAACCATCTTTTGCCTACAGATTCCATTCTTATAATAATAATCATCAAATTCATTGCTACAATACTCCCCTCCATTATCTGACTAGAGACATTTTAACTTAAGGCTTGTTTCATTCTCTACCAAGGCTTTCCATTTAACAAAAGTATCAAATACATTAGATTTGTTTCTAATACAATAAACCCAAACTTTCCTTGTTGCATCATTAATAAAAGTAACATAATAACTTGAACCCCCAAGAGATGATACCTGAGCTGGCCCCCACACATCAGAATGGACCAACTCTAACTTACTCTCTTTCTTCGTAGGTCCAACCTTGAGAAACCTTACTCGCTTATGTTTCCCATATATGTAGCTCTCATAGAAATCCAAACTTGTTTCTGTATATCCAGGAAAATTCTTCTTTATGATGTCTATGCCCTTATGGCTCATATGTAGTGTCATAATGTTGTATCTACATATGAAGCCACAAGATTACAATCATTAGTACTATCAATGGTTAAATATAAAGTTCCAACTTTCTTACCTCTTACCACCACAAGAGCACCCTTGGTGAACTTCCAAGAGTCAGCTGTAAATATCATAGTACAACCATCACTTCCCAATTGTCTCGCCGATATCAAATTTCTCTTTAATGTAGGCACATGTCTAACATCCTTCAATAGCCATGTATTCCCATTCTGCATCTTAACCTGAACAAAACCTTTTCTAACTATACTACAAGGCTCATCATCACCAAGAAAAATATGCCCAAAATCCCCTTGAACATAATCAACAAAATAATGCCTATGTGGAGTAGCATGAAAAGAAGCCCCTTAATCTAAAACCCAAGATTCATTAATATTATGCAAAGAAAGAATCGAAGCATCCTGGCATACATTACCTGATGCCACATTTTCCTCCTTGTTTTCTTCCTATTGTTTCTTCCTATCCCGAGGCTCCCAACAGTCCTTCTTTGCTTGCCCAGACTTTCCACAGTGCTAGCATACTATCTTGCTTTTGGATTTTGACCTTTCCCGATCCTTTGATTTTGCACCTTTTCCTCTATTATTCTATCTCCCTCTAGTTTCCACTGTCAAAGCATTCCCTGAAGTAGAAGATTCACCAGAGATTTTTCTTCACATTTCCTCACTTAGAATCACCTCTACAACATCCTCAAACTTCAACTTCGAGTTAGCTGGAACCGAGTTACTTACCGCCATTACCAGGCTATTCCAAATTTTAGGTAAAGAGCACATAATTAATAAATCCCTAACTTCTTCATCAAATTCTATTGTAGCTGAAGCTAGCATATTCACAACCATATTGGAATCATTTAAATGATCTGCTACTAAACCATTCTCAGACATCTTCATATTAAACAACTTTTTCATTAAAAATATGTTATTAGAGGCAGAGGGTTTTTCATACAACTTCCCTAATGCATCCATCAGTTCTTTTGTAGTCTTTTCCTTTGAAACATTAAATAATACCAAAGATGCAAGACATAGCTAGATCATTCCAAGTGCCTTCCAATCCAACAAATCCCATTATGCATCTATCATACTCGAGGGTTTGTTCACCTTCTCAGACAGTGGAGTATAAAGATCCTTCTGATAAGGGTAATCTTCCATCTGCATCTTCCAAAGACTGAAATTCTGCCCGTTGAATTTATATACCCTAAAGCTTCCATCATCTATCATAGCTCCCACTCAAGCTAAAAAATTTCCCTGTAATTCAACACTTCAGCAAACCAAACCAGACTCTGATACCAATTGTTAGGGAATAAGAGATAAAATATGTGGAATAATCCCTTACAGAATGACAACAGTAGAAACTAATATGTGGAAAATATTATAGATCTTAAATAAAAGTGCAGAATAAATAACATAGCACAGAGAGACAAGATTTAATGTGGTTCACCCAATTTGGGCTACGTCCACCAAGAATCACTTGCTCAGATTTTATTACAAGCCTCCACTCTCTTAATACAATACCCAGATCTGTTTGGAGCTATGCTTAAAAAACTCTATAGAATTCACACCCAAATTCAAAGCACATCTACAATACATTTGCTTTTCTCTCTATCATATACATAAGACCATATAAATAGACAATTGCTTAAGCAGTTTGATACAAAACTGTGGGTATCAAAACCATGGGTACCAAAACAATGGGTACCGAAAAACCATGGGCCCAAAAACAACCCATAACAGTTACCCGAGTGTAACACATAGAAGGTGTACCACACTCTAACATGAAAACAGGCTCCACAAACATAACAAATTGAATAAAAATAGAACTATGGACTATTGTCAGCTAGTACTGATGGGCATCATCATTTATGATCTCATTATTATCATCATATTCTATGAGTTTATTCTTCTTACTCTTTGAGTATACTCCTCTCCATGCAATGTCAAGTTTCTATAGCCATAGTTAATCTCACCATCATTAGTACCCTCTCCAAAATTAGATCCATCACCTATATTTGACAGTCTACTCAACTACAATGACATTATTTAATAATTATTAAGATATAATGAATTTAATATATGTTAACTACCTAATTTCAATTACAAACTAAATTATAATTAATGACGTCTTACTAGAATGATTATGTGAGAATACCTCTGGTGACCCCTCAATTTTGATGAATATTAATAATAGAGTGCAATGGGATCAAGGTGCATGGGGAAGTAAGTAGGAGTATTGCATGTGGAAGTGGTCAAGAGGGTTTGCAATGCCAATGTCATCATAGATCATGGAGGAAACAACACCACCAATGTAAGTTGAGTTGTTAGATCTTTGTGGATGTTGTTAATAATTAATGGAGGGTAGGTGCAAGATCTACCATATTCGGGAAGAAATTAGCCTAGTTTGAGTTACAAACTTACAATTGTAATCTATAATAGGAGGTAATAACCCTATGCAAATGATAGGGAGACATACTTGAACCATTATGCTATCAGAATGAGAAGTGCATACATTTTATAGAAAAAAACTATAAATGAGTATCATAGTGGTTTACACATTCTTTACTATCCAGTTATAATGACATTTACTTTACATTATGTGTGTTGGATTTATGTGTTCCTCTTAATTGAATTATAATCATTCATCTAAGCTACATTGTTGTAGATGAATGAATAGTGTTTTCTCTTACCATTTAAATGCTAAAAATTCTAACTTTATCTTAGGAAATAATGTGCATGTGTAAGGTTCATAAACCCCATTAAGAGATAAATAAACCTATAAACCAACATGAAAGTACCCAACCATTTCAGTTCCATAGGTGAGTATTTGAGAGAAATGCATAAGAGATATGATGGTGTATAGATAAATAGGAACTGCAAGGCTTATGTTTAAGGTGTAAGCAAATTAGGGTTGAATTGAGGATAAATAACCCTAAAATTTGGTTTTGTTTATAAGACGTGCTAATTTTGGTGATGGTTTTTCAAGAAAGGTAAACAATAATCTTGCTATAACATATTGATGAATGAATTGAAGAAAGAAGCTTAATTCAATGCAAAGTGTCCAAGTTATGGTGCAAGAGAGATCCATAAAAATGAATGAAATATGTTCTTTATGATGAGATCTAAAAAATCATTCTTTTTTGAGCTTCTTGGGCACTTTTAAAGCATGGATGATAGTGTATATTCTTGAAAAAGGTAGATATTTGATTAAACCATACATATGGAAACCAAAATAGTAATTTGTAACAAAGAGATTAATTTTTGAAACACATACTAGATATATGGTCAGAAGGTGTGTTAAGGAGCCATGCGATAGAATTTATAGTCTCAACACAGTCAAGTCTTGAGGAAGCAAGTTACAAATTTTTACATGAGGTGACATGAACATATATTTGATCCAATCCTTGGAGTATCAATATATTTTTTAATAGAGTGGGAAATAAAGTATTTTCCTATGAGGAGGTAAATCCCCTCATGCAAAGGTAGGAAAATAATGTGTGAAGGGAGGAGAAAAGATAAGTGGACCCAAAAGAGGAGGGTGCACTTAGATGAAACAAGGGGGATATCATGATGAAATGGAACTCTAAATGAATAATTAAAACTAAGATATGGATATGATTTTGGATGCTACAATATCTACATGGAAATAAACTACAAGAAATGAGATTTTTTCCAAGGTCACCAAAGGAAGAAAGAAGGAATACGCCCCTCTATAACCAACAATATTGAACCCACATCATGAACACCACATAGAGAATTATGGAATCCATTATATTTATGAGGCCACATAAGGGGAAAAGCGCTACTCCTAACACCTCCAAACACTCACTACCATTTGTTTTGTTATCAAATATCAAAGGAGATTGATAAAAGCATTAAGGTGATAAGCTTAGAGAGGATCTTATAAAGAGGATAAGACAATAATTCATATTGCAACATCTAATGCCATATTATGTATTAGAGTATAGAACTATTGTAATAGTAAGGATTCCTACAATGTACGAAGGATAAGTAATGTGATTCCTATATGTTATCATATATTTTTATCATTACAAACTCTAAAAAATTTCCAATGGGCACCACATTAGGGGGATGAGAGATGTCATCGGTCCCAAAGATATGCCATTTGTATAAATGAGGTCCTAACATTACGATTCTAGATAGATGGCCCCATCAGATGTCGGCAGTGCCCAATCCCCATCCTGCTCCCCTAAACTATATGGGGAGAGGGAAAAAATGAATCAACATGGGAAAAATTACTAGTTAAAGGGTGATCTTTCTCTTCTTTTGAGAAGGGAATTTCCCTCATATGATGTGATGTTTTTGGGGTTTTAAGTACTTTTAACTAGAAAGTACCAAAGGAATACAAATTGAGAAAAATGAGAAATGAAGGGAAATGGAAGAGATATTGAAGAATACAAAGAGAATGAGAATCCTTATCATAGAATAAACATAGAGGACTGTCACTACTAGAAAATGTGCAAATAGTACCATATTTTGGCTCTTTTTTGCATCATAAATCACATTTTTTAGTTGTATAAACTAGCATATGTTTTTGCAACATTTTAGTGCCATTTTATGTGAAAATTACATCTACTTTCCACCATCTTAAAACAATGTAAAAACTACATCATTAAGACTAAGGAGTGGTGTAAATATGACACAAAATTCTTTGGATAAATTTTCACAAAGTAAATATAATTGATTATAATTATAGATGATATGATTACAGTAATTGTATTACATTTTTTACTTATTTACAAAGATAAAACAATATACACTAAAATATTATTTACATTGTCCTGTTAATGAGAAATTTTACATTGAAAAAATGTAGAGTACCCGATTGTTTATTAATAATGAAAAAGATAATGTTTTAATCCAAAATGTGATTTACAAAAATATATAATAGTGTAATTTTTAAAGAGTACAAAGGGATCCCTTCCAAATTACAAAACAAATAGATGTAAAAGAAAACACTAGATATCCTAGTGATCGATATTCTCTTCCTCCCCCTGATCCTCACAATCTTCTCATTCTTACTAAAATTGATCCTCCTCATCGTCCTCATCATCCTCTTAAATTTTCTCCTCACCATCATCTTCGTTGTCCTCACAATCCTCTTCCTTCTCTACATCCTTTACATCCTCTGCATCCTTCCAAATTTTCAACCCTCACAACATTCAATGATAAAAGGTTTAAATTGTTTAATTTTAATTTATAATTTACATGAACAACAAATTCAACACTACATGTATTACTCATACAAACTAGTTAGCTTTGTAACATTAATTAATATATTTTTTGTTCTATTTCAAGTGTTATAATTCTACATGCACCTTCTTCTTTATATGCTTCTCATAACACTCTTCGTGTAAATACAAACTCATATGCCAAAATTACACATATTCATATTTTTTTATTAAAAATATTATAAAAAAACAACATAGCTCTATAAATATCTTATATAGAACTTATTAATTTACTAGAAACCTCTTTTAAGTTTTTTCGGCCCAGATGATGAGTCACTAACAACCCTTTTTAGATTTTCACTTGACACCCCTTGATCGCATTAATTTTGATGCCTTGATCAATAGCAATATGTATTAAAATTTAAATTTATCACCATGTTATACAATTAGCATTGCAATATGATCATAGACCATATTAATATTTTAGAAGATGCAAATGGAAAATAGACAACATAAAATACCAAATTAAAGAAAACATGTATATCAACCATAGTGCAAAGATTTGAATAGTCCTCTTTATAGTGAAAAGGTCAACATATATGATTTTTTTAGTAACTAAACTACAACCCTATTAGTGTCCTCTACTAGTCATTTGTTACATAGATCAGATAGGGAATATTTGTATATTTTGGAAGATTGAAGACATATCTTTTCATCATATGTGTTTCCTTGTTACCGAACATACAAATGTTAAATATATAATTTTTTTTTTTAAACTATAATTTTTTTATTGAAATTCCTAAACCCTTCTGATCCAAATTTTTTAATTAGCTTTGGGTCATAGTGGGTCATCATAAACTCAGTGAAAGTTACATCAGCCAACCTTATCCATCTGTCAAGTGGGATTTACAACCACTCTAAATGACAATATTGCCGAATCAATATTTCATGTTGAATCTAAAATTTGTGTTATTATATGCCTGTAACCACAAAAATTAAACACACTAAAAATACCATATAAAAAAATGATAATAACTTAAACTAATACAATGATAAATTTGAAATAAATCAATCATTTTAGCTCAAATGAAATATATTAAAATACATTCTTACTTGCAATATCCATTAATATAATTATGTCATCATTTACATAAATTTCCATTTTAAGGTCCCTTTGCACCAAGTGTTTACAATTACGAAAAAAGATGAGAGGGTCAATCAAAATTTGTTACTAGTGGGGGAAAGAGTGCATTTTCACCCCCTACTGTACTTGAGAGTAGGTCATTCATAAGTTTTAGGGAAGTCTCTAGCCATTTATATTTTTTAACATTTTATTCCTAACGAGCTAAGAGGGAATTGCCTTTGATGAGGATTTGCAGAAAATTTTTAAACCTTTATAAAAATGATTAATTAAAATAACTTTAAATAAGCAACGAATATTTTTTACCTATGCGTAGACAAATCCCTCATCATATGACTTCCCTCATCATCATGTCGATTGATATGGGATGTAGAAATCATGTAATCAGTTCATATTATAATTTCTTAATTCAAAGATTTTTTATACTAACAAATAAATTGTAAATTTATACCTCTATGTAGTGGATGCCCTAAGAGTAAATGAAGGACATGTTCTCCTTCAGTCATGTTCATTCTCTCCTTGGTATATATGGTAAGTAGAGATACACAAGTGCTATTATAATTGTTAATTTTAATTAAATAAATTTTTAATTAGAAATAAACTATAAATATATACCTTCATTTTGAGTCCTTAGAGGTTACGGTACTTCCACTTATAAAAATGTGGTATTATTCGTTAAATGGATCTTGAAGGTATCTCTAAGTAGTAGACCTATCATTATGAATATGTATATTTATAATTTTTAACCATGGAAAATATTATTAAATTACAAAATATACTACAAATGTACACCTTTGTGGTAAGAACATAGATGTTGATGAACATCAAGGCAAAACATGGGTTTCATATAAATTCTCATCCACATCATATTGTGTCGAATCTTGACATCTAGAGGTGCCAAAAGAGAAGATATCAAGTGTAATTTTGAACCTGGTTGCATCCTTTCTAATATCAAAAAAAAAAATTATAGAATACATTGAGTGAGGAAATATGTACTCATTATTCATGAGAAATATGTATTTACATGTACCATAGGTGGAATTACTTATATTGTTTTATAAATAAGAATATGGTGGATTGGTTTTAGAATTACTATGTTTGATTGATTACCTATCTGTTTAATTTGATTAGGTTAAAAATCAGATTTTGAAGGGATGGGGAACCCTATACAAAATGAAAGATATGCTTCAAGGCAAGAAGGTGAAACAACAAGGAACAAGGCCCAACCTGGCCAAAGATGAAACAAAAAAGACAAACCAGAAACCCAAGGAAAGCCTTGCAAAAATAAGAAAGGGCCCTAAAATAGGCAAGACAAAGAGGCTTGGTCACCTACTAGGAGCAAGCCTAACTACCATTGTAATTTCCACTTTGAGATCTGAGGTTCATCTTTGTAGGAGAACTTCCAAATTTACCTTTCTTTTTTTTGTTCACCACCTTCCAACCATCTCCCTTATTAGGATCCACATTTGCATCATGGTGGACATGTAGATGAATTACAAGAGCCTCCATGTTTTTTGTATTTTGGTTTTTCTTGGGACTAGGATGTTGTTGCAAGGAAATCCAACCTTTGTTTGTTTTATGATTTTACAAATTAGCCAAACTAGTGGGGGAAGGAACATCCTCACATAACTCCTCCATTTGTTTATCCCTAACATTAGCAATATCCTTTCCCAAATGACCATCCTCAAGTTTGTAGAAAAAAAGATTTTCTTGATTAGAATCATTCCACCAAGAAACCCTCCCTTTAATATGTTTATTTAGCCATGTGAAAATTAGAAGCCAAATGCTCCAGAGAAAATTAAGTTTTGCATCTAAAAGGAAACCCTTCATAATCTAAATTTTATGTCCAAATCGAATTCTTTACGTTGAGTTCCATTTATTGTCTACATCTAATAGTAAATTTTATGTACTATGGAGGATTGATTTTCTTCCCTTCTTCTATTTTATAGTTTTAGAATTTGATAATTAAATCTCATCCAAATTCCTCTAAATATAATGAAAATGACTCTTTTACTAATGTAACTCCATTATAGAATTGATAATTATCTAAATTTCATTTCCAAGTGTCTAAGGCCTTATTAGGGATTTCCAATTTACACTTTTTATCCACATTCTCATAAAACTATTGAGAGATAAATCTGCATGGGTATGGGTTTTGTTTGTAGTAGTGTTATAGTTGTAGTGTCTTAAGATAGGTCAATTAAAATCTAGACTAACCCATTTTTAGGCTATAAGAGGGGAGCTAGCATTTGAAGTCAACAATTTTTTTTTTAAGTATATAGGTACAATAGGAAAATTTTAAGAACATATCCCAGTTATATTGAAAAACATGTAGGATATTCCATAGTTCTATTTTAGGTCATAATAGTAGAGCTAAGAATCATATGAATATGAGAATATATCTTGAAGATAACATGAAATATAACATGTTGTTTGTAGAACATATCTTTAGGTCCCTATAACTTATAATATCAGTTAAGAAACTCTTCATATCTTATTATCTCTCTCTCTCTCTCTCTCTCTCTCTCTCTCTCTCTCTCGCACACACACACACACACACACACACACACACACACACACACACACACACACACACACACACACACACACACACACACACACACACACTTTAGTCTAATATGTTTATAATCTTATCTATTAAAGACTTTTAAAAAATGATATTCGTAGAAAATTTAAATAATTAGTATTATGAAATCATTTCATCATAGAAATGTCAAAATGAATGCAAATACATTGTCAAAAAAACACAATTTCAAATATTAATAAAATTGAATAACTAACTTATATTATCATTATTATCTAGTCTATAATTATTAATATAAAAATTTGTGACTATTTTCGAAAACACTCAATTGAACGGGTTTAATTTACAAGTGTTAACCAATCCTAAGAATCAATCACTATATTTAAGTGTTTTCCACTCGAAGTGATTCTATTGAACTAAATGTAATCAATTTCAATTCTAATATTAAATATAGCATATTGACAATACAAAAACAACAATCATAGGCTATTTTTATATCAAAACAATTTCTATTGCCATACTTCTTGCATATCAAGTTGAATATGTTAAACTTATAATAGTAAAAATAGAATCTCTTCAAGAGAAGGTTTGTGGATACATTGTGAACATGTTAGGTGTCAAAGGTTTCACAGGTTATGTCACATGTTTTCAAATCATCATGATCAATATTTCATATCAAGAGAGGAGTAGTTCAAGTTATTAAGTGCTATGAACATAACATATCATTCACATGTGCAAGTGTCTATGTGCAGATTTATATAACTACATGAAAGGGAATACTAGCTCCATAAGAAGGTTAGAGGGGGATTCTATAGCTAACCCACCTTACATAATTTTTTAAAAATCTAAAAACTAAAATTTAAAGGATATCAATACTAAAACCTAAAAAATAAACATGTAATCCTAAATATAAAGGATAAATTTTATATCTTAAACCATTAAGACAAACCATTAAAATCAAATGAAAAGATAATGAATAGTTCTTTTAACATGTGTTGTACTTTGATGAATTATTTAGGATATATAATCATCGAACTAATCATCAAAGTAAATTCCTTAAAATTTTGATAAATTTGAATGCACTACATGGCGACATGAGTTACGCACATTATCAAGAAATTTATAAATAAAAAAAGTACAAAAGATAGTTATTTCATCATTGTAATCTCAATTTATAATTAAAGCAAAAAAATAATATTTTACATTTACTTTTGTGATTTCTAATAGTCAAAATTATTTTTTAGGAAATTTGATGCCCCATATCTCTTTCAAATAAAAGGTCCTCAACATTATAATTTAACTGCATAAACTCTTTTGGAAATTGGAATATGAGTTTAGACACCAATTTTTTATATCTCGTATCCCTAATCCCACATGTGCTTCCCCTTATTGTCATTTATGACATACATACATATCTTCTCATTTAAATAACCATTTCCCTAGTGAATTTCATTTATCCCTTTAATTTTTATTTTATACCTTAATCCCATCCTAATCATATCATTAATTTGTCACCCCTAATCAACCTTAATTATTATTGAACCTATTCATTAACACTTTTATTCTCCCTAAGAACTCTATTTACCATCCCTAGGTTCCCATATATCCCCATTTAATATTTTATAATCTAAAAACTACCGTTTATCCTCACAAGACAACCCTATTCTATAGTAACCACCTAAAACACTAATTTCACCTAATAAGGACTCATTATCTAGAGTTGATCTATCCTCCATCACCCAAATCAATAGACCACTGCAATATCTAGTGACCCATCTTGGTCTCCATCACCCATATAAATATGCCCATACCCTTCCTATCTTTAGGATGCAATTTTTCAGAGTTTGGAGTTTCTTGCGATCTTCAATTCATTTTTTACTCTTTTTTGTAGCTTCTATCACCACCTTGGATCTATATTAGAGATATTGTGCATCACCTTTGAATGTTTGAGTTCCTCTTATTGGTTGGAGTCCCCATTGTGCATCAATCTTGCATGTTTATCAACCATCTCAAATCTTTTCCTGTGCATCACCCATCATCAATATTTCTTTGCATTTTATCTTTCCACCCATTATCATCCATCAAAACCTAGTTCCATTTCCAATCACCATTGACTCATCCTAGTTGCCGTCAACCCAAACCACATTTATATTATTATTTTTTACCCATCCTACCATCTATCTTTCTTCTTATCACTCTGGATCGTATATCTTTTAATCTTGCTATTTTACACACTTGTTGCTTTAGATTTCATATCCATCACATCTAGTCATTGTCGATCTAGCCAATTCACCATCGACCTTGTCCCAATCTATCTTATTTTTAGCTATCTAGTTCCATTTGTAACCTAATTTTCTACTGATTGAGTTCCCACACCTATCTGTTTCTCAGATCCACCTATTTAGAAGTTAAAATATGACCTTGTAGTACTAGTCAACGTCGATTCAACTTAGTCACCATCGAATGGATCATAAGGTATAACTTTCATCACTATATCTACCAAATTTCTTACATCATATATGTTCTCATCAGGTCCAAATCCTCTACAAAATCTTAGCATCATCAAAAACCCCAGATTAGCTTTAGATCAGTCCTTCAGATCTACCTTGTCTATGATTTTTTGGATTAGCCGGTCCCATTTTTTCTCAAACTGATCAATTTTGGTTTAGTTTTCATCATTTTTTTGTTATTAGATTTGATTTTAACATTGTTTAGCATATCGTATTTTTTCTATTTCGAGTTCAGATTCTACTGTATCATATTACTTATCTATTATCCTTTTGTTTATATTTTTACTAAAAAGTGGGTTGACATCCATCTTAGGAAGTTTTCACTTCTCGAGACCGGATTTCTCGGGAAACCCACCATCCTTTGTAGTAATCCATTTTTCGTGTTGATTTTCTCTATTTTGTGCCCATATCCATCATCATCTCATCTATAGGTAGCCTTAAACCATCTCATTATTGGAGTTACATATTTTCTTTGCTACCATTTCACTATTATGAAACATGAGTGAGAAAAAAAGTTCAACATTCTTGCACGCCCGATGGGACCAACCCTTCTTTGGTGAGTTATTTCACTTTATTTCATTTACATTTCCATTTTCCATTTCTCTCCATCTACTAACCTCACATGTGGCAACTTTTTTTTCTTATGTGTGTGCTGAATTTCTTTCTTGGATCAAAAATGCGCTTGCTAAAATAAAAATAACAATAAAAAAGGAAAATAACGTTATCTCGATATTCTTCATTTTTCCCTATTTTCTCTTTTTACATCTCTCTCCGTTCGTTTTCTTGATTTCATTGAATTCAACATTTCAATTTGGGACTTAAAAATAACCCCTTCATACTTTCTTGAAAACATAGTATAATTAGGGGATTAATCTTTTGCATTCATTTCTTCCACACATATCCAAAACAAACACATTAATTTACACATCTTAAACATCTTCTTCCACGTGGAAATTGTAGACACTAGGTTTTTGTTGTCTTCCTACTTCCTCTTACACACACATTATTGAATCAAAAATTATCATTATAAACATTTTTGTAAAGTCACATCCCCTTATCCTGTAAAACCAACTTTTACTCTTTTACAAATTACTATTTACCCACCCCAAATTATATTAACACCTTTAAAACCACATAACCATCTCTAAATCATTTATAACCCATTTTACCTTAACTCATTAACCTCCCTAACTTGTGTAACCTATTTACAACTATTTTACCTCATAAAATTACCCGAAAATACCATTCAAGAAGTGGTTCCAACCATTTTCTAAATGTTTTCCTAAAATGTCCAGATCAACGGTGATTTTAACAAATCATCAGTGATTATAAATAACAGTTTTCACTCTTGTTGAAGGTATCTTAAGAAATATTTTTCTTGGTCTTGATTCCTTTTTTTTGTGCTAGTAGAAAATCTTTGTCATCAACAAGTCCAGGAACTACACTAATCTCTTGCAACACATTGATTTTGATAGATTTGTCTTCAATCATCTTCCCAAGAATCTCAATGACAATAAAAGAGCTCCACTAGCTTCATCCAACATCCACAGACATCTTGCATCCCATATTAACATCACAAGGTATTCTTATGTGTTATTTTTTCATTTTCATTTCAAAAGCATATAAAAAACAATAATTTAAAATATATGTTTTAATCAAGTTATCATTTTTCAAAAAAGTAATCATTTTCATATTAGTCATCAGCGACTACTTGAATCGCTCGTTGTTTTGCAAAATCACCTATGATTCCTTTGAATCACATGTGATCTCTATCTATCATTATCTTTCAATCAATTTATCATTTTTAATTGATTTTTATCAATATTTTGGGTTTAATTTGTCTTCTTTAAGTATGGATTTTCTTTAGATGATAGTACCTATCTGATTCCACCCTATTACGAGTAATTCTGACCTCCTAATTATGAAATGGCCCTTATTTTGGGAATAATACAACATCCTTCACAAGCTTACATTTTGTTCCATTAGGTTTGCAACCGACATAAATGATGAGTTCAAGTTCCTCCACAAGATCCCTAGAATTTTAGTATGACTACTTAGAATCTTTTCAGATTGCTTCTAATTTAGCCTGGGCCTCTTTCGAAGGTGCACAAACTTACCCTTCAATCTTGAGTTCTACAGATTATTATCTATCATTTATCTATCATTACCAATATATATCATTTATATCATTTTATTTCATTCACTTAATTGTTTGAAAACGAGTTGACATCCTCCAAGGATGTCCCTTTTGAATCTTGGAATAGGCCTTTTCTAAGAAAATCGTATACCCATCTTATCTAATTTTTTTTGTCTCACTATCTTTGATTTCCAGGTCTCTTCATTCAATGAAAGGAGGAGTGCTTCATCCATTGATTATGAACATTAATCACCACGGGTATTGGTAAACATTATCATCTTTCGAGGTGAGTTTGTTTTTTTCATTTCATTTTATTAAGTTAAAATTGGAAAGTAAAAACTCTATCATATATTTTGGCACACCCGGTGGGAATGTTTTCCATTTTTTGTTTTAAATTAATTAATATGTAATTTTTGGTTTTTTTCTTTGTAATCGTTAGCGATCCATTCAAATTACCAGTGATTTTGGTGAATCTCCTATGATTCCTTCAAATTGCTAATGATATCTATAGATCATTATTGATTACTTAGTTAGTAATCCTTTAACATCTCTCTTCTCTTTTTTTGTGTCGAAATCTAACCGTTGTAGGTTTTTGTCTTGGGAGCTTTTGTTTGATGTGCTTTAGTTGGGCTAAAAAGCTATAGGAAATATAAAAATTTAAAAATCAATCATTTAAAGGTACATCTTCTTCTTTTATTTTTTATTTTTAAGCATTTCATTTTCCTTGTTGTCCTCATCAAAAGTAACATCTTATTTTCAGTTTAAAGTGAACCTTTTTATTTCTACTTGATCACATATTTTAATTAAGAAATTAACAAATTGCATTTCACTTAACTTACCCCACATACAACCAAATCACTTTAAAGATAACTTGCATCTAAACACTTATACCTAGGTGGACCCACTTGGATTTCATCACCAAGGGGATAATATGACTTAGTCTTCTATTCAATTATAAATAAATTAGTGGGATGTATATTAGATAAACACCCGACTTCTTTATCGCTAGAGTATTGTACTTTGACAGGGTAGGCCTTAATAAAAATCCCCGTACCGACACTAACATTGATTTGGGCCTCACCTACATTCAGTTATATCGAGGACTCCAGCCTTTTACATTCCTTGAACCAAACCATATACTGTCATTCTTGACAACCGTGTAAACCATTTTACACACTTTAGCTATTTCTAACTTAATCAAGACAAAAAAATTTCTAGTGTGACTTTTTTGATTGCTTGTAATCAAATTTCTAGTTCCATTTTTATTATTAGGTGATTGTTTGTTTCCATGATTCTTACGAGACAACAATCCCATTTACAAAACTATGAAAACATGGTAGAAAAATTTCAATATTCTATATAAAATATCTGAACCCGCATTAAAAAATCTATGCACTTAATTGACCAACACTGAGCATCTCTATCACCCCGACCAAAATATAAAAAACCTCCACATTCTCCCAGTAGTAAATTCGAGTCATCTGAAATACCCAATCCACCTAGTCCATTTTTCTTTGACAGTGAGGATCAATTCTTTTCTAGCATATTAGATTCAATCCCCGTTTCCCTCAACACATATCTTTCTTTCCAATGTGTTCATCTTCACCAACTTACACCTAGACCATGACCATATGTATCCAACACTTCATATGAATTCTCTTAGATTTTTTATCCTAACCATGAGCCAATATCCAACAAATACATCCTTATCCCATTATTATTCAATAAGAGACATGCAATGTTGTGTCTTCCTTTCCTATCTTTATTTTTGACCTTTATGTGGTTATACGACTAATGAAAAACCTACGTATTCACCAAACCTCTCATCCGCTCCACATCATCCCAAAAAAATACCAACGTATCCTCATCCAAGTAAAGATCCTTAGTCTCTTCTACCATCCAGAATCTGCCTCTAAGTTATGTATCTATTCCATTAAACATATCTTATCCTATCTCATCTCAACAATCCAAATGAGTTATCCAAAATGTATTTATGTCTATCTTGACATCGACACCACCCATTAACACAAGTATGATTTCTCCTATCTATCCCTCCTCACAAAAATCATCTACCATCCCTGCTTCTTCTCAAAATATACCTCAACAATCTCAACCTTTCATTCAGACTTCCATTCCTTTCCTACACAAACCTCAACAGTCCCAACCAATCATCTACTCCTCTACTCTTTTCCAACACATACCACAATAATCTCAACCTTTTGTTCACATGTCAATTCCCTTTCAGCATATGCCACAACAATCACAATCCCTCTTGAACACTTCCATGCCCATTAAATATCAATATTTAGTCTTCACAACCTACCTATAGTATTCCTATGAATATCCCCCTCCAACATATTATTCCATCAAAATATCAACCATACCAATAGTCTAAATTATATACATACAATCAACCTGGTTCATCTCATCCAATCCCCAACAAAAACTATTACAAACTGACCCTTTACATGCTTTAATGAACATAATTTCTATCCTTGAGGAAAATTATATGGGTCCTAAGAACAAATTAGGATGAGAAAAACTTTGTAACGAACCCATCCATCCATCAATACCATATAAAGTGTATCCTCCTCATTGTGACCTTCCTACGTTCCTCAAGTTCTATAGAAAAGAAGACCCCCAAAAACATATATGGGCCTTCTGATAGGCTTGTTAACTCATAGCACATGACTAGGATCTCATTCTAAGAACATTCCCCATGTCCTTAGTTGGTCTTGCCCTAGATTGGTACAACAGTATCCCATAGTATTCACTTTTTTTATTCGTACATCTTGCACAAGTGTTCCTAGAACACTTCTTGATCAACATTATGCATAAGAACACTATCACCAACCTATACACCATTAAATAGTTTTAAGATGAATCGATCATAGACTTTTTCGCATGTTGGTGGGGGCAGTATCAATCAAATTTCATTATCCCTCCCACAAACTAAGTTAATTGAGCTATTTTCTCACTCTTGTGCTAAGTACATCTCATCCTAAAGAATGTTTGACCTCCAAATGTACTTGACCTCAACATAATTACACGCCTATCGGTGAATATTATAGTGTGGTATTTGAAAAAATCCTAGCTACCAATATGATCACCCTTCCTCCCATCCATCCTATTGATACATCCATCTTGAAACCCTCTTAGTATCCATACTTTTTTCTCCTTATAAATATCATAGCGTAAAAGACCATGACATTGAGAGATGTCCTGTTTTAGAAACACTGTTCAAGATATTATTGAAAAATGTGCACTATAAATAGATAAACCAAATACACCTCAAAATCAAAATCTCGACATATTTAAACAACCCTTCCTAGTTCACTCTCATTCTACCAGAAAACCATAATCTAATCACATCCAGTCCCATCACACTATCAACATAGTCAAAGATCAACCACCCATAACATTAACATATGATCCCTCTACCACGGAGTCACCTTCTTAATCATCCACTAATATCTGCCTCAAAAAAATTACAAACCAAACATCCACTGAAGTAGGCACATCCCCTAGTTTTGCCATTGAAAAGAAAACATTTTCATCCACATTTGTCTCATCTTATTCAAACCCATCTAAAATCTCTTCACAAGCCTTACAAAATGAACCCGTTCTATAAATTATGAAAGTATCATAAGATGATCATGTTTTCTAGTATTACATATGTAACCTTAAAAGATATCATACAACCACATTCACCTTCATGTAAGAAAGTGACAACTTTAACACGTAACCATATGAATTCTTCAATACAAAAACCAAAGCAATTTCCTTCCATCCTAGGCCACATCCCTCATCTAAATTACGAGTCACTAACACATATTCAAAAACCATCCCTCAGTGCATATTTAAAGAAACCATGCTGAAGTTGATGCCTTTTACACCTTTACAATCGAAAGAATCATCACTTCCTTCGAAATCTTCTTCAAGAGGACATTACACATCAATCCTTAAGACATATGACTCTCGAGGGTGGAAGCCTTCTTCCTATAACTTCGAAACCTTTTTTGATCATCATCGCACACCAGGACATCATATAGAGGATTGAAAATCCCTCGATGTTGCTATCAAAATCCTTACAAACAAAGGGCTTCTCTGTACAAATATAGAAACATTAAAAACATATCAAAAAATATATACAATCACTAAATCTAAATCATCAGCTATACTCACAACCAGAGAATGTGGTGGATTCTCTAGAAAATATCCTCCTTATAAAATTGACGCAATACGTATCACCACTAGAGAACATACCCACCAGTGTAACACCACTAATCAAAACAAGCCCAATTTTTTTTTCCCACTTGCTTTTGATTCATCTACTCCAACACCTCCTACTAAAGCTAAGGTATCCATACTTACTGCTCCTTATACAAAATCCACCATATCAGTACAAAATACTATTATAAAACAACTTCACCAATCTCTAATCATGATGTCCCTTTATGATATTATACAAATATCTCTTCACATCGAAAAACCATAATCAAAGTAGTTTTATCCATATTAGTGTCCGTAGACGATCCACAACCTTTTTCAAACCTAGTGGGCACGCTTAAAACATCCATTGCAATAGAATTTGACAACTAAGAAATACCATCATTAAAACCAGAAAACCACGACGTCCCACTCTTTATCAATTCCATATTAAGGACACTGTGATCAATAATGGTGCTAGTATGAACATCATAACATCACATGTCTTTAATCAAATTAAACTAACATACACCATTATCTCCTGGAAAGAATCCATATTGTGATATTTCAATGATATTATTGCTCCCACATTAGGTACAGTAATCTTAGTGCTCAAGGTTAGCATTAAAAATCTCCCTAAAATCTTCTATCTAGTAGAAGGGGAGTTCTAATATGAGATACTATTACGATGAACATGGTTGCTTGCTTAGCGCTATGCATTATATCTCATCACAAATCCATCGATGTATTAAATACGAGCATGAAGGTAATAATTTTAAAGTCCCTGCAGATCCAAATCCTTTCAAATATTGTCACATGACATATCACCAAAATTACATGCTCGTTCCTAAATAAAAATATGGCTCATCTAATAAAGCCTCCACTAGTGCATCTATTTCATCATTGAAACTCCCAAATGAAAATTCCTTTGAGGATGTTATGAAATTCCTTTTACAAGGGGAGTATCATCTCCTTATGCTTAATTCACTTCCTAAGACAAATACATATTAAAGGTTTGATAAACATCCCATGTACAAGTCTAACATGGGATGTGTCATCTCCTACAGTCTGCCACACCTGAAAACAAACCTTATCTATAGAGGGATTGATTGTTCCTCTACATGTCCCACTTATACGTTTCATGCGAAACCTTTTATATCAAACTTCAAATTCGTGTATAATCAAGTCTTCTCACATATGTATCTTATTAATTGTTCCCAAAAAGTATTTAGATTCAACCATTACAAATAGGATGTCCATGATTTGATCATCGAACATTCCCTCAAAGTGCATGAAAAGTATGGGTTAGGTTTTGAAAAACCAGCCTCTGAATCTTTAACCAATGTCACATATACAGACATAATAGAACTAGATTCATCCTCCCCATCTATACAGGATGATCCCATGGATACTAATGGCATCATTTCCATCCCGCCTAACTTTTTTTAGTCAATAATATTATGTTACGATCACTAACCTATTAAAATAATCATGGTATTCAAACCCTTCCTCTCATCTAGCATAAAAGGATAGAAGAGATATCATCCATTGTTGAAATTATTCAATGCTAAGAAGACCAAAGCATCATCTCTCATGTGGGGGCATAGGGTCATTTCCTTTATAAACATTTACCACGTGACACATTGACACTTCTCAATGAATCCAATATCAACATTAATATATTGACAACACATGAACCACGCATAATTAAGGTCAGTCAATCTTTAGATTCACAAGAATTAAATAAATTCACCACCTTCCTATTAAAACATAGCCAAGAATTTTCTTGGTCATATAGTGATATGCTAGGAATCGACCCCAACATTGTTGTTCATAATATCAACACTTATCCTAATGCCAAACCCGTAAAAAAAAGCTACGTAGGATGCACCCTTGAATAAATCGCATCTTATCAAATAAGAGTTATAACATCCACTCTCTACCAAATTTATCATTCTCACTGATTATCCACAATAGGTCTCTAATATCATACCCATAACCAAAGCCGTAAGAAAGTTACACATCTGCACTAACTTCTGAGAACTCAATATCACTTTCCTTAAAGTCAAATTCTCTCTTCCAAAGACTCACCATCTTTTCGATCTAACTGCTGACAATGAGATTCTCTCCCTTATGGATAGATTCTCTGGCTATAAATTTATTCTCATCGCCACTGAAAATTAACATAAAAATTCATTCATCACTCCTTTGAGGAATTTTGATACTGTGTAATGCCCTTTACACTTAAGAATGCGGGTCCAACTCATCACCAAGCCATGACTTAAATATTCCATGAACATATCTACAAAATTGTAGAAGACTACAATTATGACCTTTTCTGGAAGTTGAAACAATGCAAATATCATCTCGCCGTCCTTGATGCAATATTTTTCCATCTTATTCAATACTTCCTTCATATTAAGACCGCTAAATGTGTGTTTGGTGTCCTCAATGGTAATATCTTAGGGTTTATTATGTTTATGTGGAGCATTGAAGTAGACCATACTACACTTAAATCTATCATCTTAATTTATCCTCCTTCAAACCTCAAACAACTATGCAGCCTTCATGTTAAGATTCAATCCATCCACTTCTTCATCTCACAACTTTTAGAATGTTGTCAACCTTTTCATGACCTCTTTTGAAAGGATGTAAACATTAAATCAAATCAAAAATGTCAAAAGGCCTTTGATGACCTCAAATAGTACCTCCTATCACCACCTATACACATGTATCCACACGAGTGGGAGATTTTATACCTTTACATATCTGCTACAAATCATGTTGTAAGTGTCATGTTGGCTCATTGAGATGAGCAGGGTCATGAGAAGGCTGTTTATTATATAAGTTGTACCCTCCATAAATACAATAATAATTATAATAAAGATGAAAATTTATGTTGTGCCTTGTACTTCGCAACTTCCAAACTACACCATTATCTACTCAATCCCAAGAATTACATTATTATAAGTTTTAACCCTCTCAAAACCATGAACTCTAAAACATATCATAGTGACTGCATTACTCAATGGCTTATGCTCATGACTGAATTTGACCTTGAATCTATCTCGCAAAAAATGTATAAGAGGACAAGCTATCACTGATCATCTTGCCAAAGTTCCTATACCTAGAAATCAACCACCTCATGAACATTTTTTTGTGAATTCATTAATATCATTATCGATCAAGAATACACCCCTCTCAAAATGACACTTTTCTTTGATGGACCCAAGTTTCAGCAAGGGGGAGGTGTTAGAATTATCATTATACCTCCCTGAAGGAATCTTATCCCTTTATCATTTAAAATTAAGTTTAAATGTACTAACAACATGTCTGAATATGAAAATATAATCATGGGTCTCTAGAATATTGTCATGTTTGGTGTTCAAATCTTGGACATCTATGGAGACTCATAGCTTTTCATAAACCAAATCAAAGGAATTTATCAATGTAAAAATGAAATCCTACAAAAATGTAAATCCATTCTTGATTTCCTCCTAGAATAATTTGATAGTTACACTTTTGAAATAGTTCCATGGTATTCTCACAAATTCGTAGACACCATGGCTTCTCTAGCATCCCTCATCCCTTTATTTAGTGACGAATCAAAAATTTTCATTGTTATGGACAAAATTTATTAAAAATACCATAATAATGAACTTCCATCTATAAATATAATGGAAAAAAATTCGTCCGACCTTTGATATACTCAAACATTTGATTATATCTCAAAATTAAGAATTCACCCCAGTCTATCTAGAAATACTAAATGATTGTTTCTTCATTGGGCTACCTGATATGTCATTGTAGATGGTGTTTTATATAAACATGGATTTAGTGGTATCTAAATATTAGATGCCTAAAATATCATCAAAGAAGTCCATGATGGCATATGCGGTTGACACATTAACAAAAATGTTTTCGCTAAGCATATCCTTTGAATGGGATATTATTGGCCTACTATCAACCAATATTATTGTGCATATTTTAGGAAGTGCATTAAATTTCAACAACACTTGAATATGACTCACATCCACAGCCAATCCTTACAACACAATCAAGACCTACGGTCCTTCCCGTAATAAGGGTTAGACCTCATGAGAACTATTAATCATTGTTCATTACATCAACATCACTCTATCATCACAATCAATTAATACTTCACCACATGGGTAGAAGTTATTCCATTAACTTCCACTAAAGATAACAAAATCTTTTATTTCATCTATCAACATATCATATGTCGCTTTGGTATCCTTCACAAACTAGTCACTAATAATGGAAAATCCTTCAAGAATAAAGACAGTAAGAAAGTTTGTGACACATTCAATATCAAAGTAATATTTTTATCACCATATTATCCACAAGAAAATGGACAAGATGTGGATTATACTAAAATAATTAAAATTATCATGAAAAATGATGACAAAGAAGTCACGAATTGACATCTTTGAATCTAGTTTGCTCTTTGGGATTATCAAACTAGCATTCCTACTCCTACAAGTGCTACCCCCTTTTCTTGAGGAATTCTTACACCTTGAATTTCATATCCCATCACTCCATGTATCCCTTAGATATTTTATCTTTGATGAGGATTATTGACAAAACCATCTAGCATAGTTAAAATTTCTATATGAGTGACGTCTAATAACTCTCAAACATCATCATGTATAATAAGAGTACCTTAAGTGCACATATAAAAAACATGTAAAATAACATGACTTTAACATCAGTGATCTCGTTCTCAAATAAAGCCAAAATGTCACTACTCTGAAAAGGAGAAAACAAGAAAAATTTTCCCCTTAATGGATCGGTCCATATGTCAACACTCACAAGTATGGGTTGTGAGCTTATTGTCTATCCTCCTTGTATGGTACACTAGAAAAGGAACCTCTGAATTCATTACACTTGTAACCTTTAGATTGTTAACACATTGAATATCATAACATTAGTCACATCAAAAGATCTTAATCTATAATGAACCTTTGATTTGAGCATTGTAATGATTTAAAAGCATATGGTTCTTCCTGTCACTATCCTCAAAACCATTAAAGATGAGCACCACAGATTTTTTTCATCATCATCTTTCACACATGGATAAGTTCCTCCCTAGTAGGAACGTCACAATAATTACATACATCTACCTTGTTTACCAACCAAAGACATGTCATGGGGCTACGCCTGTATAGTATGTGCACATATCTCTTCCCCTCACTCGAAATGGTCTATTAGGGGCTTCCCTCAACATAAATGACAGTCAAAAATATATATGGATGTATCTTGTTAAATTAATAGACTAATCCCTTGAAGGAAAGGTATATCTAAAAATTCAAAAGTATAACTATCAAAAAAGAAAAAAATAGACTAATCCCTAAACAGGAAATCTTCCCGTCAAAAATCATAGACTTCTCCCTTGAAGGATGGCTATCAAAAAAAGTAAAATCCAAAAATTTATAATTTTAGACCACTCCCTTAAAGGATGGATACCTGTGTAAAAATGCTTCCCGCATTGATCAACCTTAAAAAAAATTGAAATATCAAAAAATATCCCATGAAAGCTTCCCGTATTGATCAACTTTCCTATCAAGAGAAAAGTTCTTACATTGATCATTTTGCATCAAAAATAAAATATAAAAGCTAGGATCATATCTCTATGAAACCATTGAAAGGAAAACCTAATATCCCACATAATCCTACATTTGTCAACCCTTCCCATGTCCTAGGAAGGTACACATTATCACTTCTATATTTATTTCTAATATACTATGCATGCAACTGCCCATTCTTAGTCTTATGTTAACATCTATTATAAGGCCAAAAAGTGCAATAGACATTCACTATACTAATTACCATCACATATTTATCATATACTAGTATAAATAAATCATTCCACATTTTATTATTATCCAAAAAATTAACACACATTCTGATATATAAGATCACATTAAAGTAAAATATCCATAACACACCATCATCTATCTATCAACATCAACATCTATCAAAACATTAATATAACATCACTTTTTATCAAACATCTATACAACATTAAATATCCATAAACATAAACAAATCAATTATATCATATCATATTGAATATCACATCACATTAATCATGAATAAACCAATCATCATAGATAATAAATCATAATCATCTAGGCATATCAAAATGCCTCTATACAACATCTGGAGATCTCAAAATCATTTTTATATCAAATACATATATATCAAAAATAGGCTTCATAAAGAATCATATACATCAAAAATATCATATCTACTAGGTAAAATGAACAACCCACAAAATAAGGAATTCCCCCAGACATAGTTCTACCCTTAAGAACCTCATTCACCACCATCACCTCCATCAAGTACTCTACTAAGACCTCCCTTATCAGGTCCTCTATTCGGATCACCTACATTTGGATGTCAAGGTGGTTGATCCATAATTGCAACACTAACACTAGTCCCGCTAATATCTAATCTAGATAAACAACAAAACGAGGCTCCTCAAGTAACCTCTGTCGAAAATCCCCTCATAATAACAAAGCTCCTCACACAAGGATTTGTAGTTATCCATCTTAATACTACCAGGTTGACCCATCTGTCCACTAACCTAATATCTAGTTTCCTGAAGCTCATCCCCTGACACTAAAGTACCCATAATGTCGAGATCCCTTCTCAGGGTCTCTTGTTGTTTTCTATATTGATATTTGTCATCCACACCCTACGCTAGCTCTACTTGTATAGTTGGTAGCATATGACTCAAAGTATCTCGCTCATCTCTCAAACCATTGTGATCCACCCTCAAGATATCCCTCTCTGTGGTCAGATTATTCTACTTAGCTTGTAATATGGCCTTCTTGGCCTCAAATTGTACAATAATAACATCAAGAGATACTCTGTCAACACCACCACCATCTTTGTCAACTCCTTGGTGTGTCCCTCCACATGATCCCACACCCTTCTATCTCCTTGAGGAGGTTGATCCCGCCATCATGTATAAAATGCCTCCAAAACAATGACATCATCTACAAGTACCAATACACCCTGATCATCCACACCCATAACTCCTTCCACATCAGGAATGGAACACAACATCATAATAAATGGAAATGGTGTACCCATATCACCATCCTCACATCTATACACCACTGGTTCCTTCAACACATCTTGAATCAAACCAAATTTTTACCTAACACAATTGAATGAAATAAGCTCCCACTCACCCGACCGTAAGCCCTACACTAATAGATCCTACTCAGTGGCTCTAGAATCACCCTCCTTACCCTCTCACACTGGAAACCCAATATATGGTGTCCAGCTGATATCACCTATGTGTAAACCTTATAATATTTATCTATAATAAACCTCACTTTGTATTGGCCCTGCATCTCCCCTATTAGAATGCCACTAGACAAATCAAGTTGATCTCTCTAAAAACTCAAGCTCTCACCATGGTGAACCTCTAGGCTGAGCCACTGTAATGTTCTCATACTCCCAACACTATAGAAGTAAACCAACATCAATCCCAAACTCCTTCTTGATACTCCAAAACCAAATATATTTGTAAGTCTATGCTAAAAATACAAGGGACCATGTAAACACAACCCTCTACTCCATCATGTCAACCACGACACCCATCATTATCCAAGGAAACTTGTCTCCACCAAATTCAGGTAAATCATAACATGTGATCCCTATCATCATCATGTTCATCAAGTCACGAACCTTTATCTCAGGAGTATATAAGACCCCATAGTAGAATCCACTTGCTATACACTCCACACCATCTACATTAGCCCCATATAATCTCCTCATCACCCCAGCCCTACCCATATCATCAATCAATTATATACCATCTCCATGTAAAAGAAATCTAGTAATATTGTGTACATCATCTAGGGGGATCATCATCTCACTCGTCACTATCCAAACACTAAAAGTAGTGGGATCCCACATCTCCAAAAAATCTAGCAACAATCCATGGTGCATGTGGATATGTATGTAGTGACACATCGACCCCCAAAAAATATCTTCCAAATGTAACCAATCCTCATATAATAACCAAGCCCTCACATCCTCTAGGATCATAGGAGTCATGTCTCTAATATTCAATGTATCCTTCACTTATATCTATAAAACATAAAAATATTGATTAAAACAAGTATCGATCAAAGTTTTATCAAATTTACACAAAAGTCCCCCATCGCCAGTGATTCCCCTAATTGTCAGTGTTTCATAAAAATTGCATGTGATTTTACAAGATTGTCAGAAATTCCTCACACTTCACAAACATGCCCCCGTACGGGCACTATAAAGAAAAAAATGACAAAAATGGTACCTACCTCCCATGGGTTGGCCTCCTCTTCCTTCATGATTCTCATGCAATCTTTATCACTCAAAAAATCACTCAATTAAGAATATAAATTTTTCAAATCACATGATACAAATGAAATTATCGTAATCAAATCAACTATTTATAAGGTGTTGATTATCTCATGCTGGAATCATTGACAATTCATGTAATCGCCAATTATTCCCATAATCACCAACGATTGGTTAAAATCACCTGTGATTCCTAAAACCCACTTGTGATTCCCCTTAATCATCAAAATCACACATTTTACATTATCAAAAGCATCTTCAAAAACATTGTGATATAGATGCATAACATTTATCCAGAGTGTGCCTCATTTTTCAGTACCCCAAAAATCCTTAAAACCAAAAAATCCTTTGTAGGATTTGTTTTATGACTTTAGCACTGGTAAGCCATATGTCTATAGCACATGAACCCTTTGGTTTCCATATCACTTAGCTCCATGATATTTATAGCCTATCATTTCTCCCTACGAATCATGCATCTATAGGACATGAACCCTTTGGTTCCCCCATCACTTGATTCCATAGTGCCACCCATCTCATTTATATACCTTTTTTTAGGGAAACTTCAAACAAAACACGCATGTCAAAACTATTTAATCCACTAATCCTTATACTCTTTTTAAATAACCCCTAGTTTATGGAGGGATATTCGATACAAACACAAAATAAGCTATCTTGAGCTATTTTTGTCTAGCAGTTTGGCCATCACAAACTACTCGACAAGAAGGGGAAAATGTAGACAACGGGTTTTTATTACCTGATTACTTCCTCCTATACACACATTATTTAATGAAAAAATATCATTATAAAAAATTTCCTAAAGTCACATCCCCATATCCCATAAAACCAACTTTTACTCCCTTACAAATTACTATTTACCCACCCTAAATTACTTTAACCATTTAAAATAAGGTAGCCAACTTTAACACAAAATCATTACCAGGCTACAAATATCTTGAACTCAAAGAAAATAAATATTCTTCTTCATTATTGAATCATGAATTACAATGTATCATAAATAAGAAAACAACTCGCAACTCGATTTTCCAAGGAAACTCTAACTAAATTTGACTAAATCTACTCTAGGTTGTGGGATTTACTATTTTTTGTAGTTTACCAGAACATGTTATTCTTAGTAAGTTTGCATGCTTATTTGTACAGGAAAATAAATTTCCATGCATCTTCTACATGCCTAAATTAGAGGAATTTCTAAATTTATAACCTAATTTGTATTTAAGAGATTAAATTTACTAATTCCCTAAAATAGGAAAAACTGAATTACAACTTAGATCCTAATTTTTGGCCTTCAGATGGTGCATTTATGGCCAAAAAATGTGATGAAATGAGCTCCAAATGGAAAGGAGGGTTGAATGGTGTGTTTGTATCATCAAAACTGGTTGTTTTAAAAAATAAACAGACACCCAAAGCACAAGTTATGCCTTTTTAAAGTTCCTGCTAAAAATAGTGCATCATAAAACCACCTAACCATCACTAAATCATTTCTAACTTTTAAATCAAATCAATAAACACCCCAAATCATGTAATCTCCTTACCTCCGTCATCAAGTTACTTGATAATCTTGTTGAAGAAGTGGTTCCAACCATTTTCTAAAAAATTTCCCAAAATTTTCGTATCATTTGCGATTCTAACAAATCAACAACGATTATAAATAGTAGTTTTCACTCTTGTTTAGGGGATCTTCATAAATATTTTACACATCATTATTTCTTCCTTGTTTCTATTCTAACAATGAATCTTCATTACCACCAAGTCCAACAACCACACTAAACTCCTGCAACACATCAATTTTGATAGCATTTTCTTCAATCATTTCCCTAAGTAACTCAATGACTGATAATCAACTCCAATAGCTTCATCAAACATCTATAGACATATTACATCCCATATCAACATCAAAAGGTATTACTCTGTGTTATTTTATCATTCTCATTTTAAAAGGATATAAAAAAAATCATTTAAAAGATCTCTTTAAATCAACTTATTATTTTTAGAAAAATTAATCATTTTCACAGTAATCGTCAGCGATAACTTGAATCACCCGCAATTTAGAAAAATCCCTTTTGAGTCCTTTGAATCACCTGGGATCTCTTTCTATCATCATATTTCAATCAATTTATCAATATTTTATCAATTTTTATCAATATTATGGGTTTAACTTATCTTCTTCAAGCATGGATATACTTTTGATGGCAGTACCTGGTCGGTCCCATCCTATTACAAGTATCCATGACCTCCCAAATGTGAAAAAATCATTCTTTTGGGAAAAATACAACATCCTTCACAAAATTATATTACGTTACATTTGGTTTCCATGCAACATCAAAGACATCAAACATAAGTTCGAGTTCCTCCATGATATCTAACAACAAATAGAGGAGTTTTGGCATGACTACTTAAAATTTGTTTAGATTACTTCCACTTAATCATGGAACACATTTCAATCTGGACAAGACTTCAATTTTGATATTCATTTTTGGAGCTTCTTATCTTTCATTTATCTATCCTTTCCAATATATATCATTTTTATATCATTTCATTGTATTTAATTAATTTTTTGAAAATGAGATGACATCCTCCAATGAAGTCCCTTTCAATTCCTCGAATGGCCTTCGTCGAGAAACTCATCTATAAATCTTAACTAATATTTTTCATCTAAGTTTCTTTGATCTGTAGGTCTCTTCATTCAGTGAAAGGAGGAGAGTTTCATCCATAGAGTATCAACATCAATCATTGCAGGTATCGGTAAACCCCGTCGTCTTTTAAGGTCATTTTAGTTTTTTTATTTAATTTTATTAAGTTATAATTGGAAAGAAAAACTACTCTGGTACATTCTCACACACCTGGTGGGACCCTTATCCCCTTTATTTTTCATTTTAAATTAATTAATATTATATTTTGGTTTTTTATACTTTGTAATCATTATCGATCTAGTCAAATCTCCAATGTATGCTTAGTCAATAAACTTATGGATCTCATTTTCAAAAAAAATATGTTTATCAATCTCACCCCAAATCCACTCAGGTCCTCACCTCTCAACTTGTTGTGTTCTTCCCAAGAGATATGAATGAACTTACTACAACACAATGGGAATTTGAATCTCACAAATCTTCCTCTATAATTACTCAAACTCATCAACTCAACTAATGGTTCCTATTCCTCCCAATCTTCCCTGCATCAACACCACACCCACTTATTCCATCCCCATCACTTATTCATCCACTATCATGATTAGTACCCTTACCTGAACTTTGAAAAAATGTAATCTAATTCCTCCATCGCCTGAAAAACATGACCAAACTTTGGTTCCTATATCTACATGTCATGTCCTCACAAACGTTATAACTTCACAACCTCATCCTTCAAAGTGTACCAAAACTCACCAACCTCCACTCTGAAGTGATTTTCACAACATATTCCCTAATCAATATACTCAAATATCTCAACCACCCCATACTTAAATATAAAATCAATCTAACATCCTCATCTCTCAACAATAACATATGTAATATTATCCATTGAATTACATTCCTACCTCTCTACAACATCATATATCCTGACCAACTCTATCAAAACTTCTCAACATTATTCCCCCTTATCAACCACCCCAATAAACACCTACTCACCCTTAATCATATCAATCCCATCCATAACCTCACCCATCTATGTCTTATATTCAACAATCCCATCTATAATTATCTAATCCTCACACATCTAATGAACCTATCCACACTTCACTAAATAGAATGACCAATCTCAAAGCCACTACTTCGGGGTCCAAAACTACTTTTCTTATGAACATATTTGTAACGATCCCATCAACACATCAGTCCTTATCAAACCATATCCTCCACATTCGTAACTTTTGAAATTTTCCAAGTTAAATAGTAAGAAATACCCTCAACAACACACTTCCACCTTTGGACATGCATGCTATCGCATTGCTCATGACCAAGACCTTATGCTCCGCACCTTCCCCATTTTTTTGGACGATCCCACTTTGGATTAGTATATTGGCATTCCCCAAAATTCTCTATTCTCCTTCACCCAACTCGCAAAACTCTTGCTAGAGAACTTTCTATCAACATTGTGCATAAAATCATCATTACAGTAGATGCCATTAGAAAATTTGATGAAGAATATATTACAGATTTCATAGCTATATGGAATGACATAATTAATCAATAGTATTTATTCCTTCCACAAACTGAGCTAATTGAATTCTTCTCACGGTCTTATACAAAGCATATTTCATCAACTCTTCAAATTCAATCTTTTCCAGAGAGGTATTTACCATGGTTTGTAAACTTAAACTTCACGCCCTTGAACAAGGCCATGTCAAAATATTATTTAATAAACCAAAACCCAAATTCACTAAACCACCTAGTCATAGTGATGAATTTAAAAATGAAGATAACGCCATCATCATAAAATTCTCATCTGTATCCACTTCTCACATAGATCCTCCATAAATAGATTTTAGACCAACTCCCAACTACATTCCTCTTAGAGAGTCCTATAGTTCTATCTTTGATAAACCTATGGCTACAATGCTCTTTAAAATGCCTCCTATTAGACCTGTTGATGAATCAAAACCCAAACCCACATGGTATTGGGATGACCATTATTGTAAGCATCATCAAGTCTGTAACAATCATATTGAAATGTTCCGTACTTTCAAATATTTAGTCCAAAAATTCATAGAACATGGAGCTCTTAAATTGGATAACCCTAATGCACCTCCCAATTAACCTCTTGATGTCTTCAAAAAAAATTTCCCGAATCATCCCCAAAAAATCAAACTAAGCCCACTACATCACAAACACCCAACACCCACACGATCAATAATTTGAATTAGTATTCAACACCATTTTCCACATCCATTACCTCCACTACCTTTTTGACACCTGTACCCACCATTATGTATACAATCACATCTCCATGTGAACCCTCATCTACAAATACCATACATATGCCTACCACATCTCTATCCATCAAATCCACATCCTTCGCAGTTCCCATATCTACATTTATATTTACTCCTACATCTACTTCCTTATCCTTATCTACAACTACTCCTACAACTATATCCATCCTCCAGCCCATCCCAATATCTATCTCTATATTTACATCAAATCCTATATATACTCCTTATCTACATCTAACACCATGCTTATACCTAGATCCACATCTGAATCTGTTTCCACTCTAATATCATCCATTGAAGTATCTATTATGCAAACACCCTTACTTAGGACAATAAAAAATGATGTTCCTACCTCATCCTCTTCATTAAAAATACCAATAAATCCTATACCATCACCTCCAAAACCGATGCAATCTATAAGTCCTTCTGACCTTTTCAAACATGTTCTTTAGAAACCACATGCATCTTCCCTCTCCACATATACAAGGAAATTCACATCATTTGGTTCCCCCTCCAAAGATTCCCCATTCGAAATTGTTTTTATTCCTGCCAAGGACAAAACCCCACAACAAAAATATATAAAACTTAAAATTCCCACTCAAAAATACCTCACCCATGCACATAAGAAATTGGATCTCTCTCCTTCGAAGCCCAAATATTCTAAACCATTTAAGCCATCCAACATTCCATCATCTATCTTGGGACCTTTCCCATCCATTTTAGGAGTAGGTCCTTAATCTAAGTCCTCTATCATCAATAAACCATAATCACAACCATCCATTCCTCCCCTTAAATCAAAATCAAAATCACGATCATCTAGTTCTTCCTCTAAACTCAAATTTGAACCTAAGGATATCAAAAAATCTCATAAGAGTAAAACTCTCTTTCTCCCTTCATCTACTACCTCTGAGTCTAATCCACCCCCAAATATTAAATCTACTCCTTCAAAAACTCCCATTGGATCATAAACTGAAATATTTCATCGTCTTGTCCAAGGAAAAGTGTACACATATGGGGGGAAGAAAGTAGAATAAAATTCTCTTTTTGGTAATTTTTTCCATAAGACACTCACGTTATGGCTCAGGTGCGTTATAACACAATCGAGATAACCAAGGTCACATTATAATGTGAGCACATTACGGCTCATATTTACCATTCCTAAATGCAAGAGCATTATAAAATGAGCGTCTTATAACATGTTCACATTCCTATTTGTAATTTGTTATATCATGTTATCTGTCCCAAATCGATATATTCCAAATTGCAAATAGGAACACGAGTATGTTATAACATGAGTGCATTATAGCGCACTCACATTTCATCTTCTTTGGGTTTGAAATTCCCAATCCATATGATTTGATTTGCATTACATATCCAAACCTAAGGTTTGGAATGTGTAATCCATGAATAAATCCATGGTTGACAAAAAAACAGTAAAATCTCATGTGTAGACCCCAATATCTCATGCGTGATAACATAATATTTTTTTTAAAATTACTACAATATCAATCTCAATTTTACCTTGGTGACGATATACTTATTTCTAATATCTAATTAGTTTAACGCTTTCTTCCATAATTTCTTTTACTAGTGCCTTCTTTTCTTTCCAAAACATATGCATATGTTTTTGTACACAATTTATGATTTTTTCAACCAATTTTTTTAAAAAAATTCTCGTCTAAACTCCATTCTACATGAATTAAAAAGAAGAAACTAGAATTTGAGTATTTTTCTCAAATTTATGGGGATGTGCACACAGATATTTGATTTTTCGAGATGTGTGCACTTTGAAAATTAATAAAAAATTATATATTCATCCAAAAATTATGAAAAATTAATGGGACCTTGTACATGGTCTTATCTAAGCCTTTATTGAAGCAATTCAAAAAATAATTTATAGAACTTAAAAAACAGGGGGTGAGCACATACTAGGTTTTTATATTTTTGACCAAAAAAAATACATACTTTGTGTGTGCACCACATTTGACCCTCTTAATCTCCACCATTTAAAAAAATAATAGTTTAAAAACTATATTCCGAGATCTACGGTACATATTCTGACCACTTTATCAAATTTTGAGTATATACAAGCCAAATTATTAGATGAAGTTCAGGTTTTACATATTCAAGAAAAATGTGTCCACTTTTAACCCCTTTTTGGTCCCCCATTTCCATGCACTTACCTCCAAGCATCCACCATCAACCTTGCACCTATCAAGTCCTTTAACTCGCATGGATAAAAACCCATTTGATTTGACTCTAATGTAAGTTTTGCTTATACTCACACCCATGGACATGATACTGAACATTTTAGGGCCCTTGAGACCCTCATCCACAATCTCATCAAAGAATATGACCTTATCATTAAGGAATATAATCCTCTCTCATCCACATCTAATCGTAATCCACCCATAAAATATACTACCCCTAGAACCTTTAAATATACTTCTTCATATCCTCCCCAAGCACTACTTCTTCCAATGAAGGTACCCCTATTTTTATTGATATTGTTACAGTTGCCACTTACTCCCTTACTTATGACACTCAATCATTTACCTAACCTAAACCCATGATTTTTTTCTCCATTCCATTTGATCAACCTAATCCATCTTTTTCATCCAAAGCCAAGGTATCCATTTTAGTCGCTCCACCCACTCCAAAATTTTCTACCATCAAATAAAGTATTGTGAAACAACTCCATAAATATTTATTCAAGATGTCACTCTATGAGCTCATCCAAATCTCTCCCAATCATAGACATGATCACATCGAATCTATACAACATATCTCCATCACTAAAAATGAAACTTAACCTTTTGCATCCATTTTTGGGGCACTCATAGCTTCTGACTCCCTCTATTTTGAAGACCCTAAAAATATAGATATCTCACCCAAAGATCACGATTTACCCCTTTTCATCATTATTTTCATTAACGATACATTTATCCAACATTCAATGGTAGACAATGGAGCCAGCATCAACATCATATCATCCCATAAATTTGATCAAATCAAGCTTCCCAAATTCGTTGTCACTCAATCAACTACAGTTCTTCACGCTTTCAATAATGTTGTGGCCCTTGATTTGGGAACAACCATCCTTCCTATCCATATTAATAAAAATTTTCTCCACGAGATCCTTTATATTGTTGAGGGGGAGTTCCAATATAATATTTTACTTTTGCGTTCATGGATTTTCACGATTCATTTCTTCCCTTTAACTCTCAATCATTGTATCAAATATGAGAATGAGGGGAAAATCCTAACACTCCCCGTAGACATTCCTCCCTTTACAGAATATCACATTACTTATCGACAAAATGATGTTGTTCTCCCTAAAAAAGATTCATTTAAAGAATTCATTAGCTCATTTTTCCCTGCATCTAAGCTACATAGTGATGATTCTATCGATAAGGTGATGCAACATATTTAATTGGGGGAGTATAGTCTCCTCGTTCTTAATGTCATTCAAACACCTAATCAAATTGGTAAACCCAATAAAGCACCTATATATCAACAACATTTTTGAGACATCATTTTTTTTGGTCCACCTCACCTCCGAACCAATCTGATATATGGTGGCACCAATCATCCTTCCTCTCACATCAATGTTCAACATCACACCAATCCATAGCCCAATGGCTTTGGTTTCCTCTATAATACATAATTTTACCACACCTACCTCCATCATTGCATGTGGAAAGGATTTTCTATGGGGCGTTATCAAAAAGGAATGCATAATCTCATGATTGACCAATCTAGTAAACCGCATGATATTTTTGGACTATGTTTCAAGGAACAATCCATTGAATCTTTCATGCTTTCTTTATCCCCATCTCCCATAAATATTGATTCCTCATCCAATCCATCTCCATCCAATGATTCCATGGATACAAATGATATCATGTCCATCTCCTCAATCTTTTTTAAAATCTCCACGATCACTTTAGGACCAGTCACTTATGAGTGTGAAGGATAAGCTAGGTCCCTTCCTCTTCAATTTGCTGACATGGTAGAATAATATTCCCCTACCATTGATACTAATAATTGTACTGATGATGATTTGATTATTTCTTATATGGGGGTATATGATTCCTATTTTCATAAGTTCTTACCTCCTAACTCATCCAGTCTTCTCAAGAAATCCACCATCAACAATAATATAGGGACTCTGCAAGAGCCCTGCATCCTCAAAGTTGGTCAATCACTTAATCCTCAAGAGCTAAAATATTTCACTGATTTTCTTTCTAAGCACAATCAAACCTTTGCATATTCTTACATTGACATGTTGGGTCTCAAACCTTTTATCATTTTCCATAACATCATCACCTTTCCCAATGCCAAGTCGATTAATAAAAATCTTGTCCGCATGCATCCTCATGTCACACTCCTTATAAAAGAGGAGTTTCAATGCCTTCTTTCCTCTAATTTCAAAATTCTTATTGGCTACCTGCAATGGGTTTCCAACATCATACCTTTTTCCAAATCCTTGCGAAAGCTCCATATCTGTACCAAATTTCATGATTTGAATCTCTCTTGTACTATGGATGACTTACCCCTTCCAAATATCTATCAACTCATGGATCTCACTTTTGGCCATAAAAATAATCTATCTTTAGGATGGTTTCTCTGGTTACAATAAGATTCTCATCGCACCAGAAGACCAACATAATATTTTTTTCATCACCCCTTGGGGAGCCTCTTTCTATCATGCCATGCCCTTTGGTTTGAAAAATGTAGGAGCCACCTATTAGCATGTTATGACCAACATCTTCCATGATCTAATCCTTAAAACTATAGAGGACTATTTCAATGACCTCTTGGATAAATCTTAACGTCAATAAGACCATATTTCCTTCCTCAAGATTCTCTTCACACATATTATCCAGTTATTCCTCTATCTTAATCCTACCAAGTGGTTGTTTGGAGTTATAACTAGAAAAATCCTTGGATTCATCATTTCTATCAGTGGTATTGAGGTCGACAAGAAAAAATCAAGATTCCTCACCTTTATAATCGAAAACAAATTTACAATCTTCAATGCCGATTGTAACCAGTCTACCACTTCATCTCACAACTCTCTGGCCACTGTCAACCTTTTCACCATCTTCTTTACAAATAAATTCACTTTGATTGGGATGAAAATATCAAAAATCTCTTTTATGATATCAAGCAGTACCTTCTATCCCCTCCTATTCTCACACTTCCATGTGAGGGGGAGCCTTTCTATCTTTACATATCTTCCATATATCATGCTATTAGGGCCATTTTTGCACATCACAATGAGAAAGGTAGGGAGAAATCCATCTATTATATCAGTCACACCCTTCACAATTATGAGACTCACTACACTAAAAATGAAAAGTTGTTTTCTTCTCTCTTATTCTCCACCTCAAAAATTTACCGCTACCTTCTTAACCAAAAAAAATATGTCATCGCTATCTTCCATCCTCTCAAAACCATGAATGCTAATATTTATCATAATGATTACATCACTTAATGGATCATGCTCAAGACTGAGTTTTATCTAGAGTTAATTTCACATAAATCAATTAAGGGCCAAGCCATCATTGATCATTTCACTGAAGCACATCTATTAACAATCATCTTCCTGATGAACAATTTCCATATGAATCTATCCACACCATTGATCATGAATCTTCTTCCCTTCGGGTGACAATTTTACTAGATGGATCTATGTGTTTGTAAGAGGGAGGTGTTGATGTCATTATTATTCCTCCTTGGGATACTTCTATCGCCATCGCATTAAACTCAATTTTGAATGTATTAATAGTATGGATGAGTATGAAGCCCTCATCTTATGTTTCGAAACTACTGTTATGTTTGGTGTCCAAATTATTGATATTTATGGTGAAGCTCAACATATAATTAATCAAGTCAAAGGAACCTATCAATGTATAATATAAGTCCTTCAAAAATACAAGGACATTGTTAAATTTATTTTTGAGGCCTTCAAATTCTACACCATCTAAACTATCCCTTGTTCATCTAATCATTTTACAGACACTGTAAAATCGCTTACATCTCTCAACCCATGGTCAATGGAGGAATGTAATATTTTTGTTATTGTTCATCATCTCAATTGGTTTTCCCATGTCCATGAGCTTCCTCATGTCAATCATGTTAATTATAACCAATAATATATATGGTACTTTTAAAAATTTGACTACCTAACCGTGTCCGAAATTCCCTCTGACCTATAAAAAAATGGTAGGAGATATTTCCTTCAATGTGCTAACCACTATGTTATACTTGTTGGAATCCTATACAAATTTGGGTTCGATGGCATTCTCTTATGATGCCTTAAATCTCATGAATCTACGTATGTTGTCCAAGAAGTCCATGATGACATCTGTGGTGGTAACTTCAATGTTTTGGCCTTTTCCAATCACATTATTTGCATGTGTTACTATTGACCCACCCTCACTCAAGAATGTTGGGATTATCTTAAAAAATGCATGAACTGCCAAAAATATTCTAATCTCGTCTTCATCCCTAGTCAAGCTTTATAGCCGGCTCAAGAACTTTGGCCCTTCTCACAATGTGGCCTCAACCTCATTGGCCTCATCAATCCACATTATTCTTATCATCTTCATTCTATCATCACCGCAACCAAATAATTCATCCAATTGGTGGAAAAAATTCCACTCGCACCCACCAAAGCCAACAAAATCATTGATTTTATCTATTAACACATCATCTATCGTTGTGACATCCCTTATAAAATCATCACGGAAAATGGAAATTATTTCAAAAACAAATACCTCAAGAAGCTTTGTGAATCTTTCAACATCAATAGTAGCTTCTCATCTCCGTAATATCCTTAAGATAATAGCTAAGCCGAAGACTCTAAATAACCCTTTACAATATCCTTTCCAAAAATATTGATAAGGTAGGTTGAAATTGGCACCTTCACATCCCCTTCAATCTTTGGGCCGATATGACTAAAATTTGCACCTATACGGGTGCTACTCCTTTCTCCCTCATCTATGGATTTGAGGCCGTTCTTCCCCTACAAGTTAAAATCCCATCCTTACGAGTTTCTGTCCACGAATTTATCTCTTATGAGGAATATCGTCAAGAGTATCTAGCACAACTAGAATTTATCGATGAGTGTCACTTAATCTCTCTTCAACTCCATCATGTCTTTCAAAAACATATCAAACATCCTTATAAAAATCATTTAAAGGAAAATGAAATTTACATCGATGACCTTGTCCTTAAATAAAATAAGAATTTCACTAATATAAAAAGGATCCAATATGGAAATTTTTATCCCAAATGGATTGGACCATACATTATCTCCCATAAATATGGTTCTAGAGCCTATCATTTAGTCATATCAGAAATCTTATCTCCATCATAAGCCTTACCATATCTCATTGTAATGATTTGGAATTATGTGGTATAAAGTCACTTTCCTATCTATGACCTTGAATATGGGTACCATGGTTGTGCACATAGAATTTTCCTTATGAAAATTTCCCCCCTCTTGGTGAGAACCCTGTGATCATTACATCCATGTCCCTCTTATCTACCTATTGTAAACATGTTAAGGGTCCATAAATGAAACTTGTACATATTATCATGCCCTCCCCAAGTGGTTTACCATGCTATCCCCAACACTATGCTAAAGTCAAAATTTTGGTTTGTCACATAAAAAAGCTATCTTATTCAAAATTAGACTACTACCTTGAAGGAAAAATATTCATATAAATCCAAAATAATTGTCAAAAGTATAGATCGGTCCCTTGAAGGATAACTATCATGCATTCCATTCTACCATCTAAAGTAAATTTCAAAATAAAAATTCTGAAAGAAAAGCTCTTAATATGGGCCACTCCGTTAAAGGATGGATACTATCTTATATCATGGTAGTAAAAGGATTCCTATATTGATCATCCTTCTTAAAATATCAAAAGAAATAATCCCTAGAAATCTTCCTGCATTGATCAACTTTCCCATCGATAAAAAACTTCCCACATTGAGTTGTTTGCATCATATTTCTCAGACTTGGGGCATAGACCTAGGACTACCACATATGGAGAACCTATAGCCCCCATACAAGCTTCATTTAAACCCCTTTTTTGTGTCTACAATGGATCTATCAACACACATTCCATCTTCCCCTCATGATTTTTAGTATGAATAACTATTTTTAGTTATATGTTAACACATGTCAATGGTAGCAAGTACAATTCTTTACGTTTTTCCCTTTCACGTTTACCTCTAATCTAGTTCAAAAATAACATTTTTTACGTAGCCTCCTCTCTATGATGAAGTGTATTATCTCACACTCGAGACACCCTATCAAGGTTGTGCACTTTCTAGCCACACCATCCTAAATTTTACATTTTTATCCAACTCATCATATCACATCTAATCTCATTCCTACCATATCCCACATACATCATTCACATCGTATAGTCCAAATTAATCTCATATTCATTGTTTTCTACACTCATAACTCATCATCACATCTACCATACAAAATCATTCCTCCATTATATAAACCTAACATGCACATGTTTCATTTAAACCCATAAGATCTATTCTAATCCAAATTCATCTCATATCTATCATCTATCACATAATTTCTGTATCAAATAATTTAATCCCTAAATCACATCAAATAAAATAATCAAAACATCACATCATCAATATGCATTGAATCATATTAAACATCTAAACCAACATCTATAATATAATCAACGTAGATCATCACAAAACATATATAAGCCATGACATAATCATATGTATATAAATATTCATAAAAATGTGTCCATACATCCGTGATAAGCCTCTATGGGCTCTAACTCAAAATATATAGATCAAAATCGCTATCAAAATTTATATAAACTATGGTCATCTAGTAGGTGGTGAACTCAAGATCACACACTCCCATTCTTCATTGACCCACCAAGTCACCGTCAACCCAAGCTAAGTCAATGTCAACCCATCCTAGTCACCATCAATTGAACCATATATATTCATTACCCATCCTCTTTTATCCAATCCCTCTTCCAAATTATATTTTTTTCACTTTTGACTTGTGTATTATTCATCACACACCTTTATTTGTCCTATCATCATTACCTTGCTATCTATTATCTCATAAGACATCCTTAATCACATCAAGTAGGCTGCTCTATGATCATATCCATGTCACTCTTGGGGAATTTTATTTCATCCTAAACCCACCATTGTGGCCATATTTTATCCTTGTTCCACTAGGAAAAATATTTCATTGATTTCTCATGTATGATGGATATCGCATCTTGACCATCCTCGTATTTGTTTGTACAAATTTTTGATGTCTTCCTTTGACCCATTGGTCCCACGGCTTGCTTGCACATCCATCCAAGTAAATTTCCATTTGACTCCCTCCATATTTTAATTATTTTTTCCATCTCAGAAGCTTGTAGGACATTGGCATCATCTCTGTTATGGACATACTTTTTTCCCTATCAAAATGAATCCAAAATCATTTCCATAATTTTATTTCCATTTCTATCCCTCCCCACATGGGGCATCTTCTTTAATCTTCTTATTTTCTCACCTTTCCACTCTTTATCCTTTCATCTATGTCTTTCAACCTAGTGATTGATTCTTCTTCATATCATCAATCCCTAGTTTGAGGGGGAGAACCTAAATGATCATTTTTCATCACTTCTTGTTTTGTCTCGTAGCTTGCCTAACGAAAACCAATCAACAAAAATGGGAAAATTTAGATGCCAATTTTTGGTATCCCTTATCCCTCATCTTCCTTCTACTTCCCTTTATCATCATTTCTCACATACATACTTCTCTTCCCATTCAAATACCCGTTTCCCTCCTAAATTTAATTTATCCTTCTAATGGTTATTTTTCTTCATTAATCACTTCCTAATCATATCATTAATTACCACCCCTAATAACCCTTAATCATCCCTAAACCTATTCATTAACCCTTTTATCCTCCCTAAGCAATATAACTACCATACCTAGGTTCCCATTTACCCCGATTTAATTCTTTCTTATCCCCCAACCACCATTTATCCTCGCAAGACAACCCTAGCCCGTATAAACCATCCAAAACCATAATTTCACCTCATAAGGGCTCATTCTCTCAAGATGATCAATCCTCCACCACCCAAATAAATGGATCACTGTATTATTTGGGAACCCATACAGGTCACCATCATCCCTATAAATAAACGCATACCCTTCCTCGCTTTAAGATGTAATTTTTGAGACTTTGGGCTTTCTTGCAATCTTGGCTTGATTTCTGACTCTTCTTTGGAGCTGTTATCACTACCTTGGAGTTATATTAGAGAACTTGTGCATAAAATTTTAATATTTGAATTCCTATGGTTTCTTGGAGTCCCTATTGTCATCCCATCACCATTGTACATTAGTATTGCAAGTTTATCAACCATCTCAGAGCTCTTCCCTTGCATCAACCGTCGTCAATATTTCTTTGCATTTTTTATTCACACCGATTTTCATCGATAAAACCCTAGATCCCTTCTTTATATCCATCAACTTAGCCCAATTTCTATTTACCCAATCCACATTTTTCTTTATATTTTTAGCCATCCTTCCAACTATTTTTTTTTCTTATCACTCCAGATCCTAAATATTTTAATCTCGTTATTCTACAAACCCATTTCCTTTTATTTCATATCCATCACATCAATTCACAGTCAATTCAGCCAAGTCTCCATCAACCCTATCCCAATATGTCTTATTTTTAGTTATATGTTCTATCTAGAACCTGTCTTATTATTGACTGAATGCCCAGACCTCCTTATTTATATGATCCACCTATTATGAATTCCATATATCACCTTGCATTCTTAGTTTCCATAGATTCAATTCGATCGCCAATGACCAAATAAAAAACTATCACTTTCATCACTAGATCTACTAGTTTTCTTGCATCCTTTCTATTATCATCAGGTCTAGATCCTCTGCATCATCTCAACATCATAAACATCCCTAGATCAACTTCAAATCATTTCTTTAGATATACCTTTTCTATGTTTATTATTATATTACACTATCCCAGTCATCGTTGAATGTTCCTTGTAGTCTCAGGTCACCATCGACCCGACCAAGTTTTGTTCAATTTTCATCATTTTCTGTAATCAGATTTTAATTTTATCTTGTTTAGAACATCTCATATTTTTTGTTTCGAGTTCTGATTCTATTTCATCCTATTACTTATCTATCATCCTTTATTTATATTTTTACCAAAAAGTGGGTGGAAATTGTTGAACCATGGTCCTCTTGAATCAATCGAAACAAATTAGAGGTGATCGTGAAGTCACAAGCATGTGTACATCAGTTGAGTCTATGTTAAAGAAGAATTATGAGACTCCCCAAGTCTTGATTAAATAGTTAAAACCTGAACTCAAGCTCAAAGATGCAAATTATCTTGAAGGACTCCTAGAGTGGTAGCAACTATTGATAAGTTATCAAAAGATCTAAGTGTCAAAGAAAAGGATTCTATTAAAATTGAGGAAGATTTGAAGACTTCAAAGGATGAGATAGAACAAGTTAAAGTTAAATTGATGATACATTAAAGAAATCCTAATGACAAATCAGGTCTGGAATATAAAAATGAAGCAACCAAATGTGAAATGGAGCATGAACCTAATCATGAGTCATGCCAAACAGCCATCAAAGCTAAGGATTAAGAATGTGGTGAACTAAGTGCAAAATTGATAATGCTAAGAGAGGAATTGGAGCAAGAAAGGAAAAGAGATGAAGAGGACGATACCAACAAGCAAAAAATAATAAGAATACAAAGGATACAAAGATAGGAAGATCCAAGTATATTATACAACCAAATACATCCAGGTATGAGAGGAAATTTAATGGTTATTCTTTATCATGTTATGAATTTGGACATAGAGCTAAAGAGTGCATGAAAAACTATGACAAAGAGAACCCATGGAGATCTTGTGCTACTGAATATGAAATGAACATAGTATGTTTCAATTTTATAAATAAAGGTCATATAGAAAATAATTTATTAGAAGAACCTCTAAGTCAATTTGGCAATGGCAGTCATGTTATATGTTATACTTGTCATGAAATTCATCATTTCTCAAAAAATTGCTATTACTATAGAAAATCTAAGAAAAAAAAAATCTATGCCTTTAGATGGAAAGAAAAGAAATCTTCTAACATTAATATCAATTCTAGAAATAAGACAAAATTATTAAAGCCTCAAGCAACTCTGGGAAAGAAAGAAATGAAATGGGTATACATGATCAAGAAAGTAAAATCAAAAGTTGAAATAACAAAGAATAAAAATAAGGCGACATGGGAAGATATGAAGGATGAACAACAAGATAATATTGTGTCTGGATAAAGTACCTTACATGAGATATCAAAAAAGGATGACAAAGGAAAGAAAAATGAAAATAAATCTAGTGCCAAGGATGAGAAATTTATTCCTCAGGAACTGATACAACAGGTGTTTGAATTGCAACATGATTGCTTATAAGGTATTATTACAGAAGATGAAATATTAGGAAATGAGGATATGCTACCCAAAAAATAAGCTAAGAAGGTCAATAGGGTTATGAGGACAAGAAAAAGGAAAAAGGAGTCATCATGTTGTTTTGATGACTTCATGTTGTTTTAAGATGATTCGAGGCTCACAATATGCCTTCTCTAAGCTTCTAGGAAGAATATTCAGTTAAATGAGGCATTGGAGTCAATATGAGTCCTCTCAATGATGCATAATTTATGGAATCTTGTGTTACTAAGTGTATTTTCATGATTCATATGCTTTTTCTTGAGTACGAGATATCATGATCTCATTCCTAGTATATAAAATAAAGTATGACAGTGTAAACAAACCAAGTGTCTCAAAGTACACAACCTTATTAAGAGTCTTGTGTGTGGTTATCTAGATGTGGCTATGTATATGTCATGAGTTGATTTCTATGAAAATTATTGGTATGTCTCTTAGATCTATGTTTTTCATGTGGGTCTGCAGTCTTCAAGAAGTGTCATCTTCTATATATGTCTAATATCAGTGTGTCCTAGGTATGTGATATTTATATGTGTGTTGTCTCAAGGATTGAAGTTATCAGTGGTTCCATAGTCATCATCCTCTGCATATGAAAATGAGACGTGGAATCCTTCTGTTAACTTTTAATTCTCAAAGTCAAAAACAAGCATAATCTTAGGGGGAGTTAGTAGATTCATGAGGTCTGAGCATCATAGTTGCTAATTGAAGGTTTTTTTTCTCGATAAGATGTCTGATATCTCTATGTCACAGTCATAAAAATGAACTCTATCCTTCATGTATATATTCAAAAGTGATGATGTTACAAAGACAAAGTACAAATAATAATATCTATCTTGAGAGATAAAATGCTATTATAACATGGTAAGTTACAGTCCAAGGTTGATTCAAGATAAGAAAACTGAGTATGGTACGAAAATGGTTATGTACAGGTCTATAAGGCCTTGTCAAGGTAGAATGTATCATGAATGACAATATAAATCCTAAGCTGCTAAATACATGTCTACAGAGTCTAGTATCACTATGATTTATATGTATCTTGTGTCTATGAAAAATATATGATAAATGACTAGATATAAGTGCATCAAGAAGCAAAGAAGACATAAATTTTGTTTACAGGTGTCCTCAAGCCACGTTTCCATCAAAATAAAACTTGTATGATCTCAATAATGTTTTAAATATGACATTGTCACAATCAAGTAAATAATATGGAAGACCACAAGTATGTTGTATTTTAAAAGTATGCTAGTGTGTTGGCCTGAAAAAGGGTTCAGAAGATATCTGACAGTTTATAAGGAAATGTATGTTCTAAAGAAAATCTTTAACCTCAATGATGGACTATGACAAAGGGTTTAATTGTGTAATTTCTTTCTCTAATGAACATCATGCCTCAGGCATTCGTGAAGGGAAGATCATAGTGTATGAAGGAGTTTGAATTTTGCACAAATTGGAGAATAACTCATATGATTTGAGAAAGGCATGATAATGTTGGGTGACCTGAGTTGTTCAGAAGATGAGGCCGATAATAGGTTTCAGGATTGAAATGTTTGTGATTGATTATCTAAAACTATATGAGTGTAAATCATCCATTGAAGGACACAAGATAAAACCTCAATCAATGCTCTTAATATAGTTTAGAGGATTTTAGAAGTATGTGCTCAAGAGGATCCATCAAGAGTTTTGTGTGATTCTTTGCTACAAGGATTTGCAATTTGTGCAAGAGATATGTCAATTTTTCTTTGTCTCTGTGTGGGGTGTCATGGTTCATTAGTCATAAAACATTATGATCCTTGTCATATAGCATCCTAGTGTGTCTATTCACATGGTTTGTTAACTGGATCTTGAGGTTAATGTATTTCTCATCAATTTCTCTGCAAGAGGTGTTGGTTAAGAAAATAAAGGTGAAGAAGGGACAAGATATAAGTGATAGATCATAATTACTCTCTAGGTATTTGAACAAAGTGAGTTTAAAGAATAATGTATTAATTTTCAATAAAATTGGTAAATAATTAGGATGTAAACAATTGATAATTTTGGAAAGAGAAGATTTGAACATATATATGAGAAGATAGTTAAGATTTGATTATTGGTATCTTGCAAGCATAGTGATGATAAGTACGTGAATGGAAAAAATAAGGAATTCTTGTGTTCAGGTGCAAGACTAAGGAGGTTGAGGTAGATGTCTGAGACAGGGATATTGAGTGAAGATATATTTCATCAAGGATTCAAGTGCCAATGAAATGTTTCTCTGATACACCTTAAAGACCCATACTATCAAGATTGTCTCTTACTGCATGCACAATCTGAATAGTAACCTGAGATAAAATGAATCTTGAATTCATGGGTAAAGATCATTGTATGCCTTGGATGGATGAATGTATTTATTGTTGAGTTTATATCAGTATTAAAGAATAGAAATATGCCTCTGTATTATGTCAGTTTATTTCTTGTTGAGCATCAGTTATGAAAGAATCAGTGTCATAAGATTGTGAAGAAGGAAGTTTGAATTCTTGAAAGAAAGAAGAGATAAGGATCTATGTTTTTCATGCATGAGTAGTACATTCAAGTGTTGAAGGTACTGTGTTACATTCATAAGCAATCTAAATGGTTGATAAAGTACTAAAAGCCTTGAAGAATCTTAGAATATGATAAAAGTGATAGAAGAATGATATTTTGGTTGCTAAGTGATGCAAAATGCCTAGCAAACAATTATATGATTTATGTAGACCTCTAAATGCAAAAGGTTACTCAATATGACATTTGAAGCATGATTTTATAGGGTAATAGTGGTATGAAGGATAATAATGTTGAATTTTTTTCTTTTAACAGTAAGGGAGCTTGATATAGCCCACAATGCAAGTGGTTATAGGTATTTAGGTGCCATAAAACACTCCATTGCTTTCTAAATGATGACTTTGACATTGACATGTTATTACCAGTTCTCTAATAGTGTTGGCATGTTGCTATTGCAAGAAGAAATGTTTTTCATGGTGAGATAGGATAGTTGTCTACAAAGGAAGAGTGTTTGTGCTCAAGGGGAGTTCAAAGCAGGTATAAGATATCAGACAAGAGAAACATCATCCAAGGGGGATCCTGTGGAAAGATATGTTACAAATGTTTTCTTGTCCTAAACTATCATTAGCTCATGTCAAGTGGCCAAGAAACTGTTTAAATGATTTCAAAGGGGGAGAGGTACAAAGTATGTAGCCAGAAACTAGATACACAAGTGTTTTCCATCAAAGTTTATAGGTTTCTGAGTAGGTTTTCATCAATGACAAAGGGGGTGTTTTTTCAACCCTGGTCATTGGTGTTGTCATTGATGTCAAGTGACATTGATGGAAAAGAAGTAAAAGGTTAAGTGAGACCTTGTGAAGATGTTTGGAGCTCACAAGAGGATTTTCAGGATGATCTCAGTGCTTTGTAGGCTTGGTTAGTGAGGTAGGAGTCCAGTGGGAGCATGGACATGGTAGGTATGGCTATTTCAGATATGGTACAAGTCAGGAATGATGATTTATTCATGATAACAATCTTATACAGTGAATATTAGTTCAGTTGATGAAAGTCTCAGTTTAAACTAGACTATTTAAGCCTATTTCTAGAGCCTGATGAGGTTTGAAAGTATGCCAAAGATCATGAAAATACCATGAGAGAATGTAATTAGTCTAGTAATGTTGTCTAGGTCATATTCAAGTAAAAAATAGGCTTGGTTTAGTGTCTGAAGGTAAAATTCAATAGTTAGCCAAAATTGCTCTTGATAAACACAATTGTTCTTGAATGCAAATGGGATTGGTTAGAAATTCACAAGAAAACCTAAGACTAAAAAAAACATGAAATTTGTATAAGAATGTATTCCAATTCTCCATATCAAATTTCATTAGATTCTGTAATGGGGATTTTGAGTTATTCGAGTTTTTCTAAAACAACTTTCTTTGAAAAATGCATTTTGAGACCTCTTCCTTCTTAGGTGTCAAGAGAAAATATAGTGTCTCCTTAATATAAATCATATATGGAATTTTTGAATTGGATTCCAAGCTTGAGTTAGTGCAAAGTGTCTCAAGTCATTTGGACATGTTTTTGAAAAGATATGAGCATTTCAGTGAAGTTGTTTTTCTTTCTCTTGGACTTTGTCCTAAATCAATGGGATCAAAAGGTGAAATTGATTTCAAAATTTTTTCTTGATCACCCTTAAATCCTATTCAGTGCATTTATGATGTTTTAAACCTGATATGACATTTGAAATGTCAAAATCTACTGAAGTGGCATGTTGTAGTTCAAGTCTTGGACTTATTTTGGATGATTACTCCTAGTACAACCTGGAACAAGACTTTAAAAGTGAAGAAGTTATTGTAGAAAGAGTTCAAACATCATTTACAATTCTTTTCAAGGTATTTTGTTAGTTAAAATTGTTGGTAGATGAGTGTCAAGGTGTAAAATTATCCTATTATTCTCTTGGAGTCTTGAATTGCTTACACTCAGGCATACAATTGAGTTGCTTTCCATTGAATGTGAAAAATTAAATTGAAATAAGTAATATTTACCTCTTTTGAAGTTTTTATAGCTTCAATTTATCTACTCAATGTTTCTATTTCTTTGGATAATAAGTTGAGGGCTATAGTGTAAAGTGTTCTTGCTAAATAAAAAGTGACTGTACAACCCTGCACTGAAATTTTAACATCTTGGAGCTAAATATGAAGAACTTAAAACTCTCACAAGGATGAAAATATGAATTACATCCTTATGGCTCTACATTTTATTTAAGGTTTTGGATTTAAATAAAAATTTTGTGAGAAGCTTAAATATATATACCCTTGCACTTCACAATCCTCTTAACCCCGATTTAGGGTTTTGCAATAACCCTTTTTCTCGAATCTTCCTTGTTATCCAACCAAATCTCATGAAATATTAGAACTATCTCTGAGAGGGCATCATCAGTCATTTTCAAAAAAATTGAAAGCATTTCATTAAGAGTGGAAAGATATATCATTAGCAGAAAATATGGAAACCATGACAATCATCTTCTTGATAGTAAAATGGGTATCTCATACTCTTTCAACGTAATTTTTTGTGTTAGAATTCATGCTCTTGTTGGTTCAAGTTCATTGGTAGTTGAACATGCTATGAGGATATAGTAAAAAATATATAAATTTCCATAGTGAGTTTTTCCTATCTCTAACTGAGAAGAAAACAACACTTCAGTAGCAACAAGACTAAATACACCATAAGTGAAGCATTTTTCAATTCATAAATATTGGAAAGCTGAAGTGTTCTAGGCTCAAATGGTTGATCAAAATATCTTGAAGTCAAAAATGGAATTCAAAGAGTTACTAGGAATTTGAAGAGCTCAAATTTATCCTATATGCATAAAGCACCCTCTAGGATTGAGTTATAAGGTGAAGAGATAGATTCAAATCTCTTTCTTTCAATTTGAAATCCCTTCATATTACAAAACAGTGAAATGAAAAGTCAAGTTCAATAATGATCCTTGGAAGTGAATATATAGAGTTACTCAAATGAGAAAAAGTCATAGAATTTGAAAAGGAAGTACAAACACTTACGTTCCTTCTTGGAACTCCTTAAAAGACAGATGCAACTCAAATTTCCAAAAATGAGAAGTTAAAAGGTTTGGAAGACAAGAGGTAAATGGTTGAATTACTTCGTGACAGTTTTTTCATTTTGGTTCTATGTGTGAGAATGAGGAGATAGATGAGAGTGCACAAAGAGGTATGACAAAGACAAAAAAAGAGAGATTTATAATAAAGTCAAAGAAAATGATGGAAATGATACGGTAAAACAAAGGTTGCAAGAAATCTGAGTGGGTTGAAGATATATGCAACTGAGATAGTGAATGTATGACTGAAGAAGTGGATTTATGATTCTCAAAGAATATAATAGAGAGGTATATTGATTCATGATTGTTAAGTGTATCCTTGAATAGTAATTTTGTGATATATAGCAAGTCATGAGAAAATGTTATGTTGGAGTGACTTATAGGTAGACTTGATATACATAGATTGAAATTGTTTCGTGTGGTTGCTAAATGACTCAGTGAGCTAAGAAGATAGAAATGTAATGAATGATTTGGAGAGAAATTAAAGAGTAGATTGGTAAATCAGATATGAAAGAAATAAATATGATGAAGATAAGAAAACACTAAATAAAGAGATCGAGAGAGACATTAATGAGGGCTTTATAAGAACTTAACAAGAATTATGGTGAAATTGCATAAGACAGTGTGCTAGCAAGGTGATCATGATCAGTTGAGTAAGCAACTAGAAGCCAAATGATCAAGGTATAAAATAATTATTGTATTTTTCCTAAGTGGGTGCTTCGGTTACAGGGGTAGGAGCTCCTTACAATTTTCAGCTTGCTAAACTATCCTAGTGGGTGCTTAGAAACCTTCCAGTGGGTGTTAGAAGGACTAGGAAGTGGGTGCTTCTCAGGTTGAGTGGGTTCTCAACCAAAAAGGAGATCATTGTAAATAGGGAATTGGTGCTCCTAATAAAATCTATGATTTGAAGTGGGTTTGCCCCCTCTAAGGGTTTCCCACTATAAATTTGGTGTCCTGTGTACTTGTCTTCTTAAATGCATTATAATTTTTTCATGGATTGACTTTTGTTTATAGTCAAGAAATATTAAAGGTTGAAAGATTGATCTGCACTGATTCACTCCCCCTCTCAGTGCTTGTGATATACAACAAATGGTATCAGATAAAAAAGTCTCGAGTTCAAAACTCACTTGGGTAACGCTGAGGGGGAGATTGTTGGCATGTGTTTCCAGTGCTCCTCATGAGTTTTGTGACATACACTAATCACCTCTTGTAGATCCTAACTCTTTAGATTGTAGTGGAGACTAAAACCTATGGGTTTTGGTCTAACGACAATCATGGTCAAATAAAAATCCATCCTATGATGTTTTCATTTCTCCAGTAAAACGTTTTTGGGAAACCCATCATCCTATCTACCAATCCATTTTTTTTGAGTTTCTTTTTGTTGTGTAGGTAATCAAGTTCTCTACGAAGAGGATATTTTTTTCTCATGTCCGTCATCATTTCAGCTAGAGGTAGCCTTAAACCCTATCATTATTGGAGTTATTTATTCTTTTGTTACCATGTCACTAATCTAAAACATGAGTGAGAAATTAGTTCAACATTGAGTGTGAGTAATTTGTAATTTATTGAAATCTATTATTTTATTTTCCTTATTAAACCCTAAACCCTTATATGGTGTTGTTCAAAAGTAAATATGCCAAGAAACATTATCAAAAACATATAGCTTTTTTCATAGCTTTGGAGATAGTTGTTGAAAATAAATAATGTAGCAAAAATACATAGACAATAACACTTATATGACATGCTAATCTATAAACCCTAAGTATTCAACATGAAAGCATACAATGATAATTTTTATTCCAATTTTGAATTATATTCATTTGAAGCATGCTTCAAGTTTTTTTTCAACATGACATTGTAAAAACTAATGGGTCTAACTCACTAACATAATCACTTACATTAAATTTTAGGGGTGGTAACATGATTTTTGATATTGTTAATACTTTACTTTCCTCATTAAAACCTAAACCCTTATATGGTGGTGTTTAAAAGAAAATATGCCATCAAACAATATAATAACATGTTGATTTTTTGTAAATTTTGAGATATTTTTTGGAAATAAATTTACAATAGTGACAATACATTGAAAACAAAATTATAAGAAATCTTAAGCTATAAACCCAACCCTAAGTATTCAACACCAAAACATATGATGATAATTTATATTCCTATTTTGAAATATTTTGAAATGTGATTCAAGTTTTCTTTAACATGATATCGTAAACACGTATGGCTCACACTAATTAATATAATCCTTTATAAATAATTATAGGAGTGGTGGCATGATTATAAGTATTGTTAATAGTTAAATTTCTTCATTAAAACTTGTTGTCATGAAAATGTGCAATGAGAAAATTGACAATTTTTGAGCATGACAACGATAACCCTGTGTCGAAACTTTCAAGTTTTACCCTTCTAAGGAACCCTAGGTCTACCAAGTCAGTCTCATGAGCTCCCAATGGATTTTAAATCATCTCCCTAGGTAAATTAGGAAATTTCATTCAACCCGCTAGGTGATTTTAGGAGCTCTTGAAAACTATTATTTTTGTGTAGTATTGGGAAGGGCTACCACTGGCCTTTGCAAGACCTATGCAACCCCTTGGAGCGGGACGGAGGAGAAAAATAAAACAAGGAGGTGAATTTAAGACCTAATAAGACCATGGAATTTATTTAGGAAGATTAATGAAGGATTTGGAAGAGTTGAGGTAGTTTCATCAAAAACAAGGTTCACTGACCTAAGTAGTGCACGTGGCCAAAAGAGCTACTAAGCTTTCGAGAAGTGATTATGAGAGATCTGGATGGAGTTAGGATCCAAATGAGACATCTTTAGGAAGGAAATTAAAATATCTAAAATATGGTGAAATCATATTTTTCACATGTTGGAAAAATAGGTTTATATCTAGGTTTTTCAAGGCTCAGTCTAGGATCTAGCTCAAAAATCTACTTTTTCAGGGCTTAAATGGAGGAATAAAGATTTGAGGATCCCACCATTGGATGTATAAGGCCATTTTAAATAAATTTAATATAATATTTAACCAAAAAGTACATCAAGAGCTCAAGATATTGTCATTTCAAGTTGCACTCAAGGTATAGCTTCTTACAGTTAGTCAAATTTTAGTGAGGACACGTGTCAGCTCTAGGAGCCTGGCACAATTTCATGTTGCTTTTGTCCCTCAAGATAAAGGAAATGAGGGACATTAAAATTCACCCAGCCCAAATAATCCATTTGGTGACACATATAACCTCTTAGATCGCCAGTTCAGCCTCGAAGTGCTAATGTAGCCAAATTATGAACAAACCTGATATACTGCAAATAATATGAACTCCAAAAGAAAATAGATCTCCTTCTTTGTTACTGACTAATGAATTACAATGTTTCTTAGTAAGTTTGCATGCTTATTCATATGGGCACAAAAATTGCCACACATAATCTACATCCCTAAATTAGAGGAATTGCCAAATTTCTAACGTATAATGCAACTAATAGACTAAAATTAACTAATGCCCAAAAATAGGAAAAAACTGAACTATAACTTAAATCTTAATTTTCAGCCTCAAGATGGCGGATTTAGGGCCCGAAAACGTGTCAAAAACTTGCTCAACAGGTAGGGCGGGTTGCCTCTATGTTCATCTCATCAAAACATGTGGTTTAAAAAAAAGAGACTCAAACAGACACCCAGAGCTCAAGTTATAACCTTGTCAAGTTCCTACTAATTCCGATGCATCAGGTGCTTATCGGAGCTCATCCCTTCACTCGCTCAGATCATGAAAAGCATCAACACTAGGCGCATCATGAAAATTTATGACCCTTATATATATTTATGCTTAGGGAAATGAGGGACATAAAAATTCTCCTAGACCCAAGAAGCTTTTAGGTCATCCATGTGACCCTTTTAAGTGCAAATTTCTAGCCCCCAAGAGCTAATGGATCCAAATGGACATCCGTTGGAACTTTGCTAAGTGTCAGCACTATGAGCACCATGAAAATTGATGACCCTCATGTACCTTAATGATTAAGGGACATAGGGAATATGAAAACGTTCCAAGCCCAAGCAATGTCTTTTGGTTCCTCATACGACCATTTATAGCCCCCCTGGTGCTTCTCTCAAGTTCTAAACCTTAATGAATTGACCGTTGGATTTTTGCCAAGTGTCACACTGAGGCACATCATGAAATTTGATGTCCCTATAGTTCCTTAATGCTTAAGGGACACAAAAATGCACCCCACCCCTAACATGTAGTTTTAAAGCATTTTAAAATTTTTACTTAGCTATCTTTCCCGTCGTCGCTTCTTATAAGTTCATATCCTGCCATAGTTGTGTGTTTGCCTTTACCCAGTCCACCATTGCTGCTCCGAACCAGCTCCAGCATGGAAACAAAACATTCCATTCCGTGGAGATACATAGGTCTTAGAGGTAATATTGATCAAGAGAATCAAAGGATTGAAGAACAAAAGGAGAAGAAAAAAGAAATTCACCCAGACACCTCCATTGATGTGAGATGAAGATCTGAACATATCTTGAAAACAGGTGCATGAAAAGAAGAACAATTTTCTTCAATATTATTCATTCTCAAATGCCATGAAAACCTTACTTACGAATCTCCCTTTGAGTACATAAATTTCTCGTAGTGAATAAATCTTCCTCTCAGCCCAATGAGGAAAAAAACTTGATTTCGAGTCAAAAAGGAAATCGGTTTGAAGATAAATTTCATCAAAAGAACAAGAAAAAAACCCACAAAAAATTGTGATTTTTTTTCGTGAATAGAGAAGAAAAATAGACCTGCAACTTTCAAGCTTTGTTAATGGCTGCCATGTCCAAAACTACCACCATGTCAAAAATTTAAAATTTTTACATCTCCCAAACTGGTGATCGGGTAATTCTAAAATTTCAAAAGGGTGATATTTGAAAAAAACCCATATCGGAAAACTTCATTCTGCCTTGATCCGACCACTAGAAGCTCACTTTATAAACATAGTAGGTCTTTTGCATAGGGGATTGCTATTTTGAGAAATTCACCAACCCAAGAACCTTTGAAAGAGGTAGTGAACACAGAAGAGGTATCGTAGGAAAAAATCATCAGAATGGTTGTCTTGGTCCAGAATTGAAACTTACAAAGAATAGTAAGTGGTCTCACAAGAACCTGCAAAAAATAGAAAACTTGTCTAGAAGGTGAGGAGAACATAGGGAGAATAAATATGTCAAGTTTCCATATCCATTCAAGGTTTGAAAGACTTAAATTTTCATGCTTACTAAAAATAGTTTCTTTTGAGCACTCACTAAAAATAGTAAGTCATTCCAGAGGGTAAACTTCACAAAAGGGGCATTCCAAGAATTGAACATTCAAATTGGTAGTTGTAGTTGAAGGTCAGAGAAGAACTTTCACACTTGCTAAAAATAGCAAGTGTTGAAGAACCAATCATAGTTTTTCCGGTATTTATCATTGGTACTTAGTGTTTGTATGGAAAAATGTATCATTTCGTAAGACATGTTGGAAAAATATGACAACATTGTAAAGGGTCGTCATGGGAGGGAGTTTTCTATCCTCAATTTCTTTGAATTGGATCTCCATGAGTAATGCCCATGGTCACCATTGGGATAACTCAACAGTGTTTCTAAATACTCAGTTTTTGGATTTCGTAGGTTGTTAAAAGATAGTTTCTCATCGGCGGTAACTTGTCCAAAACATGAGTGAATCGTTCGCAACAAGGAATTCAAAGGAGTGGGTATATTCTCATCGGCATGAGATAGGGAAAAATTCGACATTGAGTGGAAATCTTAAGGATTTTTTTAGGGGCCAAAGGATTTAGAGATTCATAGTTTCATCTCCTATGATCTTTCTAATGATTAGAATGAGTGGACTTCATCAGGAACAACGTCCTTCTTTTCATTCTCTCTCTTCTCCCCCCACTTTCTCTCTCCTCCACATTCTAATTCTTCTTTGAGGTTGAAATTTTTCATAACTCCTTAATGAATACATTTTGAATGTTATAAGTCCCTCTTAAGTTATAAAAGGGGACTTAGTGTTTTTCTAGGAATGTGAAAAGTTTCAAGGCATATGAAGGGTCAATGGGGGATAGGCAAAGAGACTTCCAGAATTCTATAAATTGTAATGAATTCCTCATTCAATGAGGTTCTAATTATGAAATTCTTCTAGTGGGTTGTATTCTTGTAAGTTCATGAGAGATATTTTTCTTACTTGTGAGTGAAAAGAGTTAGCCTTTTGTTCCTTTCAAATTTCTTCATTTCTTTTAACTAATATTTTTAGTTATTAAATAAAATATGATTGTTGTATATGAATGGGCTGTTAGAATATGTGTCAAAATAGGGAAATGGAGGAAGTCCATGTGGATTCCAATAATTCTAATAATAATTCCCTCAAATTATTTGTCGGGGCATCTCCACGCAAGGAATCTAACCCCAAAATTCTCTTGAATTATTTAAATACCAAATCTCCCAGTGCTAAGATTGGGGTATTATACACATTTGGCAGGTAAATATAATTTTATATCAATATATTAAAATCTTAACTCATTATTATAATAGAAAAATTAGTCATAAGTTGACATCAAAGCGTCATCGAATGGAAAGCGTGATGCAGAGAGTAATTGAATTTATGCCCTATGCATATAATTATTAAACTACTCAGGTAATTGAGATCATTTTTATATTTTCTCAATTTCAAAATTTCCATTAATTTGTTTTTTGCATGCAAAGTGTTTGATTGAATAATATTTCTATCTTATGGAATAAACATTGTAACTTTCTAACGACATGGATTTACTCCTGACACATTAGCATTATTTTACCAAAAATGAGCAATAGGTGTCCAACCCAATCATTTTACCTTTTCCAACATACTACCAGCATGTGCATTGGATTTGTTTTTGTGATAGTACTTTCGAACATTGTTTGTCTTTTTATTTTGATTATGAAGTCACACAATAAAAATGGGAGTAAGGTAACATCAATTTAGATGTCCAAATAGGTACAAGGAGGTGGAATATGAAGGTATAACCATGAGTGTTAAATCATTACATATTAGTAGGTGTATTACTGTTTAGAAAAATCCAACATCCTAGATTTCAATGATGCCATAATAGTCTTACTCAATGTCTCATCATCCTTGAACACTTCCTAGAATATTTGCAAGAAATACCTTTTTCCATTCCTCTACTTCCTCTTGGATCATCCTTCTCAAAATGGGCACAATTCTGATCTAATTTGTATGGAACTCTAGGTTGCATTTATGTCAATGTATTATTGTATCAAAGGGCTTCACATAGTTATCAATAAGGAGCACATGAATAGTTCTTGCGCATATAAGCTTTGAAAGTCTGTATGAACAAGGTTTCTTTCCAGTAGGTACAATCCCAAATGTAGATTTCATGAGTTATACATAATTATACTCAGTACAAATGGTTTGGTGCTAGTTACACTTGTAATTATTCATATATTTTTTTATGGGATGCCTGCAAGATACTACACCAAACATGTCTTCTCCATTATGTATGCCTGTGAAAATTTTGTGGATCCTAATATTCCCTTCTCCCCCCAAATATACGAGGCCCTTCAAGGTTAAAAATTATTTTCTTGCAAAGGGCTTAATGTTTTGAAATTATTAAGCACATATTAGGTGGGAGGGTGTTGGCAAGAAAATTTGTTAGGCGGAAAAATCTATGGACTTCTTGCCAACACTTTGGGAATCTAAGTCCCTCTACTTGAATGATGCAGCTCTGTGTTTACATCCACATGAAAAGTGGCTTTTGTGTTTGTGTTTCTATCGGGGATCCAATAGGGGCACTCCATTAACCCTACAAAAAAGCTAAATATTACTTGTTAGAGATGACTTTGCTTGGAGAGTGGGAAATGGAGTGATAAAAGGGAGAGGAATTAATGTTATAGGTCGAAAATCGGATTCCCATGCCCACTAATCAAAAATTTCTAACACACATAAATAAGAAGAAAACAATGCTATAAATGGACACAAGATCAATCAGGATTTATGAGCACAAAGTATCAGTAAATCCCCCAATAAAAAAGGCTATAAAATCCTTCTTCTTGTATTGATGCTTGAGAAGAAATTATACATAACAAGAATGGAAGAATGCAAAAGTGGAAAGTAGAAGAATTTGCTATCTCTTTATTTCTTCACAAGGATCACTCTCTCATAAACTCACAAAAATTACCATCCCTTTGGAAAATGGAGGTCTTTACAATTTATCAAAAGAGAAGTGAATCTTCGCCTACCCCTCCCAAAGAATTTTCATATGCCTTGAAAATTTTCACCTTCCTAGGTATATTTAACTTCTTTTTTTAGAAAATAAAGGTGAATTATTACATTAAAACTTAAAGTTACCTTTTTAATTACAAAAGGAGGCATTATGAAAAAGTGTAACCCCAACGAAGAATTATGACAAGAAGAGAGATTAAAAGGGGAGGAATAATAGAGAGAAACAAGAGAGAGGAACATTATGCCAATGAATAAACTTATCCCACTGACCTTGCCTCGATACATGACTATTCTCTAATCAATTCCAGTTGGGAAATATCAAGTCCTTTGAACACTTTTATGAATCATGTCACTACAGCTTCTACCTTGTCTACGTGAGGAATGTGCATACAACTCAAGGATTCTATCTAACCATCAGTAGCATCATTGATATCTTTACATTTCTCAAACCATGCCTATGGCCATTTTTTTGTTATCATGTCCTCCCATAGCATATCATATAGATTCTTGTGCTAGTCCCTTTTATTATCTTTTACCAACTTAGATAATGGTGACAATGATTTAGTTACTTGACTTTGATTGATGATTCCCTTATGGGTAATATTTAGATGTGTGTGATTGTGAGATTCCATACCCATAGAAAAAATTAGTTAGATCTTTTGAAGATAAATATGTGGCATTTTCCACTATGATCTTTTGAGGTACACTAAAGCGAATAATTATATTCTCCTTGATGAAATAACAAACTATTTCAGTGTTAGCTTGTTTTTTTGAAATGGCCTCTGCCCATTTCTTGAAATAGTCCGTTGTTATGAGCACTTAGGAGTGACCTGTGCTTAAATGAGGATTTAGGATCTCCTTGATGAAACTGTAAACTATTTCGGTGTTAGCTTATTTTTCTGGAATAGACTCCACCTATTTCATGAAATAGTCCATTGTTGTGAACTCTTAGGAGTGACCTACACTTGAATGAGGATTTAGGAATCTAATGAAGTCAGGAACCCACTATTGAAATGGTTCTTCAATCATCACCGACCTAAGAGTAAGTGTGGAAAGATATAATATGCTAATAAACTACTGACATGCTTCACATTTGGATACCCATTCTTGAGCATCTACAAATAGATTCACCCAATATATCTGTCATAGAGGATTTTATGGGTTGTCACCATTTTTGAGAGGTGTCCTTCTTAAACTTGATCATGATATGATTTCAAAAGTTTCTCTTTTGTGCCTTGTCCATACACTTGAGGAAATAACCATCCAACTATCTCTTATAGAGAGTGTGATTCCAAATGACATACTTGGTTGCCTTTAACTTGAGAGTGGTTTGTTTCTTTTAATCTATGTGGGGAGGGCATGCACCATAGGTTAAGAAGTAAGTGATGTGCACATACCATTCATCTGTGGTGGTCACAAAAATGACCCGAGGAAAGTCATTGAAGCACATAGAAAAAGATCATTCTTTTTCACTATGATGAGATTTGAGAGCCTCATCTCCAGCCATAAATCTGCACAAACCATTTAATCTCATCAAACTAGAAAGCTTCTGTATGATGGAAAAGTGACATGCAAGCATGAGAATCTACAAGTACCTCTTCCTCATGCCTGATCTCCTGAGGTCGTGTCGAGATAGCTGGTGAATGTTGGATGTGAATAGATACAGATAAGCTAATCGGGTAATCTTATATCCTCAATACGCAATAATGGAGTCTATGAATCTAATTTGAAGAAGGATCTCCTAACCTGAATTAGTGTAATAGTTTGTTTGGATATAATGGCTGCTCAGAGGCTCCAATCAATGTCGAGCTCTGTCGAGATCCTATTTCTTTGTTGTTGGATACGTGGGAAGTGACCTATGGGAGCTTCATATATATCTCCAGAAAAGGTCATAAAAGTGGTGGTAGGTCGTTTTAGTGGATTTTTGTGGTTAGATATGGGTGGTTCTCTAGTCTAGCCCATAAAATATTAGATTGATTAGATTCTATGTTTAATACAGAGAATTGTGTGATGATATCTGGCGGGAGTGGTGAGGATGTAAATACCAGCGTTTGCAAGCCGATGTCAATACTTGAATGGTTTGTTGGCCCGTTGGGTTGTGGGACTTGGGGATCACTACTATGAGTTTGTGGTTGTTGAGGACCTATTATGGTCATGTGAAGAATCAATCCCTTCTTCCGACTATCCAGTAATCATATGCCTTTTTAGCTTCTACGTTTAGAACTAGAAGTCGTATGATTTTCTCAGAGTACCTAACAGGTGTTCTGGAAACTTGGATGCATAAGATAGTGTCTATACCAACAAGGAGGTCTCATGCATTAGGCTACACAACCAAAGGATCACAACCAAATGTTTGTTCTCGTTCGAACCCTTGCACGGTCATTCAGGTGTTTTATCAAGGCAACCTATAATTCAGATGGTTTGACCAGAATTTGTAGGCTTTGTCATCTTCGATATCCAATCCTCTTAGTTTCTCACTAATTACTTATAAGTTTGTTGTGGCTCGAAAGACCAGTATCCTAAAGTCCTGATCTATATCAGCTAAAGTCGTGGGTAGATTTGGTTGAGACACTATGGGTTCAAATATATACTCTCTAGGCTCTCTAGGTTCTGTGATGGTCATACAAAATGATTCAACTTCTAATTAACATTAAATAAACTGATTACAAAAGAGGTATTTACATTATGCAAGTATCCTACTATTTTTTTATTTTTCAATGACGTATTTCAATGAAATTAAAGAGCAGCTACTCTAGTATATCTATAAAATGTACAGCTAATCTAGAAACCAAATGAAAACAAAGAAAGTAGCTTGATATGGCTATTTTCCTATGCAATTGTGATATTATACAAAATATCTAACTAAATATATTAAATTGAAGGACTCTCGATTCTACCTTAGAAGTGAGGAATGAATCAAAATTTCTCAGAAACTATCAATCCCCATAGCTTCCCTGGTGATATCGAGAACAAGCTTTTGATTGAAATAAGATAATCCACTACTCTATTTGATATGTTGAAACTAGAACTTTTATAGCTCAAACCTGGCATTTACAGAACAGTGGTAAATCCAGTTGTGTGTGATTTCATCCCCTCAGTGTGATCTCCTCATTCCTTCATGTCCTCGTGAATCCAGAAAGTGTGTATATGATAGTATCAACAGAAGATAGCAATTGAATAATGGCAGCTTTGGATATAAACCGAATATAATGCGAGTAGGAGAGGGATAGCGCAAGTGAATAGAGCTTGACTATGTAATTCCTAGCGGGATTTACTCTGGGAATACAACAAAAGTGTACTGAGAGTTTCATAAATTATCCTTGTGACAAAACAAAACCTGCAACTTTAATGAATTCTAGTCTAGAAATGAAGCTATTCTATGTTTTAAACTGACTGTATGTAGCAGCAATGAAACAAGACCTCAAACAAGAAGATGATATGACCTCCAAAGTGCCAATAATGGAAGCAAAACCTAAAACTTACAAAATCCTAAGCAAGGAATTGAAAAACTGAACAAAAGAATTGAGAGGATGAGGGGCCATTTGTTTGAAAACAAACTAGCTATTTATAGAATTCCCATTCACCAAAGGGTAACTTGGAATGGAACTATTTTACCATTAAACAATGGAGAAACACTATTACAAGGAACCAAAAACATAAATACAAGCTAAGGCGGTTGAGAAAAGCTTGTAAATATTGAAAATTCATGCAAGTCACGATCAAAGGAAAGTGCAGGAAAATGCGTGAACGACTGTCACCCTTAGCAGGGTGGTGGTTACAGGACCGCTGCCCTGGCAGGGTGGTGATCACGAGACCGCCACCTTGGCAGGGTGGCAGTTTCGTTAATGAAGGTCAAAAAGCCAAGAAAAAGGGGGGCAAGGGATAAAACAAAGCACAAGGAACTTGAATAAAGCATTTGGGATGATAACATATACTTTGTGAGATTCTCTGGATCTCATACACCTTGCGAGGCTACCTATATTATCATTGGGGCATGTGTAACATTGTTCTGGTGGTGGAGTACCCTAAAATTTTGGGTACGTACAACTTCATCTCTAAATCTTACTCTTAAATTCTCGCTACTCAGTTTCCTTTCTTAGATCCTGGATCTTAATGAGTAAGGATGGATTTGATGGTATATCCTAGTACCCTGAATATGGTTTGAGAATTGAGGATGTAGAATCTGAAGTTATTTACTTCCTTGATCACCGCATAAGCATGATTCTCTAATTAATTGTACTTCATTTCATGAATTTTCAATGGCACACTCATGAAGGATATGGGAGCTTTGATACCTTCCTCATTAATTTGCACTAAGATGGCTAATATGGTATGTTTTGAAGCATAAAAGTATAGGATGAAGAACTTGTCAAAATTGGGTTGCACCAGAGTAGAGGATTTTTTCATTACTTCCTTTATTACATCACATGTCATCTTTCCTTCTTTGTTTAACATGAAATTGGCTTATGGCTTCATCATAACTATTATGTGTTTGGTTAATTTATAAATTGGGGAACAAAGCACCACAAGAAATTGACCTTGAAAAAGAAAGAATGCATGTCTTTTTTACTTTTAGGCAATGACATGTGTTGGATATCCTTTGGGTAAGTGCACCAAGATGGGGGGCCAAAAAGTGGACAAAAACCCAAAAATGAAAAAAATACGGATGCATTCTGTAATAATGCGATCACGTTATAATTTATTTTGTTTGATAATTCACAAACCTATAACATGTACGCATTATAACACATACACGTTATGTTAAGTTATTAACCAAAAAATAGATTGATCCCTATCCATTTCAATTGCCCCCAAATGTCATTTTTATAGAAAAATTATGCGCTCGTGAATCATTTTTCTATTGGCTCTCTCTCAAATTATTGTTTGAGAATTTCTGCAAAGATCAGAATCAACAATGGCACCATGGAGAAGAGGTAGGCATAATTATTTTCTTGAAATTTCATTAAAATTTTCTAATTATAAAGTAGAATTTTAATTGAATACATATTTTTTTATTGTTACAGATCCATGTCAATGCAATAAACCACAACCAAACCCTGTAATTCTTTTGATCCCTCCTAGCCGTCCTATAGTTTCTCAACATCCCCCAAGAAGTCAAGAAAATTTAGCAGCCCATATAGTGGAAAACAAGATTGAAATTGAGGATTTAATGAAAACAATGAGGGATTCACATTCTACAATTCCTGACTATGCATCTCTTTCAAACACATTGGAGGAATTAGTGGCTCAAGTTGACATGGTAACATGTCAAATATATTGTTGGACATCTTATAGAGAGCATTGTTAGGTTTATTATTCCAACAAATTGTCATATGCAGATGTAAAGAAAAAATAAATTACAAAATACCTCATATGTGCCTTATTCACAGACCCCCAAACCAATTTTCCTATTTTGTTGTCATGCAAATGGTTTCCCATCCATTGGTACAACAATGTTTTGATTAAAAATAATTTTTGGGACAGATGGTGGATGGTGTTTTACTTTCCACCTTGCAATAACAATGAGTTGCCACTATACTTTTTGAGGAAACTCTATTACATGTTTATCCTTAGCAAGATCCCAAACTACTTTGATTTCTAGGATTTCCAGGGCCAAGGAAAAGGCTCTACACAGGATCAACCAGGTGCACAACGTGCACCTATTCAGCAAGGTAGAGTCCTCACACAGAAGACCCCTCACCATGAGACTATCACTTTAATAGTGAAGAAGACAATAGATATTGATACACTCCATGTGCTTTGGGGGATATATGATACCCCTGTTCAACATATGAGGGAGATTTCTGATCCAAATTTTTGTGGAGGTACACAAAGTATAACCGTCTTGGAGTCCCAGGGTGGACTTGAAACATCTATAGTTCTACATGTGATAGCATATGTTTGAGGCTATCATAACCTCTCAACATGTTTCTCATTGAAGACTCAGTTGGTTTCTCCAGTAACCTAACTTCAGTGATGCAAATAGAGAAGGGGACTATGTGAGATTGCCTTTCCCCATCAGTAAGATCATTGTGCACTTTACATAGTTATTGTAGCATCAAAACTTGTAAGGTATTTATGTCAGATCACCTATTATGTGTATCTACAACATCTGTCAGTAATATTATTGATATCGAATACTTATATATGTTAATCCCTTTTTGGTTTCCCTAGTAGGATGTACATCAATATCTATATGGTTTATTTGTGCTTGCTGGCAGGAGGAGTAATCATCCTGACCATAGGCTGACCAAGCACCTAATGCTTCTAAAAAATACATCTCTATGAGTGGGGGAGTTCTTCAAAATATCCAATAAGTGTAAAATGTTCATGTATGAATATATATATATATATGTCATAGTATATATATATATATATATATATTGAATTCATATATATGCTACTGGTTTTTGAAGCGTATCAACTAACTTGATCATCCATATATAGATTGAGTAAAGCTGATGGAATTGGCTATGAAGAATTACCATCTTTGGTTCTAGTAGAGCAACATTTATATAGGGATCTGATTTTCTAGGTCTACAAAGCCCACTCATCTGAGGTATCTACTAATGGCCATCCAAAGGAGGTTTGTTATATTTCTCGATGCATTTCATATGAAGTCAAATCTTCATGATTAATAATGTCCTTCCCAGTATGTATTCTCTTGAGTTGATCCATGTGATGGGTAGCATAACTTGTTCGTTCTATTCACAGGACGTGTTGTGGTAGAGGAATCAGTTGTATATTGATAAAATTGAGTTGAAATATTTTCATTAGGACATACATGCCCTTGGTGCAAGTTTTTTGATTTGGCACTAAATAATTTGCTAAGAACATATCAATGATGAGTTAGTATTTGTTCTTCAGGTAAGCATTGTAAGAACTTGTTAGTATCCCGATCAAGTTCTGGTGTCATGTCAGGTCAAAATATCTGAAAGCCTTCGATATAGACTTCGAGGATCATAGACTCTTGAGGCTCATGATTTGGGTTGCACTATGTTGTGGCAAAAAATTCTCTAGGAGTTATTGTTCAACTCTTGCTTATTGTGAGTTGCACATTTAGATGTGACCGAGAGCTTCCGGTATGATGTATGGAAATTGATTCGGATATCCGCTTGGGTACAAGTTGGGGCCTTGGCCCTGAATTTGTTATTTCTGTCATCGTTGTTTCATGTTGTTTGTTTTGTAATAGTTGTGGAGAATTGATTGGAAGTCCACAACATTGTATCGTGGGCAGTAAACAATCCAAAGTTCCTCTCATAGATTTCTACCGTTCATTGTAAGTTGTTAGGTCATTATTCGATATTTTGGGTATTAGATATCGTTGGAATTTTTAGGTTGATTAGGATAACTTTGTCATATTGTAACTTACCATGAATTTTGTGTTTAGGATGCCTATGGGTCCATGGAATTGTATGGTATGCATATATGGCTTAGGAACTAGATTGAATATGACCTTGATTGGGAGTGATCAATTTCTTTTGACTTGTTTGAAATGCATAGAGTATTTTGCAAAAATCCATTGTCATATAACTCACTTGATCGATGCTTCGAGTCTGCACCTGTTTTGCCCCAATACTTCTTTATAGCTCCCTAGCAGGAACTTCTGGACCCCTTTTCCTATTGTTTTCCAGTTAACCATGAATGCTCAAGAATGGTAAATCTACACAGTTATGCCTTTGATCCATGTTAGGAGAATCCATGCTCGAAAAGATGCTAAGAGAACATGTTTCACTCATTTCTTGTTTCAGCGAAAATTCGAGAGGTAGACATCAATGGTGATGCTCTGTATTCTAATAAGTCTGATGGAATGTCCTTGATTCCTATTCTTAAAAGTTTTTTCCATGTCAAAATCCTTGATGAAATCCGACACGAGTTATTTGAAAAAATGAATCGAGGCCGGTAGGTAAATCCTTTAACTTATCAAGAGCTTGTTTCCTTTTGGGTGAAAAGGTGAAGATTTGGTCCCATGGCTCTTCTGCAATTCTCATTGGTTCTTTTGGTGCTTACGTGGCTTATTCTGATTGGATGTGGCATGCGGTGGGTCTTACCCTTTTGAACTTGTTATTTTTATTGGCTACTTTTTCAAAATAGTTTGAATCACCCCCGACGGCCCCGTCAGGCTTAATTGGAGTTCAAGTTTAAGAGGTAGGCAAAAATTCTCACTTTGAACCTGTAGAAGGACACATGGCAAGCTCAGTTAATTCAAGGTAGAGATCTGCTTTGGAGGTGGAGTTGGATCGATTTTTCCACGGATACAGGTGGAAACATAGACATTTGAAGTGGGATAATGCATCCCCAAATGATTAAGGGTTTTGAAGAAGCGACCATTGTGACATGTGGCAATCCTCGCACTCACTTTAAATGGTGCTTAGAATTTTGATGGTACCATATTGAAGACTGCACTCAGGAGGACACGATAGGTGGTGCTTTCCACTGAGTATAAGCATTTTGTTTAGAATTTTCCGGAACATCCAGTTGAGGAAGCGTTGCGCTCATTCATTTGGTATCAAATGGAGACCTTCTCAAGATGACGGAATTCAATGGTTCCTATTTTGAAAACGCTAACATGGGGGAAAGTACATGACCCAAGGAAACCGTATTTTGTGCCTCTAGTCCAAAGGATTAAAATATCAAAATGGGACCATGTCAAGGTGTGCCGATGAAGGACACGTGGCACAGATTTCTGGCAGTCAGATGGGTCAGGAGGTGTGGACCACTTGGAGGTTGTTTGTAAAAATTTTCCTCTTGTCCTGAAAAGGATTAAAACATCAAAGTGGCCTACAAGCTTGATTAGGGAAATAGTCAATATTTTGCCCTGGTCAACAGACAGAAGGGTGGAGATATGGGGGAAACTTGGAAAATTTTCCTTTTTACAAAAAGAGGATCAAATGGCATAATTGGGCTGTAGTTCTGATGGGGCCCACCTTAGGACATGTGTGAGGATCATTTCTCGAGGATGGAGGTGTGGAGAAAAATGGATTTTTTTTCCATTTTCTCAAAAGTTGTAAAAATTCAAAGGAAGCCCATGGTTCTGTTTTAAAGTTTGAATCTTCCACGTGGATGGCCCAAATTTAAAGTAAAGATCAACGGTAGCTGAGATTAGAAATCTGATTTTCCCCCCATTTCTCTGAAACACATCTGCAAGTGCGAGTTTCCATGATTTATTGGCCTTTCATACATTCCAAGCAGAGAGGTAAGTTAATGTTGATATCTAAGTTTGGTGGGAAGATCTGTAAGATGTCTTTTGCCATTAAAATGGTCTTACTATCGTGCCCGATCAGATTTTCTATTTTTCTTCTCCTGAGCATGTAAGGAGCCATATTTGACAGATTAGGGGTGGAAGTGGTTGGAAAATTGAAGAAAGAGTGATCTACCAGAGGAAGGAGTTGAATGCGGGAGGTATTCAATGAAATCTACCCCCTTGAGCACCTGGTGATTTTGTGTAATATATGATTACGAGAATCACGATCATGATCATGGCAAGCACTGGTAGCACTCAAGGTCTAGATTTTGGAGGGAAAAGGGTCCCTGTTGTAAATGTTATAAATGGCACAAATTTTTCGTGCAAAGGGTTGGAGTGTGAGGGGTCAGGACTGAATTTTCTAATAGAAAAAGCTTAACAAAGCCCATCATTTTGAGAAGCCATTTGAGAAGCTTGTATATCTCTTTTGTATTAAATCTGATCATGTTAAGGTGGTTGTAGGTGTACAGCCATTGAAAAGCTTTGAGACTATTCTAGAAACTTTCCCTACTGATAGATTTGATCAAATTTGAGTTATTCTGTGTTTTCTTGAGCAAAATGTGTTTGTTTCATTTCTGAATGTATGCAAGCAGTTTTTCTTATTTCTGTTGCAATCTTGTATTAAAGTCTGATTCAATCATACAGGCCTCAATCCTTATGACAGTTTAGTGGCATCTGCAATTTCATTTCTCAAAAGAGATTTCATCTGGGATTGGAATAAATGATTTAAAATCACTTCTCTTTCATTTGTTGACAGAGATTGTCTATAAGCCTTTGGGTGTACCTTAGGCATGATTTGACTTAGATCTTGATGCTTTATTGGATTTTCTAACTTGAGCCTTTGTGATAGAATCTCAAAGATTGTGTGAAAGAGTGCTAATCTGGGCCTCCATTGAAGCACATATTCTAGTTAAAGAAACATTTTAGCTATTTTTGTGACATTTTATTTGGTTTAACAGTCTTCCATTTTGTAAGCTCTCAAATATTTGGTATAATCAACTTTATCTTGCTTCACCTCCCACCAAAATTCATTAAAAACAAGTCTAATCACTACCCATACTACCCCTATTTTTCATGTCTCTGTATACAAATGTACCAAAATCCCATTTGCTATGAAAAACATGCAGAACAATCAGGGTTCTCAAATGTCTTTAGTAACCTTTGAACCTTGTGTTGAAAATATCTCCATGATCTAGAAGTGACAACTCGTGAGAGTCATATTTGGTGTGTTGATCATATTTTCCCCAAGGTCTTCTCTCTAAAATACTATGCAAAGGAAAGGACTATCATGTATCTCCTTTCAAATAAATAGAGGTTACAAAATAGGTTCTCTTACCTTGGTTGAAAGGCACAACCTAAAATAGTTAGGATAAGATCAAATCCTTTTAAGGTGCTATCCATCTCCTCCACAAACCTGAGTGATATAAGGGACCAGTCAGATTTCCTCCCTCGGCTACAAAATGACATATACCATGATCTAGTTGCCTCTAAGTGTCGCATGTTAAATCCATGATGTTTCTGCATGGCTTTGAAGGAGGATATAAATTTGGGTACCAAACACCTCAGTGGCACTGTTTGCCATGGACTATTTTGAAAGTTGCTGGGAACTAATTTGCATTGCTAAAGATCCAATTTGCATGATTTAGACTACCTGGTAAATCATTTCTTGTATGCTGGTGAAAGTTCAGCCAAAATCAAAATCTTGGTAAAACACTTATCATGTGTGCCAGTAGTGAATTTGCAGTTTCTAATTGTTCATACTTAGTGCACTAGCTTTCATTGCACTAGTAAATCTAAAATTTTGGTAAAGAAAAGTTAGAAGTCTTTCATTCTTAGTTTCTAGTGTTGACAAACATTTGACAGATCATATTTAGTGCATAAGCACAACTAAGGTGGAAATCCTTAGTGGTGACTCCCTGTTGATCTAATTTTGAATGAGTACCAGTGTCTTAAACCTCTATCAAGTTAGATTTGTTACTAATATTTGCAAAGTTGGAAGGAAGAAGATCTTTCTTTGCTAGGGATCCTACTAGGACATTATTTCAAGAGCTAGGAAAAGAAAAATCAGAAGGAAAAAAATCCTGGAGAGTTGTGGGAGGTCAGCAGACAAGAAGGGGGATCTCCATTGATGAAAGGGATTATCCCATCATTGAAGACTGCCATTCAAGTGACTCTGAATCAGGTCGTCTCTTTTTGGAATTGAACTCTCTAGCTGGAGAGGGGCCTTCATTTGATTTTGAAATGTTTTCTTCACACTCTATGCTCCTCTCTTTTCTGATGTTGATAGGGATTTCAAAGAAGCAAGGCCTTTGGGGTGATACCCATTTTGAAAGTTATACTCTTGTGTTCAAAGACCCTCTTTTCCTCATCAATTTGTCACCCCTCCAAGGGTCACCTCCTTAAAACAACATGGCCTTATGCCCCCACCCAGACCCCCTTTTTTTATAAACACCTTTGGGCCTATAAATTTTGTGGGAATGGTTGGATATCGCAAATGAAGTGCCTCAAGATGTAAGGAACGAAATGCCAAAGTTCCAAAGGAAACAATGCTATCACTAGTGATCAACATCTAAAGCTTTTTATCAATATGATGGAAGACTTTGAGATTGAACATGAAATGTATAAATCAAATTATGTTTATCCATACCTTAGAAGAAGATGTCAAGGGACTGGTATAAAGCATTGCCAGATAACTCTATTGATTCTTGGACTGAGATGAGTAATGCATTTAGATTGCAATATGGTGATAGACTCACTTAACCCTAGGTTTCTTTTGACAAAATTTGAAAACATCAAGAAATAACCCTAATGAGTCAGTACATGATTTCAACACAAGGTTCAAACAAGACTTTAAGGATATTTCATTTTAGTATAAGGCCTTGTGATGAGTCATGTTTGATCAAATATACTAATGCATTTGATAAAAAGGTTGCATATTATTTGAGAGACAAAACCCCCACAAATTTGAGGCAGGCCTTCACCATGGCTTTGCAAATAGAAAACAACATCAAGGCAATTGGAAATCCTCCAAAGAGGGAAGGTGTAAAGTTGGTTAACCTAGAAAAACCTCAAACAAGAAAGGCTACTGATTTGGAAGAAGTTATGAAGACTTTGGAAGGGGTTGTCAAAGAGATTTGCTACAAGCTAGCCCAGGCTAAGAAGGGAATTATGCAGAGCTCATAAGGTCAACATAAGCAGCAAGGCCAAGAAAAGTTCACAAATCACCAAATATCTGATGACAGAGGCAAGGGACCTGTTGGATTTGGAAATAGACAGTCTCAAGCCCAGGGAGAACAGAATGGTACCCTGATCCTTTGGCTGCCAGAGTTTTTGTTGTGGAGGAGACAAATGTCATTGATTGGTGTGACAAATGTTTCATGCCCCATACTCCTTATGAAGAAGATCACCAAGAAGAAGAGGAAGTTAGATGATGAAAATGATGATGATGTATGCATGATGGGTTGTTCCTCGAGCTCACAACAAGGGGAAACTTCAACTGAGGTGATAAGTGCCTAGAACTACTGTCACTTTTTGGGACTGCATTCATAGGGTACATATTCTTCCTCTCTCTCATACTTTAGAAGTAGATACTCTACAAGATTTTGAATTTCCCAATAATGAATTTGAATATTTGAGGGCTTTAATGATAAAGAAGTATGATGGGGGAATCCCATCTGAGGAGGATAGACAGTTACTAATGAATGTTGTGATGACTCAAGAGAAAGTATATAACACAAGAAGTAAGGTTGTCAAAGGGGTAGGCGCCTCAAGACAAGCCAAAAGCATCCCTTAATTTCAAACATTCCTAAAGAGGCTCCTAAGAAAGGATGCACCTGCTAAAAGCCCTACAGTTCCAACTAAAAATCATACACCTCCTCATGCCCAAGTTGTCAAAAATCTTATACCACCTAATGAGTGTATTGGCTTTCCTTCCGATGTTGCCTTGCCCAAGAATGTCCCATATGATATTACCCAAGTATGTAAGTCAAATCAAAGTCTCTATTCCAATTTTGAGTTGCTTAGGATTCCTTGAGCACAAAAGGAGAGCATTTGAATACTTGGGTTTGAAAGAAGAGAAGACTTCCGTAGGATAGAAACATAAACATTATGGAGACCCCACCAGTCATTGAAAGACCAGAAGCACCACCAGTCGTCAAAAGGAGCTAGATGAACCACCTGAGGTTTACTTGGGGACATCCTTGGTGGTCGCTCAGATGAATTTGGATCCATTCTTCACCACTTTGATCATCAAGGATAGAATGCTACATAACTACATGTTTGACTCAGGGGGATCATGCAATGTCATGCCTCTAGAAGTCATGAATGAGCCAAATATAAAAGTGACAATAACATATGGGAAATGCACTGCTATGGACTCCAGAGAAGTGCCAGTAGTAGGATGTGTGAAAGGTTTGGTGGTGCATCTCACAGTCTTACCTGGGTAAAAATTTAAAACTTGATGTTGTCATTGTTGACTGCCCAGCCAAGTGGGGCATGCTACTGTCAAGAAAATGGGCGTGCAAGTGTTGGTGGGAGTGTCGAAATGGATATGTCCTATGCTACCATCCCAATTGAGGGCAACCTTGTTAGGTTGTATGGGGAAAAGAAGATGTTGCACCTTATTGAGGATCCCAACAATGCATCCTATGAAGTATTTTATACACAAGTGTTGATGTAGATAACTTTGTGGGATTTTCTGATGGAAAGGAGCACAAGATTGAAGAATGCAAGTGTCTTGAACAGATAGGCTCTCCTTGGAATCTATTTTTTGATGGAGCTTGCTTCAACTTTTGGGAATTGTGTTGGTGTTGTTCTACTTTCTCATGGTCAGGAAAAATTTGTTTTCTCCTTCAAACTCAACATTGCTAAGTATGAGGCATTGTTGTTGGGTTTAATAATTGCTTGGAAATATGGTGTCAAGGACATCATTGTCAAAGGAGACTCAGAATTAATAGTAAAACAAGTCAGAAAATTGTATGCCACAAAGAATCAGTGAATGAAGTAGTACAAGCATGTAGTTTGGGATTTCATTGAGATGTTTGATTCATTCAACATTGTGCATCATGATAGGAAATTCAATGACTTGAGCATGAACAAGCTTACAGTGTTGGGGTCTCGGTTTGACAATTCTACAATGTCCCCATATTGTGAATATGAGGTTGAGGTATTGACAATACCCTCTGTCCATGACAACATCAAGCACTGATCATGTTTTTTATAATGATGCTCAGATCAAGAGATTTTTGTAGAACAAGAGGAGAATTTGTTGATAAATACATTGACTTAGAGCCATTGGTCATGTGCAACAGAGGGTAAGGCAAACCTTGTTTGGCAAATGGAATCATTTAGCTAAAGACTAATACCATTCCTAGAGGGCTAGTTGCTCTTGATTCCAATTTTGATAATGTTGAGCGCATTATTAACAGATGCATGGCAGCCTCAAGGGATATTGAGGAGCATGACCTTGGCACAAAGGAGAAGCCAAGGAAAATTTGGTTAGGCAGTAATCTCAACAAGGAGGAAAAGCAGTCATACATTAAATTTTTGAAAAAATACCACGATTGCATGGCTTGGACCTATTCTGATCTCAAAGCATACAAAGAGGATTTGTTTCAACATGAGATTCCATTGGAGCCTAATACAAAACCATTTAGGTAGAAATAGATACCAATCAATCCACTCTAATCTCTCAAAATGCAAGAGGAACTGAAGAAGATAAAAGATGGAGGGATTATTTAGCCCACTAGACATTCTTCTTGGGTTGCAAACTAGTGCCAGTCATAATGAAAACTAGTGATATTAGATTATGTGTGGACTTCAGGAATCTAAACAAAGCTTCAATGAAGGATAATTATCCTTTACCAAATATGGAGAACATGCTGTAGTTAGTGACTAGTTTTGAGTTGCTTTCCACCTTGGATGGTTTAGTGACTAGTTTTGAGTTGCTTTCCACCTTGGATGGTTTCTATGGTTATAACCAAGTTGTGGTGAAGGAATATAAAAGGATCAAGACAACCTTTACTACTCCTTGGGGGAGCTATGTCTATGTCAGGATGCCCTTTGGTTTGATGAATGTTGGAGCCACCTTTCAAAGAGAAATGGATGTTGCTTTTGCTGGTTACATCAACAAGTTTATTGCAGTTTATCAAGATGATGTAACTGTATTTTATTGAAAGAGAGGTGATCACCTGCTACACTTGGAGGAGATGCTGATAAGATGTAGAGAGTATGGCATTTCACTTAATCCAAAGAAGTTCCATTTTGGAGTGTAGAAGGAAAATTTTCTTGGTCACATAGTGTCACAAGGAGTGATGATTGATCCAGAAAGAGTAGAGGCCATCAGCAAGGTCCCAATCCCAAGGACCAAGAAATGAATTCAGTCCTTCTTTGGGAAGATAAAATTCATCAGAAGATTCATATCAAACTTTGCTAGGTCGACCATTCCAATCACTTCCATGCTGAAGAAAGACCAGGTCATCAAATGGGAGGAGGCTGGCATCCAATATTTCAATGGGATTAAGGAGGCACTAAAGCATGCACCTGTTCTAACAGCTCTAGCTTATAAAAATCCTTTCCAACTATTTTCCTTTACTTCAGAGAACATTATTGCTTCTGTCCTGCTACAGAAGGATGATGAAGGGGCTGAGAGACCTATTGCTTTTTTCGGTAAGGACTTACAGGGGGCTGAGTTGAAGTACACTATCATGGAAAAGTAGAAATTTGCCTTTGTGAAAGCAACAAAGGTTTTCAGGCCTTATATTCTAAGTTCTAATTTTTTTTCTTATGTTCCCCACACCATGGTGAAGGACATCTTACCAGAGATGGAAATCTCAAGCAAAAGGTGTAGGTGGGTGAAAAATTTGCAAGAATATGACATGGATATCCAAACCATGAAGCTGGTGAGAGGTTTGGGTCTAGCTAAGCTTAAAATTTGTTGAAGAACATTAGATCAGAAGAAGAGAAAATGGCATGAACAGTTGAAGTTTGTTGTTTGGGAAGATAAGATCATTGTCAAGATGGTCACTGGAAAGAGTCCATTTGAGTTGGTGTATGAAACTTAGGCCGTGTTACCCCTTCATATGTAACTATTTTCATATCAGTTTATGCAATAGTTGGAAGATCAAGAGGTAAGTCCTTATGATGCTCACATTAACCAAATTGTTGAGCTTGATGAAGAGAGGAGGGCATCCCACCAGAGGCATGTAAAGTTAAGAGAGAAACTAACGAAGTTATTTGACAAGAAGGTCACTCCCAGAGATTTCAGTGTTGGATATCTTGTGCTGCTATGGGATAATAAACATGAGGATAAGGGAAAGCATGGAAAATTTGACTCGTTATGGATGGGCCCTTACTCAATTGATATCAGGATTGGTGAGCATACCTTCTTCTTGAATAATTTGGATGGTAAATAGCTTGAGCTGCCTGTTAATGGAAGGAATTTGAAGCATTTCTTGGATTGATTCCTGAGGATCATGTAAAATCTTCTATACAGTGTATAGTTTGTTGTTTGTTTTTTTTCTTTTACATTTTATCTCACTCTGGTCCTTGGTGACCTATTTTTTCTAGGATTCTCCATTTTTTTTTGGAGATGGCTCTATTTCTCTACTCTACAAGATGACTTCGTTGCCCAATGGTTATTCTTGGCACTTGGTCTACCCTTGATCTTGTGGCACTCATAGAGAGTGCCCATCCCCGAGTTAGAGCTGATGTTTCTGCTCAGATTTGTTTTTCCCCATTTGAAATGCTTCGAGTTGTTTGCAAAAATCCATTTTCATGTCCGTCCTTGAAAAATTCTCTGAGTCTACCCTGGTTTGCCCCAATTTCTTCAAAATCTGCGGGCTCTGCCATTTTTCCTATTTTTTCCTCAACCATGGAAGCTCAAGAATGGTTAATCTATATCTGTATGCCTTTGAAAATACAAATCCACGGTCGAAAAGATGCTCGAGGCCATGATTCACTCGTTTATGTTTCAGAATAAATTTTTGTCCTTAGCAAAAAATCAGGTTCTGGGCGTGAATGGTTATTTTTTGTATTCTGACGGTATGATGGGTGTCTTTTTCCTATCAAATTTATTCCTCAGTGTTTGGTGGTCACGTGGATTTATTTGGTTGGTTAGGGGGTGGCAGGAAAATGCTTTAACTTATCGATTTCTGATTTTTGGGTAAAAGAGCAAATTTTGTCTCAGGCCCCTGCTCAATTCTCATTGGTTCTTTTGGTGCTTACATGGCTTCTTCTCATTGGATGGGGAGTGGTGGGTCTATTTTTGAACTTTTTTTTTTTGGATACTTTGGAAAAAAATTTGAACCCACCCCACGGCCCCGCTAGGCTTTGATTGGAGAAAATTTAAGAGGCAGGGAAAATCCTCACTTTGACCACACAGGAGGACACATGGAGAAGTTAAAAGGCAGAGATGCAAGACTTCGGAGGTAAGTTGGATGTTTTTCACCTTTGGAAAAATGGAATAAAATTATAAAGTGGGAGTGCACCCCCACAAAATCATTAAGGTTTTTGAAGGAGCACCGCAGTGACACATGGCGAGCCCATGCTCATTCAAGGTCTCTGCTTTAGGGACCATTTTGAAGAAGCGCCAAGAGGACACGTGGAGGCCTCCACTCACTTTGCATTCTATTTAGAATTTTCAATGGCCAAAGGATACTACCTCAAAGCATGAGACATGGTTCCTTCCACTGAGCTTCAAGCCTTTAGACAAACTTTGTAGGGCCAAGACACATGGCGAACCCGTGCTTGTTCAAAGTATCAAATATTTGGGACCATCTCAAGGTGCGCCATGGTGACATGTGGTGGTTTAAAAATTTAGAAGGGCCAGGGAGGCGGACCATCAGAGGAAATTTGGATTTTTTTCCTCTTTTCCTCAAAAGGATTAAAACATCAAAGTGGCTCACAATCCCGATGAGGGGAATAGTCAATATTTTTCCCTAGTCAACGACGGAAGGGCGGAGCTATGGGGAAAACTTGGAAAAATTTCCTTTTTCCAAACAGAGTGTTAAATAGTAGAATCTAGCTGTGGTTCCTCTCGGGCCTACCTTAGGACATGTGTCAGACTCATTTCCAAAGGGCGGAGGTGTGGAGAAAAATGGAATTTTTTTCCTTTTTTCCAAAAAGTTGTAAAAAGTTAGAGGTAGCCCCCAGGTCTGTTTCTAAGTTTGAATCTTCCATGTGGATGGCCCAAATTCAAAGTAAAGATCAACGGTGGCTGAGAGTCGAAATTTGATTCCCCCCCCCCCCCCCATTTCTCTGAAATAGTCTGGCAGTGCAAGTCTCCATGATTTCTTGGTCTTTCCTACACACCAAGCAGAGAGGGGAGTTAATGTTGATCTCTGAGTTTGGTGGTAAGATCTCTGAGAGATGTCTTTCACCATTAAAAATGGTCTGACTATCGTGTCCTGATCAGATTTTACATTTTTCTTCTCTTGAGCATGCAAGGAGCCAAATTTGATACTATTAGGGGATGGAAGTGGTTGGAAAATTGAAGAAAGAGTGATCTAATAGAGGAGAGAAGTTGAATGTGGGAGGTATTCAATTAAATCTACCCCCTTGAGCACCTGGTGACTTTGTGCGGGATCTGATTTATGAGAATCATGATTGTGATCATGGGTAAAACACTAGTGGTAGCACTCAAGGTCTATATTTTGGAGGGAAAAGGGTCCCTATTGTAAATGTTATAAATGGTACAAATATTTCATGCAAAGGGTTGGAGTGTGAGGGGTCAGGACTAAATTTTCTAATAGAAAAAGCTTGACAGAGCCCATCATTTTGAGAGGTCATTTGAGAAGCTTGTATATCTTTTTTGTATTAAATATAATCATGTCAAGGTGGTTGCAAGTGTACAACCATTGACAGGCTCTGAGACTATTATAGAAACTTTCTCCCCCATTGATAGATCTAATCAAATTTGAGTTATTCTGTGTTGTCTTAAGAAAAATGTGTTTGTTTTATTTCTGAAAGTACACAAGTAGTTTTTATTGTTTCTGTTGCAATCTTCTATTAAATCTCATTCAATCACACATGCCTCAATCCTTGGGAGAGTTTAGTGGCATCTGCAATTTCATTTCTCAGGAGATATTTCATATGGGATTGGAATAAACGATTTGAAATCACCTCTCTGTCATCTGTTAACAGAGATTGTTTGTAAGCCTCTAGGTGTACCTTAGGTTTGATTTGACTCAGATCCTCGATGCTTTGTTGGATTTTATGACTCGAGCCTTCATGATATAATCTCAAATATAGTGTGAAAGAGTGTTGATCTGGGCCTTCATTGAAGTCACATATTCTAGTTAAAGAAACATTTTAGCTGTTCTATGGCATTTTATTAGTTAATCCTTCCATTTTGTAAGGTTCCTCAAAGATTTGGTATAATCAAATTTATCTTGCTTCACCTCCTACCAAAAACTCATTCAAAACAATTAATCACACCCCATACTACCCCCTGTTTGTCATGTGTGTATACAAATGCATAATTTTTTTTACCAAAACATGCAAAAAAAATCAAGATTCCAAATGTCTTTAATAGTCTGAACCTTGCCTAGAGAATATCTCCACTATCTTGAGTGACAACTCATGAGAGGTTATATTTTGTTACATTGATCATATTCTCTCCAAGGTCTATTTAACAAGTCCATCAGGAAGGATATCTCCATCTCCTCCATAAATAACAAGCTATAACAAGGTTTCTCTTACCCTGGTTGAAAAGGCACAACCTAAAATAGTGAGGATAGATCAAATCCTCTTGAAGGTGCTATCGATTTCTCCACATTTGAGTGACAAAGGGCCAATTGGATCTCATCCTTGGCTACAAAATGACTCATCATGATCTAATTTGTCTCTAATTTTCCTGTCAAACCAGTGATGTTGCTCAGACTTTGAAGGAGAATTAATTTGGGTACCAACATGACCTATTCGGGAATCTTTATATATATTATGCATGTTAATACTATTTGGAACTCGATATTTTTGTATGAGACCTTAAATTTATGAGATTATTATTGTCTGAAACTAATTTGATTTTCACTTGACAATATTTAAGACATTATGGATTATTTTTTCATTTATTGGCGATGTATGTACTAGCATTTTCAATGTATAATATGTATCAAAATTTTAAAATAAAAATTTATAGAATGTATCTATATAAAGAGTTACCTAATCCGAGTAGTTATTCATTCATTTTATCAGTGTGTATATGTGTATTTACCTTATTTGCACTTCTTCTTGCTCATGGTCTCTTTGTACTGGTTCCTATATTATCATGCACCTGCTGCATTATCCAATGCTTCTTAGTATTCTCCCATATTAAAACACCTCAAACAATCATTAGGACCACTAAATTGATTCATAAGGCTCCAAACACCAATGTTGTTCATATTACAAAAACTATCAACTATGCCCCTTAAGAAAATGTTTTTGGCAACCAGCATGGATAGAAGGATCTAAGGATACCCACAAAGTATTAAACGATTCAATAGTTCACTTTTTCCATCCCTAAGGTGCTCCCAAAATCTCAAATTCCAACTCCTTCTACAACTCCTTAGAGATTTATAAATCACTTATCTCAATAGTTCAAACTTTGCTAATACTAGCTCAATACGCCAAAAAGCAACAAAACACGGAACCATGACTGAATTTTTGTAAACATGTTTAAAAACTCTATTTACACTTTCTCAAACCATTAAATCTGGAACATGTCTATTAATAAAAGCATATCCTGCCAAACGCACAATGACCGTGCAAAATCACCAAAAATAGAGTTCATACTGGTATTATGGTGGGATATGGATTGAATCTCAAGGATCATATTCATATTCAATGTATTGTCATTAAAGAGGGCCATTCCCCTGTCAAATCATTTATTAGTATGATGTGGAAGATGAGCAAAGTAAATGAAATACGAAGAATTATATTTCATGGGTAATTAGTACTACCAACGAGACTAATATGTCTTGCGAATTCCCTATAAATGTAATCATTTTCCCCTTAAAATTAAAACTTTGGAAGTGATACTTAGTAACAACTAACAAGAACTACAGTGAGCTCAATACATTGTGAGAGTGAGATTGAGATTTTGTGAGAGAGAGAGAAAGAAAACATGAGAGGGATAGAGAGTGAGATGTTTTCTAATCCATTACTTTACAAAGGGTGGCTCATCGGACCAAACTGATTGTGCCAACATGTCTGGATGACCAGGGGAATGCTATTTGAGTATTCGTTTTGGTGCGGGGTGGTGTCACTGATTCTGGGTTACCTCGTATGGGCGTAGTCCCTTAAAAGCTTTGAGACCAAAAAATGCTATAACTTTGAAATATTATTTCTTGGACTCCATGGCACCTAGAAATGTCTTGTTAGATCCAAAAACTCTGTGTAGAGACCCTCTACAAAATAATATCTCATTTTTTTCCATCTCGATTTGGTGCTCTCACTATCCTATTATTTGCAAACATGCGAAATATTACAGTTTGAGTAAGTGTAAGGCTATCACACACAATATTTTACAAATGGTAGTTTGTGGTACCAAACCAAATGTGCCAACACATCTTGATGGCTAGGTGAATGCTAGTTGAGGCTTTGTTTTGGTGTAGGGAGGTGTCGTTGCTTCTGGGCTACCTTGTCGGAGTATAGTCTCTTAAGAGTCATGAGACCAAAAAAAATAACTTCGACAGTGATTTATCAGACTCTGTGGCACCTAGATATGTGTTGTTAGATCATACACCTCTGCCTATGGACCCTCTATAAAATCCTATCTCATATTTTCCATCTTGATTCAGTTCTCTCATTGTTGAATTGTTTGCAAATGCGCCAAATACTATAGTTTGAGTCAGTGTAAGTCTGTCAGATGTTATATTTTACAAAAAGAATCTTGTGGGAGAAAACTGACTGCTCCAACACGTCCGGATGGCTAGGTGAAAGCTAGTGGAGGATTTTTTTGGTGCAGGATGGTGTTGTTGGTTCTGAGCTACCTTTTCTGGGTGTAGTCCCTTAAGATCCTTGAGACCAAAAACTATTATAACTTTGATGGGTGATTTCTCGAACTCCCAAGCACCTAGAGATGACTCGTAATATCCTAAAATTTTTTGTAGGGACCCTATAAAAAATATTATATTATTTTTTTCCATCTCAATTTTGTGCTCTCATTGTCCTATTGTTTTCAAACACACGAAATAATATAGTTTGAGTCAATGGAAGGTTGACACACACAATATTTTACAAATGGTAGCTCGTGGCACTGAACTGAATGCACCCATATGTTTGGATGGCCAAGTGAATGCTAGTTGAGGTTTCTTTTTAGTGTGGGGTTGTGTCATTTCTTCCAGGCTACCTCATCCGGGCGCAGTCCCTTAAGAGCCTTGAGACCAAAAAACACTATAATTTCGACGGTTGGTTTATCAAACTCAGTGGAACCTAGAGATGTCTCGTCAAATACTACACCTCGACATAGGGAACCTCTATAAAATTATATCTCAATTTTTTCCATCTTGATTTGGTTCTCTTGTTGTCCTATTGTTTGTAAACATACTAAATAATGTGGTTTGAGCCAGAGTAAGGTTTTCAGATGCTATATTTTGCAAACGAAATCTCATGGGACCGAATTGACTATGCCAACATGTCTGGATGGATAGTTGAATGCTATTTTAGGCTTCATTTTAATGCATGATGGTGCCATTTCTTCCAGACTACCTCGTCCGGGTGCAGTCCCTTAAGAGCCTTTAGACCAAAAATGTTTTAACTTCGATGTGTGATTTCTTGGATTTTGTGGCACCTAGAGACGTCTCGTTAGATCCTACACCTCCATGTTGGGACCCTCTACAAAATCCTATCTTGGTTATTTCCATCTTGATTCAGTGCTCTTGATGTCCTATTATTTGGAAACGTGTGAAATATTGCAGTTTGAGTCAGTGTAAGGTTGTTACACACAATATTTTATTAACGGTAGCTAGTGGCAATGAACTAACTACGCCAACATGTCTAGATGACTAGGTGAATTCTAGTTGAGGCTTCTTCTTGGTGTGTGGTGGTGTTGTTGCTTCCAGACTATCTCATCCAGGTACAGTCCTTTAAGAGCCCTATGACCAAATAACACTATAACTTTGACGGGTGATTTCTTAGACTTCGTGGCACCTAGAGACGTCTCGTTAGATCCTAAACCTCCATGTAGGGACCCTATAAAAAAATATATCTCAGTTTTTTCCATCTCAATTTGGTTCTCTCGTTGTCCAATTATATGCAAACTTGCCAAATATTATAGTTTGAGTCAGTGTAAAGCTGTCAGATGCTATATTTTGCTAACAAAAACTTGTGGGACCAAAAAAACTGTGCCAAAACATGCATATGGCCTGTTAAACACTTAGGGAGGCATCGTAGTGGTGCGGCGAGGTGTCATTGCTTCTAGGATACCCCGTCCAGGTGCAGTCCCGTAAGAGCCCTAAGAAAAACAAACACTATAACTTTAAGAGGTGATTTCTCAGACTCTGTGTCACCTAAAGATGTCTTGTAACATCCTACACCTCCACATTGGGACCCTCTAAAAAATTATATCTTTTTTTTTTCCATCTCGATTTGGTTATCTCATTGTCTTATTGTTTGCAAATGTGCCAAACACTACAATTTGAGTCAGTGTAAGGCTGTTAGATGTTATATTTTGCAAACAGAATCTCATCAGACCGAATCGGCTATGCCAACACATCCTAATGGCCTTATAAAAACTTAGAGAGACATATTTTTTCTTCCTTTCACTCCCTATGCTTCTCAGCTACATCGTATGGGTGTAGTCCCTTACATGCTTCATTTTAAGAAGCCTCTAATAAAATGGATGTGGAAAATATCTGGTGAATATACCTAGAACAACTTTCATGGAAAGGAAAACTTTTCCAATTTTTGAGAATGAAATTTTTACCTTTTATTATTTGAGCGAGAGCGAGGGCCCTGAGGAAAAAAAATTATGTAGATGGAAAAAAAAAGTATTTTTCACTATTGATGCATAGTTGTTGCCCGAAAACGAGATTTATATGGTTGTTGACGCAAAACAATAAGAGTTGTTGTTATACGTCAATAAATTCTTATTGTCAGCTAACAACAAGCATTTCTTAATGCATGATAACAACTTTTATTGATGTGTGACAAAAACCTTTGTTGACACATGACAACAACACTTGTTGTCACTTGTCAAAAAAATTTGTTAACACATGACAATAAGTGTTGTTGTCATGCATCAACAAAGATTTCTGACATGCAACAACAAGTGTTATTATCGCATGTAAAAAAATGTTGCTGTCGCCTAACAACAACACTTGTTATCACATGTCAACAAATTATTTTTACACGTGATAGCAAGTATTGTTGTCGCGCATCACCAAAATTTGTTGTCATGGACCCAAGGCTTGAGAAACCCTAATTTTGTTCTATGTATACACCACTACCCTTCATTTTCATGTTTACACTTCCGGGCTCCCAAAATGTTTTTGTTCTCCCAGCACTTACTGCTACAGGAATCGTACGTCTCTACACCAACAGTCTAACAAAATAAAATATTCTCTAATCAAGCTCAGATACAATGGATACTAAAAGTGCAACCCAAGTTTAAGACCAAGATCCAACAGAAAATCAAGTATATCAGGCATTAGTCACCACCCAAGCCCTACCCAAGGGAAATATACAATACATGAACTTGATGTGCCCCCACATTTATATAGTTTTGCAAGTGAATAGAGAATACAAGGATTTACTAGAAGCATGCGATTTTTATGGGCTCATTAACATGCCCTAGTTGGAAATTGATCACGACGTTCGAAACTACCTTCTGTCCTTATACAATATAGAATATGATAACTTTATTGTTACTGTGGATGGTTGTTGTACATTCAAATTTAGTGTCGATCCAGCTAATATCCATTAGTTGACATGGATTCCATTTAAAAATTCACCCATAGTAACAACCAAAGTAACCCTCATTGAAAATAATAAGATGTACCTTGAATCTACTTTCAGTTTCCATGTTGATTGTACGTATAATCTGTTTTCAATTTTCATTTGATTTTTTTTTATCTTCATACAATTCAAATTGATATTAATTTCAATTTTTGTAGCTCATGTCAATAAATCAAGATGAGGTGTGGATATGCAAGGAATTACACACCACTTTCTTACTGCCATGATTTCTTTTTTTAAAGCAAGAATTATTTTGTGGGGTCAGCAAACAAATATTCCAGACTAGGCTATTACATACATTCTTGCAATGATTAGAAAGTTAAAATTTGATTGGTGCACCTTTTTATCTAATAAGATAAAATCTGACATTGTAAATGCATCAGTTTCTGAAAAACAAGTTACTCACTCCACAAAATATCTCCTTGGCCTTTATTATGAGGCTATTTTTAATTTAAATGAAAAACCAAATCCTACTTGCAAGGATGAGATAATGAAGGATTTGTCAATTTAATTTCAAGAATAAAAGGTATATAGTTTATATTTTGAAAATAGACTTTGGTTATAATCTTGATTATGTACTTCTGATTGAATCTTTATGTAGTACTAACATTATGTACTTCTAATTAAATTTTGTCCGCATGCATAGGATATTTTTGGAGGAATTTCCATGAAAAAAAGTGGCATCAAGAGGAAGAGGCCAACAACATTGTAAGATGTTGGGAGATTCACAATCTAAAATGGAATTTCAATCATCATCAAACCCCTAAGAATTTGCATTAGTTAAATGACATAGACATAATACCCTAACATTTAATTTTTACAAATTACCATTTTCTATTTACAATTTACCATTTACCATATTGAATTGACATGTAATTGACTGTTGTACTTACAGGGAATTTGCACTACACATATGCTTCTGAATAGTCTTCACTAACTCACTAAGCTCAATTGTGTGCATTTGTCGATTCTCAACACCCTGCTCTACCATCCCAGCCACACACAACTTAAACACAACAAATTACTACTCCAACATGGACACCTTTGGTACAACAAAAACTTACCCCTCAACAACAGGGTATGATTTTATTACTTTAGTACAAGTTTTGAATAGTTTTTTATATACTTTTGTAACTTTTGTATAGTTTTAATAGTTTTGCATATAGTTTAGTAATGATTTTATTGATTTTTCTTGGACTTTGCAACACATTACAGTCCTTCACCATTTGTACAAATAGCGATACCTCCACATCCTCCACCATTACGATTCAAAATTCCAACCAGAGGTTCAGGTAAAACAAACATTGGTAAACACATCCCAATTCCTCTGGCCCCTAGTGGGCACTAAACATTTCCTGCTCATTTTCAATTTCGACCCTCTCTTGGTGGATTTCCCAATGCAACCGGTGTATCAGTTTTAAATAATATAACTTTAGATGAATATTACTTTGGCATTGATAACAATGACCCAACGATATTTTTCAATACATGTGAGATGATTTAAGGCCAGAAGGTATATTTCTAGTTATACGTAATTTATTTAACTTTTTTTACATTTCACTTTCAATTTCAATATTTGAATATTGATTTATTTTATCACAAATAGGATCAGGCCACCCAAAGGAGAAATGAGGTAGAAAATGATACTTAAGATGAAAGTCCTCATACCTCTCCATCAGCATCATCTTCTTCAGATACAGATAGTAAACAGTTGCTATCATTTTCTTTGAATAGCTTGATTGGTTATGATTGTCTATCCCATGTCCAATAGTTTATTATACTCATATCAATCATCTCATAGAATGTGAGAGAATGGAAAAAGCTATAATGAACGAGATAATAAGTCGTTATGAAAATCATTAGCAAAGGGAAATATTATACGATACAGTCCAAAATCAACATGTGAAGATGGATGCCTTACTCACCTAAGAAATAGGTGGGATTGTCACATATAACAACAATTATATAGACAATATTTTAGATAAACCATTAAACAAATTGGAAAATATTAGTGTTAAAGCCCAAGCCTATTTCAAGAAATGGTCTAAGGAAAAACATTTGGTGGCAATTGCAAATGCCAAAAGAGATAGAGCGGTCATAAGTATTATGACTTTGAAACAATATTTTTTGTTAATTTGAAATTTTCTTATTTTACTAATATGTTTAATTGAGCTCACTATTTTTTTTACAGTTGAAATATGAAAATTTGAAGATTCAAGAAAATTTGTTCCAACTTCACTTGGAAATTGCTAAGAACAGTTTCTTCGCAGCAATGAAAATGAAAGAAAATATTGTTTTAGTTAACAAAAAAAACAATACACTTAAGCAGATAATAAAAGAGAATGGATTCGACCCTGAGATTTTTTCAATGCAAAGGCAACTGTAGATCCTAGTTTGGTATCCCATAGAGATGCGAAAAACGAAGAACAAACAATCATGAAGAATATAGGTAGTGTTGTGAAAGATCTGATTAGTTATGAGATTATTCAAGCAAAGAATACAGGAGAACAAGCCATTAGGGAAAGAGGTAAAGAAGATGCCAGTTTTTTTGGGGAAAAATTTAATGATTGAGGATTGAAAAAATGAAACTTTAAATTTGAAAATACTTTATATATTGAAGTATGAAACTTGAATATGTATTTGATTTTAAGTATGCTGCAATATGGATTTTTTATATCTTGTTGTATATTATATATAGAATTTCTAGATTGTATATGGTGTTTATGTTTGATATGAATGTGATGGGGTTATGATAATGGTTAATTATTTGTTTTAAGAAAATTCTCTCTACTTGTAAAATTCAAACTTTGTATCAGGTTTCCTCACATTTATAACCTTCTGAGAATATTCTCTCTACTTGTAATGATGATTGCATTAGATGTAGATGATGACAATAGAATAGATATGGATGATGATGAATTGTATGTGGATGTAGATTTAGCTTCAAGAATGATCATGGAATCCAGATGATGATGATGGATAATTGTCTTAAGAAAATTTTGAATGTAGTATGACAGAGACATCTTAATAGAATGAAATCTTCTTCTCTCTACTTGTAAAATTTAAACATTGTATCAGGTTTCTTCACATTTAAACCTTATTAGAATCATCTCTCTACTTGTAATGATGATTGCATTAGATGTGGATGATGACATTAGAATATATATGGATGATGACGAATTGTATGGAGATGTAGATCTAGCTTCAAGCACGATCATGGAATCTAGATGATGATAATGGATCATTATTTTAAGAAAATTTGGAATGTGGTATAAAAAATACCTTTAAACCTTCTCAAAATATTATTCTCTCTACTTGTAATGATATGATGACATTAGAATGGATATAGGTGATGATGAATTTTATTTGAACATTGATTTAACTTCAACCATGAATACGATCATGGATGATGATAATGGATAACTTTTTAAAGAAAATTTGGAATGTGTTAGGATAAAGACATCTTAATATAGTAAAATGTTTTTCTCTCTACTTGTAATATTTGAAATCTATATCAGGTTTCTTCAAATTTAAACCTTCTAAAAATATTCTTCTCTCTAATTTTAATGAATCAATGATATGATGACATTAGATGTGGATGATGACATTAAAATAGATATGGATGATGATGAATTGTATGTTGCCGTAGATTTAGCTTCAACCATGATCATGGATGATGATAATGGATAATTATTTTAAGAAAATTTGGAATGTGTTAGGGTCCAGAAACATCTTATTACAGATGATCTGTATTATGGATAATTATTTTAACAAACTTGTGAGTGTGTTAGGACAAACACATCTTAATACAGTAAAATATTCTTCTCTCTACTTGTAAAATTTGAACTTTGTAACAGATTTCATTAAAATATATATGGATGATGATGAATTGTATATGGATGTAGATTTAGCTTCAAGCTTGATAATGGATGATGATAATGCATAATTGTTTTAAGAAAATTTGGAATGTGTTAGGACATTTAAGACCTTCTCAAAATTTTCATCTCTCTACTTGTAATGAATCAATGATATGATGACATTAAAATTGATATGGATGATAATGAATTCAAACTTGTGAGTGTGTTAGGACAAACACATCTTAATACAGTAAAATATTCTTCTCTCTACTTGTAAAATTTGAACTTTGTAACAGATTTATACACATTTAAACCTTCTCAAAATTTTCATCTCTCTACTTGTAATGAATCAATGATATGATGAGATTAGATGTGGATGATGACATTAAAATTGATATGGATGATAATGAATTGAATGTGGACATAGATTTAGATTCAAGCAAGATGATGGATGATGATAATGGATAATTTTTTAAAGAAATTTTGGAATGTGGTGTGACAGAAATATCTTAATACAAAAAAATCTTCCTCTCTCTACTTATAAAATTCAAATGTGTTATTTTTACATGTAATTTGATATTCATCCCAAAAAGTTAAAACACTTCATCAAATTATTTTGTAAAAAAAGAGGAAACATGAGAGTAAAAAATCAATCAATGTCATATGATAGGGTTTAAATTACCTCTTGTAGTTTAGATGGTTGTGACAAAGCATATGGAATGAAAATGAGAAATCATCCTTCGTAGCATGTTAGATGACCTTCGATTTAAGAAAAATAAACATGAAAAATGGATTAGTATATAGATGGGTGATTTTCCTGACATTGTCAGTCCCGAGAAGTGAGAGCTTCCTTGGATGGATGTCAAACCACATTTTAAAGAAACAAAAGATGAAATAATGATTAAGCGGATTAAGGAAGAAATAAAAAGATTAAAGAAAATGCAAATGATAACTTTTACATGTCTGGACAGTGGAAGTCTTGAAGTCTAGAAGAGTACATCATTGGAAGAATATATAGATCTTAACTCTGAAGGCCTTGAAAATTAATATTCAACAAATACATGTAACAGACATATTTTTAAAACAAAAAGTTTTAATAAAATACAAATGAGAACCTATGCATGTATGGAAAGTGGAAGTTTGGAAGATTATAACAGGGGAATAACATGTAGATCTGAACTTTGAAGATCTTGCAAATTATTATTTGACAAATGCATGTAAAACACAAATTTTTAAAATGGAAATTAGTATTCGACAAATCCAAAATAGTAATTATATAAAACAATTTTTTATAAATAATTGTATTCAAATAAATGTAAATATATATATCTGTAACATGTTTAATGATAACAAGATCAAAAACAAAATATGTTAAAAATCCTCCTCAGTCAATATTTGCATTTGTAGAGTTACAATTGTGTTCATTGTTACATCTAACTAAAAACTATTATATTACTTTAATATGAAATTGAATAAATAAATAAATTTAAAATGTAAGGTGACAAATAACAAAAGGAAGGTCAAGGAGATACCTATTTAAAGTTGAATCAATTCATTATCAATAGCTTCTTTAAAGTCGATATTCTCTTATGTAGAGTGTGACGACATACCAAATCTAGTCTCATCATTGGGAATAGTTGTAGTTGTAGTTGTATTATTTATACCTCTTCTTTCAGAAAAGGAATTCCAATGCACAATTTCTTTGTCGAAAGGAAAGGTTTCCAAGGAGTAGTGAGAAACATAACACCTCATTAAACTTTCCTAATTTTTATCCAGCTTATTTCTCAGTTTTGATTTTATAAATGATAAAGCACTAAAAACCCTTTCATCTTCTATAGACCCCAAAATACTTTTTTGGCATAACTCATATAATCTTAAATATTCATTGATGTCTTCTTGTAAGACAATACTTTGATAGATTCCTTACCAGAGCCTTGTAATAGCACAACTCTTAGAAGGTTTGTCTAACTTTATATATTGGTTCCTTGTTGTTGTTGCAAACTTTTTTGATTGAGACTTTAATAAATCAAAATTCAATATACCTTTGATTTACATACCCTTGACCTCTGAAGTCTTGGTGAAATGTTCCATTATTTTACCCATGGATTTATGGAAATACTTTCTTACAATGCCTGCATGAGAAAATTCAGTATTCCTAAAATTAGGATTCATCACACCCATTGCTTCAATAATATTATGTTTGGAGAAACATTCTCTAATTTCTAATGATAAAGATTCTAAAAACAATTCTATGCTTTATTCTTATTTCAATTATAACATAATCAAAGAGATTATGTGTCATAGGAACTTATTTTCTTTCTGATCCTGTAATATTTTGAATTTTTTACAAAATGTGCAGTGGTATGTCCCTCCCATTAACATTGATGCAGAGGTGATCGTGGATATTAAATCTCAAATAGTTATTGGGATTCTTAAGATATAATAAAGCTTTCCAATTCTCAAAAACATGTGTATAAAAAATATCTTGGGATGTGTACAAGATATCAAGATTTTGACATCCCATTTTTTCATCTGTATAAAATCCACAATATAGATTAATCTCCCACGTGCATGATTCATTAGTGTATTGATATCCTACAAAATGGAAGAAGAACAACCAATGTAAGCAATGTATCCAAATCAGTTAAATGGAACAACAAGTCCCTCACCCTATAAACTTCATGATGATATTTGTGTATGAATACAACCAGCGAAGGATACTCCTCATGAACTCTACATGTAAGTTCATATAAATAAATCCATCTCATCTCAACATCCTTTAGAAATTTTTTTCCATCTAGAACTCAATAAATCGATTTGGGCTATTTTCTTGATAGTCATGAAGCTCTCTTGAAGGTCTTCTACTTTAGCAACATTGTTCGTAGTTTCTTACCATTTTATATTCCAAATTCATCCTATGAGCCATACAGTGAATTGCTAGCATATAAGGGGGCACTATTGTTTGCAATATAACACACAACCCTATTCTATGACACTTCATGACTGATGCACCATCTACTCCAATGCATACCAACTTCGTAGCAATTTCATAATCAATCATTCGAGCAATATCTTTCAAATGAGAAACAACTATTTTATGTAGGTTCTCAGAATTGAAGTTTTCAACCATTTTCATAACACCCAGCAGATGCAATGTCCTTATATGATTTTATAAATTATAAAGGTGGATACATACCCATGAAGTGTTTTCAAATGTTGTTACTTCATCAATTGAAAGAGAGATAAAGTTCACTTTTTTACATTCTCTTTCAAATCTTCCTTCTTTATCATAGTAAGGCATTTTGTCATTTCCCATGCACTATTGTTTGACCAAAGAGACTGAGGAACATTGTGCATTCCATCATATTGATACAAAACTTTGAGATCAAGGTAATCTAAAATCATTCTTCCTTTCCTGAGTATGTTAAATAAAGTAGAGAACTATATGAGTTTTCCTTGCAGATTTTATTGATTCATTTTACCAATTTGCGATGTTATCGTTCCTCCATTTTCCATGAGATGTCTACGTTTTTCTTGATCTACTTCATAATTTGCTGCGTATTTAACATGCATCCATTCTCTTTTAGTTTTTCCACCTATGTGTTTTGATTTTCTAGCCATCCTCTCCTATTACAGTAAAATATATTTTTCCATAGTGTTTTCCTATAGTTTTTAGCTTTTGGTGCATTTTTTGTTGCTTTCCAAATTTCCACGTACATATTGTACATGTACATTAAGATGGGATCTCTTCTGAACTAGTTGGCTATACAAATTCAATAAATGGAAATTTTGCAGCCCAATCAAACTTGTATGTCCTCCCAAGTTTCCACATATTTTTGTTTGTTTTCAATGTTTTACTTTTATGAGTAGAATTTTGAGCATTACCACAATCACCTACTTTCTTCTTTTTTGAACAATAATTTGAATTTGAGTTTTGTGTTCCATTTTTTTGCGTATTTTTATGTGTGATATCTTGATGCACTTATAGTTGTACCTCAACAAGAATATCTTCAAGCTAAGGTATCCCAACAAGTATATCTTCAAGATCTTACATGGTATCATCATAGGTATCAATTGGTTGATACTGTGTAGAATGCATGTCCACCTCAATATTACATTCCACATAGTATGTACTCTACTTCATCCTAGTGGCACTTATGTGGGTATTGGTGGTTGTAATATCTGTCACAGCTTTGAGTCGTGCCTCAACAGTAACACTATCGTGCATCAACAAATATCCTTGTCACTCATCAAATAAGGTCTGTGTCGTGAGTCAATAAGATAACTATCATGCATCAACAATAGATGTGTCAGGCGTCAACAACATAACCCCTATCACACATCTGTTGAGTCTCCTTTTCACACGCACATAAAAAATTGTTGTCACATGTCAACAAATACAATAAGTCATGCATCAATAAATATCATTATTGCACGTCAAAAAAAAATTTGTCGTGCGTCAAAAATAGTATAGTCGTGTGTCAACAAAAGCAATGTCCGGCATCAACAAATAAACTCTTATCACACATTAGTTGTATCTTCTTGTTTCCCATCCATAGAAAACCTTTTTCACACATTAGTAAATATTATTAGTTGTGTGTCAATAAATAGCACATTTCACCCAACTGTAAACTACTAAATAGTAAACAGATACGCATTGTGCACTAGTGTTTAGAGTATGCAAGTTCATGATATTTGATATTTCGGTAGCTCAACTAGTAGTAAGTTTATGGTGGTAGTATACTACCCGGTGATTCACCTAGGTTTTTATAGGAGATGCTTTCAAATTTAGGCGAAGCCGACCCCTAAAAACAATATATTGTAATTTTAGGTGAATAGGACACTGACCTACTCTAAAAAAATTTCCTTTTCAAATTTTTATAAAATGAAGTTTCCACCATATTATGAATATTTGAAAAATGAAATTATCCCTAGTCCCTTAAGAACATGAAAATATGAATTGCCTTGCTAAAGCTAGCCTTATTATTGCATCATGATAAAAACAAGTTCACAGGAGCTAAGGGAGGTTTTTAATTTATCACATAATCATGGAGATCTCTCTCTGATAATACCAGAAAGGCTACCTATGACACCCTGAGAAAAAAAAAAAAGGGCACAATGCCACCTTACACCAATTTAATTTCATAGGAATTTCCACTCCCATTGGCATTGCCAACAATCGAAGTGAGAATAATTATTCAAGTGTGAACTTCTTTCCCTAAGCTTCCATATTCAATGTCCACGAATAGAACTAGAACTAGAAATAGAAACAAGACCAGGAACATGCACTAGACTAAGACCTAGATTGACAGTCTGAGAGGATGTTTTAGGTTCAATTTAAATTTCCAAGATGTATTACTCCAATAGTTGTCAATGTTTCTCTAGATGTATTAGCGAGAAAAATTTTCAGGTGGACAAACTTGTGGATTTTTTTTCAACACTATGGGAATCTAACTCCCTCTACTTAACCATTGTAGCTGCCATATATGCATGAATAAGAAAATGTGGCTTTTTGTGGCATCCTATCAACCGGGGATCTAATAGGGGCACTCCAATGACCTTGCGATAAAGCTTGCAAATACCTACAAGAGAGGAATTTTTATGTAGAGAGGGAAAGGGGAGTGAAAAAAGAGGTAGGAGAACTAATGCTGTAGGTAGGAAATCATATTACTGCACACACTAGTAAGAAGTATCATCACATGCATTTATGAGAAGAAACAACTTTATAAGCATCATTAAGACCAAATAAAATTTTATGAACACAAAGTATTAAGAAATCTCTTAGTCAAAGAAAGCTAGAAACTCCTTCTTGTATTAATTTCTCAAACAAAAGTTGTACATAGTAGAGAAATGGAGGAAATTGAGAAGGGGGGAAAGGAAATATTTGGCTCTCCTTTGTTCTCTCAACGTAGAATACACTCTCAAGTTTTCAAAATTAATGACCAACCCCTTGAAATGGGAATGGCTTTACAATTTATAGAATGGACTCAACTCCTCATCTTCCTTATGACCTTCCATATGCCTTAGTTCTAACTTTAGAACATCCATATTCATACAAAATATTTAAGTCCCTTTTATAAAATCAAGGCGACTTAATTTACGTTATGTTTCTAAAGTCACTTTTAAGTGACTTAAAGGCATATCAAAAAGTGCAAACCCTAACATGAAATTAGAATATTGGAAAGCGAGAGAAGGTTGGGGGGAAGAGGAGAGAGAAAGAGAAAGAGAAAGAGAAAAACAAGAGGATATGTCCTTCCCAATGAAGTTTACTGATCCTTGTTGATGTAAAGCTCTGAATCCAGTGAAACTCTAAATCTTCAAACTCCTTACACACTCTAAAACTCCTTCAAATTAGCTCATGAACGCTTTCCAAGTTGAGGGAACTATTATTCAGATGACCACAACTCCAAACCTATGTATGATATACCTTCGACACAAATTACGTAGTGAGTGTCGAAAAACATTGTCCAGTTCCCTTGCCTCAGCCGCTTCTTGGGTTGCTTTACTATTTTTAGTAAGTACCCATATAAGGGACTTGCTATTTTTAGTAAGTGGTAATTTTCACTATTTCCTACTCTGAACACTCATTCTAGCTTCCTCATGATCTTCAATGCCCATTGCCTTTGTCTTAGCTGATTTTCATGATGACTTTCCAAACATAGCGAGTCTCGATAAAAAAACTTACTATTTTTGGAAAGTGGATTTCAAGTGCTAGATTTACGATGGAACATTTTTTTTATTCATCTTGTCATCATAACCATATCCTCTAAATTTAACATAATTTTTCCCACTAGAATGTTGGAAAATAAAATTTCCAATTTTCACCTCTCAGTGGCTTCGAGCACGAAGATGCCATGGCAGCCATTAATGGAGATCAAAATTTGTAGGTCTATTTTTTTCTTTATTTGTGAAGAAAACAAATCCATTGCGATAGGTTTTTCATTTGGAGTTCGTGTGCAAGTTTTTAGCTCATTTCAATTTCTGGAATGATGGGAAATCTGACGAATGTTAGTTGGTGCATGAAGTGTGGATTTTGTTGGAACAAATAATTCAGAGCACCATTTTACCTCCCATTTATTTCATTGTGATTGTATTGAAATTTTTTTAAGTATGCAGAAGACAACACCTTGATCTGACTTGTATCTTTTGAGATATGAATATCTCTCGATCGGGTGACTTCATGGTTATCTAGGAAAAAATCTTTATTTTCTTCGCATTCTTTTTTTCTTCAGCACTTTTGATCATTCCATCCCCTAAAACCTGTTTATTTTCATGGATTTGATTTTTATGTGGCCATGGTTGAGCTAGTTTGGAGAAATTATGGCCGACCAGGTATCTGGACAAGCTTGAGCAAAGCCATGACATGGTGAGGAGCCGTGGAGAAGAAATGAGAGGAAAAAACGGATAAGTGTCAGATTTAATTTTTTATAAAATGCGCATGGAGAGGCTAGGTGCATTTTCTTTCCCTAATGTCCCTCACCTCAGGGATGTGAGGGACATCAATTTCCATGGTGTTCAAGAGGATGACACTTGTCCTTGATTTGACAACATGAGATTTGCTTGAAAAAATATGAGAGGCACTGGGGGCTGAAATTTGGTCAGATGGATGACCAAAAGAATCCCCATATGGGCTGGACACATTTTTCCATGTTTTCTATCCCTTACCTCATGGATGTAAGGGGCATAAAATTCCACGGTGGTCTTGGAGCTGACATGTGTCCTTATCTAACGGAAGAGAATTTGAGCTTCAAAAATGCACCTGGGGGCTAAAATATCAAGTCAAAAGGTCACATGAGGGTCCAAGAGGTCACAGGGGGTTGGGTACATCTTTCCAAGGTTGGTGTACCTGATCTCAGGGATGTTAGGGACATAAAATCCCGCCAGGCACCTAGTCCTGACATTTTTTCTCTCAAAATTTGGCTAAGTTCTGAACACGCTCCAAGAGGGAAACTTGTAATGATGATATCTTGAGCTCCCAATGGACATTTTTTGGGAAAAAAATTTATGATATTGACTGCAACTGAGATTTTGAATCTAATCTTTTGGGTCTCATGTCTTGATTCATCAATTTGATCCGTCAAAAATTGGAATTGTGGTTTGGTACTCCACCTCTACTTCAGAAAACATTCTTGTAGACCTTATGCGGAAAGGTGTTATGAAATATATGATCTCATCATCTTGTAAGGATTGGAATTATATTTTTAGTGATGTTTTTTTTTACTCCTCACTCCATCTGGAGCTCCCAAAATATTTTTCTAAAGCTCGGTAGTTGTTTTAGGCTTGTGTACTGCCTAGGCTTGTGAACCCTATTTTTTATTCAAACTTCTCCAAGTATTAAAAAAATTCCCCAAACCTTAAAAAATCATTTCCACGATGTTAAGAGGCCATAAATTCACCTCCATGTTGAATTTTTCCCTTTTGTTTTTCTCCGGGGGGGTCAATCCATTCCTGGGAAGGTTAGAGATAGCCCTTTTCAATACTACCAGAAGATAGCATCTTTTCTGAAATTTCATAAAATAACCTAGGGGAAATGAATATAATTTCGTAAATAACCTAGGGGACCAATTTGACATCAAATAGGGGGTTACCAGACAGACAGATTTGACCCGGGGTGCCTAGGAATGATAAAACATGAAAAATTTAGGACGTGGGTATAGTTTTCGTGCTTGGACACATTCAATTTCCTTGTTGTCCATTTGCACGACAACACCATGCTCTAGCTTGGGTTATATGGCATGGACTCAGTATAGTAAAGACGTGACATGGGAATCAATAATCTCAACTTTAGGCCATATAATTTGTTGACTAGTGCCTTATCCATTGGGACTTGTAGAGTCATGTACAACTTATAACAAGAGAGAAAGAGAGAAGAAGGAAAAACACACGCACACGAAAAACAAAATGACACACACAATAGGAATGGAAACACACCTATGGTACAAGGTGCGAGACAACCCAATTTCTCTAAAGCTATTTCTGTTTCTCAAAAGTTACCCATGAGTGGGCAACACTAAGTGATGTTGTTCTGAGAAGCTATTGATTGGTTCCAGAAAGTAGCCTCCTCTCCCACAATGTTTATGAAATCTAGGTGCTTTCACAATTATCTATGTACTCAGTATGAGTGAGTCTACATGATATTTTTATGCTCAGGCCTTCATTTAGAAATTAAATTGCCTTCATCCTCTTTGAAATTGGTTTCATAGTGTCAGTTGCATTTTGCATTTGTCTACATAGATGATTCTTCACTGAGCACGCTAATGCTGCCCCAGGGCTCTTTTTCATTCAAATTACTTGAATATTTTGATTTATTTTCTTTCCTGGGTCTATGCTCACTGACATCATCTCCATAAGAAATATTTGATTCATCCTTTATCTCTACTCCACTGCGAGGTGCTTAATTACTAATGGAAGGATTGGAAGTGACCTCATACTTGTCTTGTATGTCCATGGCATGAGTGAAGAGATCAAGAAAAATCTCATGATCTTCCACAAATTCTATTGCATCAAAGATTTCTTACATGGAATTATGCTTCATCATTTCCTATAGCTCCTCTTTGTATGCTTTTGAAGAATCTTTATTTTATAGCTCAAGGAAACTATCTAGAGGGATTACTTCATCGTCTTGGGAATCATTTCACTCTACTAATCCTTGATATAAAAAATAGCTTCATCTTCAGATGTCTCAAACCTTCTTGCTTCAATTTCTTCATCATGGAAAGAGTCTTCATCTTCAATTGGGAAAGAAACTATCTAAATTTCATCATTGTATCCACCAACTATTGACCGGAGGGGGACATCATATTTTTCATCTGTATTTATTTCAAGATAGCCCATCTTCATAATGGTTAAGGTTTCCAATTCATCTTCACGCTTGTCTTGCAGATTTGTGGCTTACATCAGGAGCTCGAGACTGAGCTCGGGATATTCATTTTCTTCCGTGGCTTCTAGTAGTCCTTGTACAGATAGTTCTTCCCCACTTTTTGAGGGTTCATTGCACACTGTATTGGCCTCTTCTAAGGTGACACGATGAAGGGAGTCCTCACCTTCGAATGGGAATGAGAAAATTTCTTCATCATAGATAAGCACATAAGCTGATTTTTCTTTTTGAAAATCATCAAGAACTATTTCCTTTTCTTCATGGTTTGCATCATCTGACAATTAAAGGCTGCCCTCTTGTAACTCAAAACACCTCAATGATTCTTCAAAGTCCAAATCTCTAGGGGAAGGCCTATCTTGCCCTATCAAGATGGGAATATTCTCTTCCTCCTTAGTTGTCACAAAGTGATTCATTCACCTACTACCCTGGAAACAAATGTTAGCTTCTTGTCTTCTGGACTTTCATATTGTGTAACTCCTCTTCTTCTTAGGAAGTAATATCTCCATGTCTCCCTTCACTAGTAGGCTTGCAAAAGACCAATTCATTTGAATTTTACCTCCCAAGTCTTGGTAGAAACTTCTACTCAACAACATTTTGAATCAGGTTGGGACGTGTACTACAAAAATTATCACTAAAAATTTCTTGTCTGGAAATCTAACGAGATCCACCTGTGCATCTTTGACCTTCCCTACAAGTGGGACATCTTTTGACCCTAAAGAGTAACAAGAGCCACTGGGTGGAATCATGGTAAGTTTAAGAGCCTTCGTAAACCTAAAAGGCATCACATTGTCTAAGGCACCAAAATCTATTTTGAAATTGATCGGTACAAATTCTCTAACAAGGAGGGAGACATAGAAAGGTTCAACTTTATCAGTCTTTGATGCAATAATAGAAAACATGTTATGTGAGGGAGTTGTAGGTGGGTTTGGTAGTATTCCTTTAGGATGATGAGCTACATCATTGGGTTTTAGACTACCATTCTTGATGTATTAAACAAATCTCTTGAACTATTTAGGATGTGTCTACAAATATTCAGTTTCGGTAATCTGCACTTTGGATTTCTTTGCATATTCTATGAAGTCAAAGGAAGCATATGAAGACAAGGGGTGTGAAGGGACTGATTTTGGAGTCTAGATAGGATTGCGAGAAGGATTTTTTGTTTGAGGAATGGATGGTATTTTGAATGGCACACTTAGAGCTTTCAAGGTATTAGATTTTTTAGGAGTACATTTAGATTTAGAAATGGGAGAGGGATTGGAAAAATTACTTCGATTAGCTGGATTCTTCTTACTTGCTACAGGGTCAATCTTTACCAATGCAGACTTCATGGAAGATGGAAGTGGGGACCCTTGATTGATTATTTTATTTTTTGGAGTCGCCATAGGAGGATCATTGACCTTCTTTTCCTTTGCAATACCAGACAGAGATGTTATTTATTGGACTGAGAATGATTGAATACTGCACATGAGAGACTGGGCCCATCCTCTTCATCTTCTTCATCACCTCCAGAATACTCAAAAAATCTGATTTGTTTATCATTCTCAAGTTCATCGATCTCAAGGAAGTTGTCACCTTCACTTTCTTGTTCAATCACTTCTTTATTTTCTTGAAATTTGTGATTTACGTTCACGGGTGGGGCCTCAAAGGAAAGCCTTTGGGGTGCTCCTGTAATATGATTTTTGTTGCTTATTTGGGAAGAAACTTGTTCAAATATCTCCCTCCTCAATGACTCCATTTCATTTGCCAAATTTTACAATGATGTATTGGTTCTCTAATCTCCAAGATGTTGGTCCTTTTGCCTTTGATGGATTCTTGATATTTCCAGAGAGGATGCAATCATCATCAAGTTCAATGGACATCCTTTATGCTTCTATAATGTTTCTTGATTGAAATATTCATAGGAAAAATCCTACCTCTGATGATGGAGCATTTATGAAGAATCTCTTAATATTGTTATGAGATGGAAAATATTCTTCCAGTATCCTGTGAAGCAACCATTTGAAACGAGCCAAGAAATCTCTCATCGTTTCACTTTTTCTTTTCTTTATTTGAGCCTACTACACCAAGAGGTCATGATAGAATTCAGTTGATTTAAATCTTTCCTCGAAGGAAGTCTTTATGTCATTCCAACCCATGATGGACTGGGAAGGCAGGAGATAAAACAATTCTACTATTTTTTCTTGGAGGGACTCCATGAAGAGTCTCACAACAACGCCTTCATATTGGACACCAAGAATTCCACATGATGTCGTGAAAGCAACGATGTGTTATTCAAGATTTTGTGTGTTGTCACCTTTGAACTTTGGAAAGTTCTTGCGAGAACCCGTTGGTATATTGTGAAGAGGGGGTTCAAGAGCAAGTGGGCATGTATTCCTTCCCCATGGAACAATGGGTTGAGGTATTTCTACTTAATCCACCATCGTTTCTTCTACTTCTATTTTTTCTCTTCCTTCTACAAGTTCTTCTTCAAATTATTCTTCAGCAAACTCAATGTTAAATGGTGGTTGAAAAATGGGAGAATTTTAAGGGTAAGTATCAACAGGAATTTGGATAGGATTACCAAGTGAACTGTTTGAAGATTCAGATGGAGAGGAGGATTGAGAGAAAAAGAATGCATTATCTCTAATTTGTTCTTGTTGAATTTTTGGGAACACCTCTCAACCTGTTCAAAATGGTGTATCTCCTTTCATCCAGCTTTTGGAAATTCTTGTAATGGTAATACAAGAGGATGTCATGGAATATGAAAGGTTACATGCAGGAATTTGACAGTGTATCTTTCAGAAATGACCTTTCATGAACTATTTTTTCTAATTTTTTCAATATTTGATTTTTGGTTTTCAATTTTCAAACAATGCGGTAGTATTTTGGGTGCAGATGTTACTAAATCTGCCCCACGGTGGGTGCCAAAAATTTCTAGAGAGAAAAAATTTCAGGTGAACAAACTTGTGAATTTCTTGTGAATGCTCTAGGAATCTAAGTCCCTCTACTTAATTGGTGCAGCTTTTGTATATACATGTGTGAGAAAATGTGGATTTTTGTGGTGACCTTTCAACTGGGTATCCAACAGGGGCACTCCACTGACACTGCAACAAAGCTTGCAGATACCTGTAAGAGATCTTTTTCTGTAGAGAGGGAAAGGGGAGTAAGAAAATAGGTAGGAGAACTAATGCTACAAGTAGGAAATCAAATTCCTACACACACTAGTCAGAAGTATCATCACACGCATTTATGAGAAGAAATGACTTTGTAAGCATCATTAATACCAAATGAAATTTGATGAACACAAAGTATCAAGAAATCTCTTAGTCAAAGAAATCTAAAAACTCCTTGTATTAATTTCTCAAACAAAATTTGTACATAGTGGAGAAATGGAGGAAATTGAGAAAGGGGGGAGGAAGGATTTGGCTATCTCCTTTGTTCTCTCAAGGTAGAATACACTCTTGAGATTACAAAATTAATGACCAACCCCTTGAAATGGGAATGGATTTACAAATTATAGAATGGAATTGGCTCCCCATATTCCTCATGACCTTCCATATGCCATATTTCTAACTTTAGACCATTCATATTCCTACAAATTATTGAAGTCCCTTTTATAAAATCGAGGAGACTTAATTTACATTATGTTTCTAAAGTCACTTTTAAGTGACTTAAAGGCATATCAAAAAGTGTAAACCTCAACGCGAAATTAGAATATTGGAAAGTGAGATAAAGTTAGGGGGAAGAAGAGAGAGAAAGAGAAAGAGAAGAAGAAAAGGAGATATCATTCCTGATGAAGTCTGTTGATCCTCATTGATGGAAATCTCCGAATGTAGTGAAACTATGAATCATTGAGCTACTTGCACACTGTGAAACTCCTTCAAACTAGCTCACGTATGCTCACTAAGTTGAGTGAATGTTTCCATTGATGACCACAAATCCCAGCCTACGTATGATATAAATGTAACCCGAACTATGTAGTGAGTGTCGAAAAACATTGTCCACTTCCCTTGCCTCGGGTGCTTCTTGGGGTGACTTATTATTTTTGGTAAGCACCCATATAAGGGACTTACTATTTTTAGTAAGTGGTCATTTTCAATATTTTTTGCTCTAAACACTCATTCTAGCTTCCTCATGATCTTCAATCCCCACTGCCTTTGTCTTAGCTACTTTTGATGATGACTTTCCAAACACAGCGAGTATGTATACAAAAAATTACTATTTTTGGAAAGTGAATTTCCAATGCTATATTTGCGACGGAACACATTTTTATGGATTTAGCTCATTGTCACAACCATATCCTTTGAATTTGACATTATTTTTCCTAGTAGAATCACTGTAAATAAAATTTCAAATTTTCACCTAGCAGTGGCTTCGAGCACGAAGTTTCCTTGGCGGTAATTAATGGATCTCTAAATTTTTAAGTCTGGTTTTTGTCTCTGATTGCAAATACAACAACTCCATTATGATAGGATTTTCATTTGGAACCTATTTGCACTTTTTTACCTCATTTCCCTTATCGGAATGATGGGAAATCCGATGAATGTGAGTCAGTGCACAAAGTGAGGATTTTGTTGGAACAAATAATTCATAGCACCACTTGACCTCCCATTTGTTACATCATGATCGTATTGAAAATTTTGGAATTATACATATGATGACACCTCGATACGAATTGTATCATGTGAGATATGAATATTTCTCGATCAGGTGACTTCACGGTTATCTAGCTAATAACCTTCATTTTCTTCTCGTTCTTTGTTTCTTTAGCACTTTTGATCATTCCCTCCCCTAAAACCTATTTATTTTGATGGATTGGGTTTTTATGTGGCCATGTGGATATTTTTTGGAGAAACGATGGTGGACCGGGTGTCTGGAAAAACTTGAGCAAAGTCATGGCATGGTGAGGCGTTGTTGAGAAGAAATGAGAGTAAGAAAATGACTAAGTGTCGGATTTGAATTTTAAAAAAATAATCATGGAGGATCTGGGAACATTTTTATGTCCTAGACATCCCTCACCTTAGGGATGTGAGGGACATTTATTTCCAGGGTGGTCAGGAGGATGACACGTGTCCTCGATCTGACGGTAGGGGATTCACTTGAAAACATACTAGAGGCACTGGGTGCTGAAAGTTGGTCACGTAGGTGACCAAAAGACTCCCTATAGGGGATGGCCACATTTTTATATGTTTTCTATCCCTAACCTAAGGGACGTGATGGACATCAAATTCCATGGTGGTTGTGGAGCTAACACGTGTCCTCGATCCGAGGGCAGGAAATTTGAGCTCTAAAAATGCACCTAGGGGCTTAATTGTCAAGTTGGAAGGTCACATCAGGGTCCTAAAGGTCACATGGGGGCTGGGCACATTTTTCCAAGGTTTTTGTACCTGACCTTAGGGACTTCGGGGACCTAAAGTCCCACCAGACTCCTGGTGCTAACACGCATCCTCTCAAAATTTGGCTAAGTCCCGAACATGTTCCAAGAGGGAAACTTGTGCTGATGATGTCTTGACCTCCTAATGGACATTTTTTGGAAAATTTTTATACGATACTGACTAGAAACATCATTTTAAATCCAATGGTTGGGGTCTAATTTCTTGATTCATCCATTTGATCTCTAAAAATTTGTATTTTTGATTTGGTACTCCACATGCGCCTAAGAAAAACTTCCTACAGACCCTATGCGCCAAGGTGTTGTGAAAAATATGATCTCATAATATTGTAGGGATTGGAATTATATTTCAGTGAAGTTGTTTTTACTCCTAACTCTATTCGGAGCTCCCCAAATATTCTTTTGAAGCTCGGTAGTTGTTTTAGGCTTGTATACTACCTATGCTTGTCAACTCTCTTTTTTATTCAAACTGCTCCAAGTGTTTAAAAACTTCCTCAAACCTTCTAAAATCATTTCCATGATGTTCAGAGGTATTCAGTTCAACTCCATGTATAATTTTCCCCTTCTGTTCCACTCTAGGGGGGTTGATCCATTCCTGGGAAGGCCAGTGATAGCCCTTCCCAATACTGTCAGAAGATAGCATCTTTTCAGAAATTCCTAAAATAACCTAAGGGGAATTAATAGAATTTCTTAAATCACCTAGGGGACAAATTTGACATCAAATAGGGCATTACCAGACTGACGGATTTGACCTGGGGTTCCTAGGAATGATAAAACATGAAAATTTTGGCATAGGGGTATAGTTGTCATGCTTGGAAACTTCCAATTTCCCTGTCACACATTTACACTACAACAGTTGGCTCTATCTTGGGGACATGACATTGAATGAGCACTACGAATAAATGAAATGGGAATCCATAACCTCAACTTTAGACCATATAATTCGTTGACTACTGCCTTATCCATTGGGCCTTGTAGATTCATATACAACTTGTAACAAGAGAGAAAGAGAGAAGAAGGAAACACAGAAGAACACATAAAGGAAATGACACACATAAAAGGAAGGGAAACAAACCTATGGTAAAAAGCGGTAGTCAACATGCTTTTACTGAATCTCTTTCTTTTTCTCTAAATTTACCTGTGAGTGAACAACACCGAGTGATGTTTTTCTATGAATCCATTGACTGGTTCCAGAAAGTAGCCTTACTCCTCAGTTATTTATGAAATCTGGGTGCTTTCATAATTATTTGTGTACTTGGTATGAGTGAGCCTACATGAGATTATTTATGATAAGTCCTAATTCGTTTAGAAATTTCATTGCCTTCATCCTCTTTGAAATAGGTTTCATAGTGCCAATTGCATTTCGTGTTTATCCACATAGATGATTCTTCACTGAGCATGCTATTTCTACTGCAGGACTACTTTTCATTCAAATTAATTGAATATTATTAGTTTTTTATTTCCCGGTTCTATGCTGATTGACATCTTCTCCATGAAAAACATTTGATTCATCCTTTATCTCTACTCCACTATGAGGTGGTTGAGTACTGATGGAAGGATTGGAAGTGACCTCATACTTGTCTTGTATGTCCATGGAATGAGTGAAGAGATCAATAATCAGCTCGGGGTCTTCCACAACTTCTACTACATCCAATATTTCTTACATGGAGTTATGCATTATCATTTCCAATAGCTCCTCTTTCTACACTTTTGAAGAATATTTATTTTTCAGCTCAAGGAAACTATCTAGAGTGATTACTTCATCATCTTGGGAATCATTGGAGTCTACTTATCCTTCATCAAAAAGAGCTTCATATTCAGAGGTCTCGAAAATCCTTGCTTCGATTTCTTCATCATGGAAAGAGTCTTCATCTTCAAATGGGAAAGAAAATATCTCAATTTCATCATTGTATCCACCAACCATTGGCTCGAGAGGGACATCATATTTCTCATCTATATTTATTTCAACATAGCCCATCTTCACATTGGATGATATTTCCAAGTCATCTTAACACTTGTCTTACAGATTTGTGGCCTGCATCAGAAGCTCAAGACTGAGCTCAGGATCTTAAGTTTCTTCTGGGGCTCCTAACAAGCCTTGTACGGATAGTTCTTCCCCACTATTCGAGGGTTCATTTAATACTGGCTTGGCCTCTTCCTAGGTGACATGATCAAGGGAGTCCTCATCTTTGAATGGGAACGAGAAAATTTCTTCATCATGGATAAGCACATAAGCTGATTTTTTATTTAAAAATCATCAAGAACTATTTCTTCTTCTTCATGGTTTGCATCATCCACAAATTCAAGGCCACCTTATTGTAGCTCGAAAATCCTCAATGCTTCTTCAAAATCCAAATCTCTCAATGAAGGCATGTATGGCCCTATCAACATGGGAATATCCTCTTCTTCCTCAATTTTCACAAAGTGATTCATCCACCTGCTACCCTGGTACAAAATATTAGCTTATAGGATTCCTGAATTTCATACCGTGTACCTCATATTCTTTTGAGGAAGCAATCTCTCCATGTTTCCCTTCACTGGTATGGTTATAGAAGACCAAATCCTCTGAATTTTACCTCCCAAGTCTCAACAGAAACTTCTACTCAGCAACATTCTGAATGATGATGGGATGTCTACTACCAAAATCATCACTAAAACTTTCTTTTCTTGAAATCTAGTGAGAGCCACCTATGCATCTTAGACATTCCCTATAAGTGGGACCTCTTTTGACTCCAAAGAGTAATAAGAGGCAGTGGGTGGAATCATGGTAAGTTTAAGATCCTTCGTGACCTTCAAAGGAATCATGTTGTCTGAGGCACCATAATATATTATGCAATTGTTCAGTTCATATTCTATAACAAGGAGGGAGACATAGAAAGGTTCAACTTTATCAGTATTTGATGCACTCAGAGAGAGGATGTTCTGTGAGAGAGGTGTAGGTGGGTCTGGTAGTATTCCTTTAGGATGATGAGATAAATCATTGGGTGTTAGACTTACATTCCTGATGTATTGAACAAACCTTTTAAACTGTTCAGGATGGGTATGCAATTATTCAGTTTTGGTAACCTACACTTTGGCTTTGTTTTCATATTCTATGTAGTCTAATGGAGCATATGCTGACAAGGATTGTGAAGGGACTGATTTTGGAATTTAGATAGGCTTGGGAGAAAGATTTGATGTTTAAGAAATGGAATTTATTTTGAATGACACACTAGGATCTTTCAAGGTATTGGATTTTAGCAGAGTAGATTAAGAGTTAGAAATGGGAGAGGAATTGGAAAAATTACTTAGACTAGAAGGATTCTTCTTACTTGCTATAGGGTCAAGATTTAACAATGTGGACTTCATGGAATATGGAAGTGGGGATCCTCGACATATTATTTTGTTTTGCAGAGTCACCACAGGAGGATCATTGGCCTTATTTTCCTTTGCAAGAGTGGAGGGAGATGTTCTTTTCTCATAATGAGAACAAGTGAATACCACACATGAGATACTAGGTGCATCTTCTTCATCTCCTCTGGAATACTCACAAAATCTGATTTTTCTATTGTTTTCAAGTTCATCGATCTCCAGGAAGTTGCTACCTTCACTTTCTTGTTCAATCCCTTCTTCACTTTCTTGAAATTTGTGATTTATGTTCACGGGTGGAGCCTCCAAGGCAAGCCTCTGGGGTTCTCCTACAATCTGATTTTCGTTCCTTCTTTGGGAAGAAACTCATTCCAATATCTCCTTCCTCAATGATGCCATTTCATTTTCCATTTTTTTCAACAATGGATTGGCTCTATCATCTCCAGGATGTTAGGCCTTTCCCTTTGATGGATTCTTGATCTTTCCAGAGAAGATGAGATCATCATCAAGTTCAATGGCCATCCTTTGTGCTTCTATAATTTTCCTTGGTTGAGCTCTTCGTAGGAGAAATCCTACCTCCAATGATTGAGAATTTATGAAGAATCTCTTAATATTGTTCTGAGACGATGAATATTCTTCCAGTATCCTGCAAAGCAACCATTCGAAAGGAGCCATGATGAAGTCTCACATTATTTCACTTTCTCCTTTATTTATTTGAGCCAACTACACAAAGAGGTCCTAACAGTCTTCATTTGATTTAAATATTTCCTCAAAGGCAGTCTTGATGTCATTCCAATGCATGATGGACCAGGCAGGCAGGAGGTAAAACTATTATGCTACTTATTCTCAGAGGGACTCCATGAACAGTCTCACAACAACATCTTCATGAAGGCCACCAAGAGTTCCACATGATGTTGTGAAAGAAGTGATGTGTTCTTCAAGATGTTGTGTTTTGTCACCTTTGAACTTTGGAAATTTCTTGCAGGAACCTATTGGTAGATTGTGAAGAGGGGGTTCAAGAGAAGGCGGGTCTGTATTCCTTCCCCATGGAGCAATGGGTTGAGGTATTTCTTCTTCGTCTATCATTATTTATTCTACTTCTATTTCAGATCTATCTTCTACAAATTATTCTTCCACGAACTCGATGTTCAATGGTGGTTAAAACATGGGAAAATTTAAAGGGGAAGTATCAACAGAACTTTGGACAGGATTGCCAGGTGAACTATTTGAAGAGCCATATGGAGAGAATGATTAAGAGAAAAAGAATGGATTATCTCTAATTCATTCTTGTTGATTTTTTTGGAACACCTCTTGACCTATTCAAAGTATTGTATCTCCTTTCAGACAACTTTTGGAAATTCTTGTAGTGGGAATACAGGAGGTTGTCATGGAATATGAAAGGTCACGTGCAGGAATTTGACATTGTATCTTTCGCTAATAGATTTTCATGAACTTTTTTTTTCTGATATTTTCAATAGTTTTTTTTTTAATGTTTGAACCATGTGGTCATATTTTGGGTGCAGATGACTAAATCTGCCCCACGGTGGGTGCCAAAAAATGTTGTCAAGAAAATTTGTCAGGTGGAAAGACTTTTGGATTTCTTTCTAATGCGCTGGGAAACTAAGTCCATGTACTTAACCAGTTGTCGTATATGAATGTACGACTAAATGTGGATTTTTTATGCTGGCCTTTTGAGTAGGGATCCAATAGAGGCACTCCATTGACCCTACATAAAATCTTACAGATACCTTTAATGGAGATTTTTTTGTGAAGAGAGAAAGGGGAGTGAGAAAAGATGTAGGAAAACTAATGCTGCAGGTAGGATATCAGATTCCTACACATACTAGTCAGAAATATTATCACATGCATTTATGAGAAGAAACAAGTTTATAAGCATCATTAAGACCAAATGAAATTTGATGAAAACAAAGTATCAAGAAATATCTTAGTCAAAGAAAACTAGAAACTCCTTCTTGTATTAATTTCTCAAACAAAAGTTATACATAGTGGAGAAATGGAGGAGATTGAGAAGGGGTAGAAATGAATGATTTGGTTATCTCATTTGTTCTCTCAAGGTAGAATACACTCTTGAGCTTAAAAAATTAATGACCAACCCCTTCAAATGGAAATGGATTTACAATTTATAGAATGGACTCGGCTCCTCATCTTACTCATGACCTTCCATATGCCTTCTTTCTTTCTTTAGACCATTCATATTCCTACAAAATATTTAAGTCCCTTTTATAAAATCAAAGTGACTTAATTTACATTATGTTTCTAAAGTCAATTTTAAGTGACTTAAAGGCCTATAAAAAAGTACAAATCCCAATGTGAAATTAGAATATTGGAAAGTGAGAGAAACTTGGGGGAAAGAGGAGAGAGAAATAGAAAGACAAGAAGAAGAGGAGATATCGTTCCTTATGAAGTTCGTTGATCCTCATTGATGGAAATATCTGAATGTAGTGAAACTTTGAATCTACGAACTCCTTGGACACTTTGAAACTACTTCAAAATAGCTAATGAATGCTCACCAAGTTGAGTGAATTGTTTCATTGATGACCAAAATTCCCAACCTACATATGATATACATGCGACCCGAACTACGTAGTGAGTGTCGAAAAAGATTTTCCAGTTCCATTGCCTCGGCCACTTCTTGGGGTGACTTACTATTTTTAGTAAGAACCCATATAAGGGACTTACTATTTTTAGTAACTGGTCATTTTCACTTTTTCTACTCTAAACACTCATTTTGGCTTCCTCGTGATCTTCAATGCCCATTGCCTTTGTCTCAACTACTTTTGATGATGACTTTCCAAACATGGAGAGTCTATGTAGGAAAACTTACTATTTTTGGAAAGTGGATTTCCAGTGCTAGATTTGTGACGGAACATATTTTTCTTGTTTCACTTGTCGTCAATACCATATCCTCCAAATTTTAAATAATTTTGTCCCCTAAAATTTCAAATTTTCACCTGGCAGTGGCTTCGAGCATGGAGCTGCCATTAATGGAGCTCAAAATTTGCAGGTCTTTTTTTGCCTCTTTTGTGACGAAAACAACTCCATTTTGATAGCTTTTTCATTTGGAGCTCGTGTTCAATTTTTTATCTCGTTTCCATTTCCGGAATGATGGAAAATACAACGAATGTGAGTCGTTGCACGAAGTGAGGATTTTGTTGGAACAAATAATTCAGAGCACCATTTGACCTCTCATTTGTTGCATCGTGATCCTCTTAAAAAATGTGGAAGTATGTAGAAGACGACACCTCAAATAAACTTGTATCTTGTGAGATATGAAGATTTCTCGATCGGGTGACTTCACGGTTATCTGAAAAAAGCCTTCATTTTCTTCCTGGTCTTTGTTTCTTCAACACTTTTGATCATTGCCTCCCCTAAAACATGTGTATTTTCATGGATTAGGTGTTTATGTGGAAATGACGGAGCTGGTTTGGAGAAAAAATGGTGGAACAGGTGTGTAGACAAGCTTGAGCAAAGCCATGGCATGGTGAGGAGCTGTGGAGAAGAAATGAGAGGAAGAAAACAACTAAGTGTTGGATTTAAATTTTCAAAAAATGCACATGGAGGGGATAGGGACATGTTTTTTCCCTAGTATCCCTCACCTCAGGGACATGAGGGACATCGTTTTCCATGGTGATCAAGAGGATGAAAATTTTCTTTAATCTGATGGCAAGGGATTTGCTTGAAAAAATACTAGAGGCACTGCGGGCTGAAAGCTGGTGACGTGGATGACCAAAAGACTCCCCATGGGGGATAAGTGAATTTTTCCATGTTTTCTATCCGCGACCTTAGGGACATGAGGGACATAAAATTCCATGATGGTCTTACAGATGACACATGTCCTTGATCCGGCGTTGGGTAATTTGAGCTCCAAAAATGCACCTAGGGTTGAACTGTCAAGTTGGAAGGTCACATGAGGGTCCCAGAGGTCACATGGCAGTTGGGTGCATTTTTACAAGGTTGGTGCACTTTACCTCAAGGATTTTGGGGACATAAAATTCCACCAAGATTCTTGTGCTGACACATGTCCTCTCAAAATTTGGCTAAGTCCCAGACCCACTCCAAGAGGGTAACTTGTGATGATGATATCTTGAGCTCCCGATGGAATTTTTTTGAAAATGTTTATATGATCCTAATTGTAAAAAACCTTGTAAATCCAATGGTGGGGGTATCATGTCTTAATTAATCCATTTTATCCTTGAAAAATTATAATTTTGATATGGTACTCCACCTGTACCTGAGAAAAATGGCATGTAGACCCTATGCGCTAAGGAGTTGTGAAACATATGATCTCATAATATTGTAAGGATTGGAATTATATTTTTGGTGACATTTATTTTACTCCTAACTCCATCTAGAGCTCCTAGAGTCTTCTTCTGAATCTCAGCCGTTGTTTTTGGCTTGTGTACTACCTAGGCTTGTTAACCTAGATTTTTATTCATACTACTCCAAGTCTTTTAAAACTTCCCCAAACCTTCCAAAATGATATCCATGATGTTATGAGGTCTTCAATTCACCTCCATATTGAATTTGGCCCTTTCGTTTCTCTCCAAGGGGGTTGATCGAGTCCTGGGAAGGCCAATAATAGCCCTTTACAGTACTGCCAAAAGATAGCATCTTTTCAGAACTTCCTAAAATCACCTACAGGAATGAATATACTTTCCTAAATCACCTAGGGGACCAACTTGACATCAAATAGGGGGTGACAATACTGATGGATTTGATCTGGGGTGCCTAAGAATGATAAAACATGAAAATTTTGGCACAGGGGTATAGTTGTCATGCTTGGAAACTTTCAATTTCCCTGTCACACATTTGCATGACAATAAGATGCAACAAAATTCTCATTCAAACACTCAATGATTCATGAATTTATAATCCTACCATATAATCTAGTAGTCCTTGATCCTTGGATATAGGGAGACATCATTACTTGGTTTACATTTATATTGATACAAATATTTGTAAATTTATGTTATGACCTCTAAATCTATATGCATTTCAAGTTGTTTGAAAATCACATCACACCATTCACTAGGCTTGATGACTATCCATATCTTCTTGAATGCACTTTTGAAAGCATCCATGGGTTTATCATAGAAGGAATTATCAATGAATGAAAGGTCACTAACCCATAGGCTAGCCGACTCCCATTCAAAAATAAACAAAAATGATTTACTAGGTGATTTATAACTCATGTGTGTTCTTAGCCATTCCATAGATTCCATGATTATTTTCAAGGTAAACTGATTACGTTGACAGGAAGTTAGAAGCCATATTATTCTTGTTGATTCTTAGTACTAATTACCAATGAAATCTAATTCTACAACTTTCATTTTTTGCTCATTTTCCATGTCATATTGAATAATTGATTTGACAGGGGAGCTCCCGGAACACCTGGTGCTTCTCGATCTCCATCACTTTTGGAGAGGTATCTTCTAATCCTACACCTCTGCGTGTATACTATCTACAAAATGCTATCCCATTTTTCTCCATCTCCATTTGGTTCTCTCGTTGTGATATTGTTTGTAACATTGCAAAATACTACAGTTTGAGTCAGTCTAAGGTTGTCTGATGCAATATTTTACAATCAAAATTTGTTGCCAAAAAATTGATTGCTCCAAAACATTGGAGTGGTTAGGTAAACAAAAGGTGAGGCATTTATTTGGAGGCCAAATCTCCTAGTGCTTCCAGGATACTTCTTCCGAGTGTAGTCCCTTAAGATCCCTGAGACAAAAAATGCTATAACTTTGACGGGTGATATCTCAGTCTCCGTGGCACTTAGAGAGGTCTCATCTTATCTTATACCTCTACATCAAGACCCTATACAAAATTATTTCTCAGTTTTCTCCATCTCCATTTGCTTCTCTTGTTGTGCTATTGTTTGTAACAGTGAAAACTATTGCAGTTTGAGTAAGTGTAAGGATTTCTGATGCAATATTTTTCAAATGGAAACTCTTGGCACTAAAGTGACTATGCAAACATCTCAGGGTGGCTAGGTAAACACTAGGGGAGTTTTTGTTTTGGAGGCCAAAGATCCCAGTGCTTCTAGACTCCTTCGTCTGAGTGTAGTCCGTTAAGATTCCTGAGATGAAAAAATATTATAACTTAGATGGGTCATATCTTGGTCTACGTGGCACCAAGAAAGGTCTTGTTAGATCCTAAACCTCCACATCAAGACCCTCTAAAAAATCCCATATCATTTTTCTCCATCTCAATTCATTGCTCTCATTGTCCTATTGTTTGCAAAAGTGTCGAATACTACAGTTTGTGTCTGTGTAAGGCTTGTCGATGTAATATGTTTCAAACGAAAGCTCGTGGGACCAAACTGACTGTGCTACATGTTAGGATGGCTTGTTAAACACTAGGGGAGGTTTCATTTTTCTTCCTTTCACTCCTAGTGATTTCAAGCTACTTCATCTGAGCATAGTTCCTGCAGATTCCTGAGTCCAAAAAAGGCTACAACTTCACCGGGTGATTTCTCATACTTTGTGGCACCTAGAGAGGCCTCATTAGATCCTACACCTCCTCTTTGGAAACCTCTATGAAATCCCATCTCAATTTTTTCTATATCCATTCATTAATCTCATTTTCATATTGTATGTGAAAGCATTGAATAGTCTAGTCTGAGTCAGTGTAAGGTTGTCCATTGCAAACAACGTGAATAATATAGGTGCTTCATACAATATCGGTGGTGAAATGAGAATTTTAATAAGATATTTTTAAAGTATAAGTGGGAAAATTAGAATTTATGTTTGTTGTTTCTTTCTAATATTAAATTTCCATTAGCTTCACTTGGCTTCGAGAATAATAAATTCTCTACTAACAGTCCCAACCACGTGAAGATGGAAGATATTTTGGCACCACTAACCTACATAAACATGTTAGTAAGTAATCAAATAGAATTTTAAATCCTATAGAATTTTAAAAAATCATTAATGTAAATATTCAAATTAAATTCATGAAGAATATACCTTTGTAGATTCAATCCAATGAACCGCATGAATAAAATCTACTCTTTATAGTAGGAAGCATTGCTTCAAGATCTGATTCACAAACCTTCCATAGATTCTTGTTTAATGGCCTACATCGATATTTGATCAATGTAATATATGTTACAAGAACCAAATATGAATAGTCAAGTATCTTTCGATGTAATTCATAGTCTTCAAACAACTAAGTGTTTGATTTTTTTTATAGGATGTCGTTGAAGCCAAGTTCTAGTAACTACCACTGACCTAGTGGGATACTCAAGGCCTTCACCATTAGTGACTGTGGAAGTCAATTTATTTTCCACTCTACACAATGATACAAGAAGTGGTTTGTTCCCTCTTCATTAAATTATGTCACAATAACTACAAAAACATGCCATACATCACAAATAAAAAATCAAGTCAAATTTAAAATACATTAAGATTTTATAATTTAATAATTTATAAATCTAAAACATGACATACATATGTACCTTGTTGCACTAAATAGGAGACTTGGTCAAATTCTGGTGATGTTATCGTATGATTTGAAGACACTGTAAGTTGTAATGCTCATGGAATTTCATATATATTGTCGAGTGGAATTAGAGGTCTACAAATCGAGTCATCCACCCAATGTTGTTACTCACATTCATTCCAAAAAAAATAAATGCATAATATATAAAAGCATGTCATGCACATAGTAAAAAGATTCCAAGAACTTACATCTAAACTATGGAACAAGTGCATATAACTTGATCCTACAACTTTCATACAATATTCATAGCTTACCAAATGTTGTTCCTCTATCAAATAGAAATATATATGAACTGTTGAACTATCTTGAGATCCCATGTTCTTAACACACAAATAAACAATGCTTCTTGCATTTGTAAAATTAGCACCATCGTTGAACTTTAACTCTTCTCTTGTTTCACACATGCTCCTACACCGTCATGCTCTTGTTTCCCATGTCTTTCCTGAGTAAAAATCTAGATATGTTGTACACATTTTTCTTTGTGCGTCTTTCTTAGCCAATAAAACATCTATGCATTCTTGAATTCTGATGTACAGCGTTCTGACAAAATGTAATGTTGATTGAATAAAATGTTCCTCTCATTCAAGGTCACATAAAACACCTAGAAACTCCCTTACACATATTCTGTAGAATCTATCTGATCATCACTAATGTAGAAATGATACTCTCTTAATATTTTTTTATCTTTCTGAGTGCTTTCTAGAGAGTGTATGAATATTATATGCACAAAAATATAAACTTGCACCGAGTTATAGTATTGAGACTGAACCTCCATTTGTGGTTGCAATGTGTAATTCTCTGTGAAGTCAATTAATGAAATAATAGTGTCAAGTGGTAATGTGTCCTTACTTAACTTGAATTTTTCATCCAACCATCACGCTCTATGTGTGTTCCTTGCATACTCATAAATGATTTCCTCTCTAAATTTGAACAAATATTCTATTACAGGTAATTCTGTAACAAGCTCACACCTCTTAGATAATTTTCCATCTTTTAATTGATATGCAACCAATTTATATTTTTTGAAACTAACCAATTATTTTCCTATTGAATCTGTACTCTCCTCATGATACAACTTTTCAAAATTGGTAAGCCACCACATATCTTGCACGTTCCATCCAAACATTCTTTGTTATAAAAAACATTGTCTAGTTGATTTTTCACAAAATATTGTTAGAATAAATTCCCTTGAATATTTTACTGGGACATTTAATCCACACTCATGCAACATGATGTCAGTATGAAACACACAACATATTTGACAAAAAACATCATAATGCATTGAAAAATCAACATAATACCTGCAACAACAAGTGGTACGTGAGTGATTGATTTTCACATAAAAGGGTTCATTCATTTCAAATAATCTTTGGCTAATGTTAATTTGTGTATTTTCATTCTTAAACTTAGACAAAAAAATTGTTTGATTCATATCTATGAATTTTTTTGCACATGATTCACGATTATGAGAACTTATGCTTCTTTTTATTGTATCTATTTTATTTGTTGAAACCCTTGTGTTCTCATTCCAAAATTTTACAATTATTTATTTTAGAATATCAGATGTATTCTTGTCTTTCCATGGGAGTCTTCTAGAGAAATCTCAATGATTATTGTTATTGATTGAATCAATACTTTTACATCTCCATATTGCTTTCATTATTGTTTTTCTATTTAGCTTCAAATAACTGCTTGTTTATCTAATCAAGCATTTATTAATTTTTTTATCACTTACTATACAATTAGTAAGTGCATGCCATGTAGCATTACTATCTTTGGTCCATTTTTTGGCACCTATAGTTTGGTATGATTTATGTATATTTTCAAAAATTGACACATTTCAATCAATGACATTAGATGTTCTTAACCCTAGGGTCTTCATTGTAGGTCTCATCTTAATTAATTTCATCAATGTGAAAAATAATTGACATATTTGTGTCATTTAAATTCACAAAGTAATTATCCTAAATTCCCCTAGCTTTTCTTCTTATATTTTTGTTAAACATTTTGTTAGGCATTAGTTTTAAAAGGTTTTCATCAATTTAAATGAAGTAAATTGGTTTTCTTCAAAAAATTGAAGGAGATGTTGTAAGATCTGAAGATTAATTAATTGGTTTACGTTATTCATTTAGTGTTTCCATACAAATTTCAAAATTAACATTTGGATTCTCAGGTAAAGGTTCAACATTTGGATTCTTAGGAAAAGATTCAACATTTGGATTCTCAAGTAAAGCTTCAACATTTAGACTCTCAGGTAAAGGTTCAACAATTGGATTCATATGAATTTAGTTTTACATACCAACATTATCATTCAATTCAATATCAACATTTATAGCAAAATCATTGTTCTCAAATACATTAGATACATTTGATATAACAGATGTACCTTTCCCTGCACAAAGTTTTTTCATCCTCTTCACTTTCTTAATTCTCAGCTCTTCCAATTTATCTAATGTGTTGTTATTGAATTTATTTGCATCCTTACGTCATTTTTTGTCACCCATGATTGTAGAATATATTTTGGGGTAGCAGACAAGATGAACTACTCAAAATTAAAAAAGAATGTATAAGAATCTATAGACCACACAGAAATAGAACAAAAAACCCATGAAGGAGGAAAAAAAGATGTTGGGGGTCCCTTAAACATGTAAATAACATAACGTTTGTGTGTTGTAACATGTACGCATTATGTTATTTCCCTTTTCCAAGCTATGCCTAAAGGCTCAGATCTGGTTTAGATCCGCAAGCTTGAGGCATGGACCTGCACAAACACAACAAACCATGTGTTTTTGTAGGAAAATGCAAAGATGCCACTTCCACCATGATAAATCAACATAAAATGATCGATTCATTTAAAAAACTTATACCACGATGTAGAGCAAAGTTTCTTCTTTCTAAAAATATAAATTTTCAATTTTTTCAACTAATATAAGGTTTCCATATTATTTATTTTCTAACTATGCCTTTTTATATCTATTTGTTGAAGTTTAAACATGTCTATCATTTTTCGTATATCTTTTATTTGGCTCATCAAAATTAAAAAAAAACTTCTAGCCCAAACTTGGTCTAATTCTATACATATTCGAAAAAAATAAATTATTTTTGATATTTTTTGAGGTAGTTAGGGGGAGCATGGTTGGAGCTCCATTATATTTTTTAAATTTAAAATTATTGTACTAGAAATTTATTTTAAAGAAAAAATACTTGCTAATTTTTTTTTTTTTAAATGGAGCCCAAACTAGATGCTCCTAGCTATCTTTTTACTAAAGGGTTTTCAAAAATACTAAAGGCTACTCAAAAAATGGTGAGGGCCAAAACTGTCATTCTCTTATGTTTTTTAACAAAAACATGAGCACCTATTGGTATTTTATTTATTTGACCCACTTAAACTGATCTAGTTTCAATAAAATTTAGTGGCATAGAAACTAGACTCAAAATTATAGGAATTATGTTTATACAACATCTTCCAATTTTGAGTGTAACTATTTCAAAAAAATCGTACAAGTTGAAGTTTGTTATTTTTCAGAAAAAATATGTCCACTTAAGAACCCCTTTTGGCCCCCCAACTTGGTCCCTTTATTCTTTCAGGATTAAGTTTTTCCCCGTCCTTATTCACTATGTGTCTAACGAGCTTACCTTCAGTTACCCCAGAGATGTATTTCTTTTGATTTAGGGATATTCCATGCTTTATACACCTCATGAGTACCTAATCCAAATGTTGAATGTGATCTCCTCTCTTCTTTGAGAAGACAATTAGATCATCCAAGTATATCACAATTCAATGTTTTAAATCTTTAAATGCCAAATCCATTACTCACTGGAAAGTCACTCCTGCATTGATTAGGCCAAAAGGCATCTTGATCTAGGTAAAAGTGCCCCAAGGCATGGTGAATGATGTTTTGGTTATATCCTCCTCTATAACTTATATTTGATTATACCCCACAAATCTATTAATCAATGAGATAATTTTGGACCCCATGATAGCTTGCAAGATGTTGTTCATGACAAGGATAGGATAGTTATTTTTTAGGGATGCTTGGTTCAGGTTACAAAATTATACAAAGATCCTTATCTCTTCGTTATTATTTCACACTGAAACGATGTTTTCTACCCACATACAATGGTGGATAGGGAAGATGATCCTTTCATTCAACATTTTTTGCACCTCCTCCTTTATTATATCAACATTTTTCATATTATAGGTCATCTACTTCTTCCTTGAAGGATTTGATTCTAGGTTCAAGGGGATGGATTGATGCATTTCTTTAGGTTATGAGGATTTGAGTTCATCATATGAATAATCCAAGAAATTTGAATACCTCTTCATGAGTGAGATGAATCTCCTTTTCTCCTTAGGTGAGTAGCATTTACAAATTTTTACCATTCTAGGATTTTATAGGGTCCCGATATTTTCCTTTTTGAACTCAACGATACACCTTGAAGATTAATTTTCTCTATCTTTCATTAAATTATCATGTGGTTATCATAGAGATCTTCTAGTGATACCATGTCTCTAGGGATCTTGTTTCCTTTAAGCATGAGTACTCCTTCATGAATCCCCTTGATTCCGTCTTTATATTCTTCAACCACCAAATTCCTATGGGGATTCTCTCTCCCTTTGAAGAAGAGGATATTGAAATTATCTCTCTTTTCCAAGGAGGCTAGGAGTCGATTATCATTATTGAGGACTTACTAGTGATTTTTGTTACCAGGGAAGCTCATTCTGAAAACCATCTCCACGGTCACCTTATCTTTGCCAAAAGATGGATTTGGTATCACTAAAGAAGTTGAAACAGTCAGAGATTCAGCTCATCAATTTTTTTCTTGGGGGAAATATTAAATGGAGAAGGCATCAAATGATTAAATGCAGTCTCATACTCTATTTATATACTATCGGAGTCTTGATTTTTTCACTTTATATTGGTTTCATACTTACTTCACTATCACCTCTACATCACAAAGATGCTTGAGATTTTTCACACCCATTGACTCTGCAACATCCATCCCTAAGATAAGAGCTTTGTATTCTACAATATTATTATTATTTTCAAACCGGATCTTGTATGAAAATGAGAAAGATTCACTTGAGGGTGAATTCAATACTATACCAACTCCTGATCCTGTTCTTGAGTGGATTCTTTTGAATTCCATTGTCCAAAGCTGAGCTTCATCCTCCTCGGTAACGAAAGATAGATTTTCATCCCTTTCTGAAGTGATAAAATAATTCCCTAACCCACTATCCTAGAATAAAATATTTTCCCTTGGATCATCTGATTTTTGCATTATGTATTTCATCTTGAGCATCGAAAACAATTTCTTCACTTCTAATTTTATTGGTATGGTTGTAGAAGACAAATCCATTTTGATTTCACCATCTAAATCTCTATAGAAGATTCTTCTCAGTAGCATCCGAAATGATGATGGGATGTTTTCCACTAGAATAGTAAGAAAAACTTTCATTTCTTGAAAATTGGCCACATCTACATGAATATAATTTAATCTACCCACTAATGGTACTTCTTTGGATTACATGAAATAGGAAGATCCATTTTCCTAAGTCAGGGTAAGACCTAAGGAATTTTCTACTTTGACGGGCATCTAGTTGTCAAAGGGTCCAGAGTTTATGATGCAGTTGTTGATTTGGTAGCTTTTGACCAAAAAGGATAGGTAGAAAGGTTCTACCTTGTTAGTCTTGGATGCGCTAAGTACTATCATGTTCTGGAAAGAAGTTTTGGATGGGGTAGGGATAAGACATTTAGGACTGGGGTTTGCAACATGATATTTTGGGGTACCTTTTAAGACAATGTCAACAAACCTTTCAAATTGAGCAGGATGTGTTTGTAAATATTCCATCTTCATGATCTGAAATTTAGTTATTTTTGCATGTTCAACATAATCAAATGGAGATGTGTGGAGTGAAGATGACATTCTAGGAATGGTAGTGGTTTCACATTACGAGGATAATGCTACCTTATGATCTTGGGTCTCTTCAATGGATGTGGTAGTAGGTTTAGAAGGAGGGGGAGTAGTTGGTTTCACTTCCACCTTAGTATATTTAGTTAGGGTAGCATTGGGTGAAGGGATATTCATAGGAATATATATTGAACAAGGGGATGTACATGAGGACTTACTTGACATAGTAAATGGAATCTTACTTGCCAAAAAATCTAGTTTCTCCTTGGTTGTGTCTATTGATGGCAGTAGCGGTGACCCTCCATTAATGATTTTGTTCTACGGGACTTGAGGGGGAGGATATTCTTTATTTTTCTTTCTCATCACCATTGAATACGGATGTCCTTTCTTTGACTGTGCACAAGTGAACACTACGCATGAGAAAAATTTTGCTTCTTTATAATCATCATCTTTGTTTTCTGAAACATACTAAAAAAGGTCATTTTTCATATCATCGTCAACTTCTTCGACTTCAAGGTAGTTTCCATCATCACCCTCTTCTTATTCTTCTGGATCTTCAATTTTTGCTTCCTCTTCTAGGTCTTCAGCATCATAGGTAACATTAACTAGCGGTGCTTCAAGAGCGAGATGACAAGGAGGTGGAGTCATTATTATCCTATTTAGAGGAATACTCCTCTTTAAAATGTTTCTCATGGTTATTTGAGAGATTTAGTATTTCAAAGAAATAATTTTGTTAGCCATCTTCTGAATCATCATATCAATGAGAGATGAGCCTAATCTTTGACCTCTTTTTTTCCATTAGGAACCTCTACTATTCCAGATAAGATTTAATCATCTTTAGTCTCTATTGCATAATCTTGTGCTTCTTTCGAATTAGTTGGATGGCATATTCTGAGGAAGAAACCAACTTTCGATGGTACATAACTGATAAATAATCTTTTCATTTGGTTAAATCTAGAGGCACAAATTCATCAAGGATCCTTCTGATTATCCAGTTGTAATTGGAAATGAAATATCTCATAGACTTTGTACGCTCCTTCTTCATTTTCACCAATTAGATGAAGAGATCCTGAAAATATTATGTGGTTTTGGATATATGTTGAATTCATGTTTCTATATCCTCTCAACAAGTGATAGACCTTGCAGGTGACATATAAAACCATTTGGTAGCCTTTTCTTAAAGTGATTCTATAAACAATCTGATGGATACATCCTCATGTTCGAAGCCCAAAACTCCATAAGTGGTGATGAAGGCTGTTATGTGCTCTTCATGGAGTTGGGAACCGTTTCCTCTAAATTTTTGAAATCTCTTCCTCAATCCTCATGGTAGCTCACGGAGCAGTTGCGGAAGTGCAAATGGGCCAGTATTTTTGTCCCGTGGTACATTTGGTCTGTGTCTAGCTTCCAACCTTTCTAGGGCCACAATTTGGGCTACTTCTCTTACGTAAAGTGATTCTACAAACAATCTGATGGATACATCCTCATGTTCGAAGCCCAAAACTCCATAAGTGGTGATTAAGGCTATTATGTGCTCTTCATAGAGTTGGGAACCGTTTCCTCTAAATTTTTGAAATCTCTTCCTCGATCCTCATGGTAGCTCATGGAGCAGTTGTGGAAGTGCAAATGGGCCAGTATTTTTGTCCCGTGGTACATTTGGTCTGTGTCTAGCTTCCAACCTTTCTAGGGCCACAATTTGGGTTGTTTCTCTTACGTCTACTTCTCTTTGATCTATTTCAATATCTTCAATATTATCTCTTATCTTATCTTATGATATTTCTTCTCTTTCTTTATCTTCTTCTTTGGTTTCCACATCTGTGAAATATTTAAATTTCTCATTTATGTATGGAAAATCAACATCCAATGGGTTAATGACACTGAGGCCTTTGGAAGGAGTAGTTACTAGACAAAGGGGAGACCTTGGGTTTCTGAGAAGATCTTGCCTTTATTGAGGTTCTTCAAATATATGGCTAGTTTTTCCTTCTTTCCTTTGAACCCAAGTATATCTTCTATTTGTCATCTTGAATAATTATGCTCTTCTTTGTGGTGCCTAAATCTTCCTAGCTCTCTCTAATTCAGTAGAAAATTTTTCTTCAAGATCAAATACACTCGTGGCAATAAAGCAATTAGTAAAAGTTTTCCTATTATTCCAAATAACCTCTCTCAAGTCATAAAGAATATCCTCTTGGATATGGAATAACAACTCGGGTATTTCAACAGGAGGATAACTCGGAATAGCCACAGTTTTGAGGTATAAGGCTCATGTGACTTCTCAAATTCCATTTTTTTATTTTTTTATTTTTTATTTCTTTAATTTACTGAGGTCATATTTTTTGGTGCAGATGCTGCCAAGTCTACCCCAAAATGGGTACCAAAAATTTGTGGTAATAAAAATTTCTGGGTTGAAAAATATATGGACTTCTTGCCAACGTGTTGGGAATCCAAGTCCCTCTACTTATACGATGCAAATCCTTGTTTACATACACATGAAAATTTGTTTCTATGTTTTTCTTTCAGCCAATGATCAAATATAGGCACTCCAGTGACCCTACGGAAAAAAGTAAAAATTTATTGTTAGAAAGGAATTTACTTAAAAGAGCGGGAAAGGGAGAGAGAAGAGGGAGATAGATTAATTTCTTAAGTAGAAGATCATAGTCCTATGACCACTAATAAAAAAATTCCAACATACATAAATAATAAGAGAACAACCATGCAAATGGAAACAAGCTCTGTTAGCATTTATGACCACAAAGTATCAATAAATCCACCAATCAAAAAATACTATAAAATCCTTCTTATATTGATGCTTGAGTAGAAATTATATATAACAAGAATAGAAGAATGCGAAAGTGGGAAGTAGAAGAATTTTCTATCTCTTTGTTTCTTCATAAGGATCGATCTCTCATGAACTCACAAAAATGACCAACCATTTGGAAAATGGAGGCCTTTACAATTTATATAAAAAGAAGTGAGTCTTGGCCGACCCCCCAATCCTTGAAATGTTTCACCTTCCTAGGTATATTTAAGTCTTGTTTTATAATACAAAGGTTAGTTATTACATTAAAACTTTAATTTACCTTTTTAATTACAAAAATGAGGCATTATGAAAAAGTGCAACCCCAACGAAGAATTAGGAAATAAAGAGAGAGAAATGGTTGGAGGAAGAAGAGAGAGCAAGAGAAAATTATGCCAATGAAGAAACCAATCCTATCAACCTTGACTCGCTACCTCACCATTCTCCGATCAACTCCAGTTGGGAAATCTCAACTCCTTTGAACACATTTTTGAATCATGCCATTACAACTTCTACCTTGTCTGTGTGAGTAATGCACATACAACTCAAGGATTTTGTACAACCATCAATAGCATTGTTGATATCTTTGCATTTCTCAAACCACGATTGGTGTTTCTCCGTGACAACTCAAGGATTTTGTACAACCATCAATAGCATTGTTGATATCTTTGCATTTCTCAAACCACGATTGGTGTTTCTCCGTGATAAATGAATGGTGTCTTGAAACCCAGACAATGAATCCAAGGTGTCTTCACTAAAAGATAATGGATCTCCAGCTGCTTTCTTGAATTGTTCCTCAAATTGACTCAAAATATCATCTATAGTGGTATGCTCCTCCATTGCGGGCACTCAAAGTTTCTAAATTCTTTGGTTAACTTGGTATTGTAACTTGTAAGCCCACTCTTCATTTGAGTACATCTCGTTGATACCCTGATTGATCATTTCATACCTAGTGATGAGAGTAATTTGCCAAACACTTAACATGTCCTCTGATAGGGAATTGAAGATCTTTTTGCTTACCAATTGTCTAGAATGAGTGTCTCCCATCTCGACCACCAATGGGTGAATTAGGTCCCAACGATCCTTTTCTCTTTCCAGTTCCTCCTTGAGAATCTAGGTTTTCTCTATAGTTACACACATGTATATTTGAAAAGTGAGACTATCTCTAAGATAAATGTTCTTCCTGTCTTCAAGATCATACCTTTTGATTTATTGTTCGCTCATCTATGTATGGTGAACTTCTGAGTCTTCTTGATGGATTCTGGATCAATATGGCTTATTGGATATAATTGCTCAATCGGAATTGATGAAATATTTGGATCCAAAAGATTTTGAATGTAATAGGAGAGTGTTTGTACTTGTTATTCCAATTCTTCAATCCTTTTCTTATATTCTCCATTTATCGCCATGAGGTGAGTTGAATATTGCTGAAACATATAATCGTCTCCTTCATGGGTGGCTAGGAACAATGGAAAAGTACTCATCTCGTAATCAGCTGGTGTCATTTCTTCCACCGGATTGATTACCTTGGGTCAGACCACTTTTATATATTATTCAACTATCTTGCCACTGAAAAAAGCGTGAGGCCGCATGTGAAAACTATCTTTTCTTTCCCTTGGCCAAAGACGCTAGTGATGATAAATTTGGGATTGTGACCTATTCAACAGTACATGTCTCTTATGAAATAATCTCCTTCACCCATTGGAAAATCTCAACTTCCTCTAGGTCTGCAACTTCCATACTCGTCATTTCTTCTTCAGACTGGAGAATTGTTTCTTACAAAGGAGGAGCAAGAGTGAGAGTAGGGGGTGAAACCTCTTGTGGCAGTTCAGGGACTGAAATATAAACTGGTACAAATTCTTCAGCTTGTTCCTGTACTATGGGTTCTTTCATTACTTGGATCTTATTATGTATATTTTCGTAGTAGGGGAATCCTATCTGTCTGATATTTCACTTTGAAATTCCTTCTAAATGGCCCGAGATGGAAGTTACCTCCACAAATTTCTATGATGAATGGTATGAGGCATGTCTCTAACATGTGGGGAAACTTCGTGAACTGAGGGAATAAGATTTCTTATTCTAGAACTATTGCTTCATTCTCTTGATCACTTTCTCTATTCGCTCCATGATGTCATCGGACTTGTGAACATTCCAATTCGCCTACGGAAAAGGATAAGTCTTCACCGCTCTGAACTCCATATCAGACAACTCAGTTCCATCATCTTGCACACCTTTTTCCTACCACAGGAACTTATATTTATTCATCTCTCAAATTTTCATTGTCATATGACCTCTTTCTCGCACGTTTAAGTCATCCACACAATTTGCCCAATTGTTTTCCACCTGTGGGACATGATGTAACTCAGTGAGATGGAATGTATCAGGGTCAACGCGAATGTCGAAATCATTCCTTAGAATGTACAAATGGAAATTCAGGTGCACAAGAATGCCTCCAAATGGAATGCATCATGAATGTTTTTACAAGTGAAGAATCCCAATAAGATAGGGAAATAGATGGTTCTTGTCATTCGATTCTTAAACTTGTTGTGCACATACGTTAGTTGCCTACATAGGTAAAAATAAGTTTATTTAATCACTAAGGTACCGTGGTAACTTTAGTGGAGCGTGATCACAGCCTGCAACTCGAATGTAGGAAAATGTGGAGAACTAGATGAGAAAATAACCATATCTTTCAATCAAATATGTTTCCTGTGGAGAAATCCTCAAATATAGATCACCTTCTAGAGTCCTAAAAGTTAGCATGGTGAAGGCATCATTCACGCGAGTGATATGCTAATGAATTTCCTTCTGCACCAACTGATGGAACCTTTCAAATGCAAGATATCTTGAAGATACATTAAAATAAAGAGATAGCCCCCTAAATTATTGTGAACTCGCATGGAGGTACACTAGGTAAGAAGTCATTAAGAATATCTTTGAACAAGAAACCTAAAGTAGCTGAAGATGGAAATTGTCTCTTATGATTTGGGCAAAGTCGATCTTTTGTTTTCATTCAACTGTGGTCAATATGAATAGGGCCATCCACTCTTGGAAATAACTCATGTTTCTTTCACCCATCACTATACTGAGGAGAGTGATTGCATCAGAAAACCCTTCATGAAATTCAGACTTGAAGAGAGATTTGGGTTTTCTAGAAGTCTTCCTTCCTGAACTCAACCACGAGAAAATTACAAGACCTTGCAAGTAGGAGTCCATGGTTTTCCATTCGTTCACTGTTATCTCCTTCGAGATGACTTCCATGTTTCTAGGTGGGAATTTGCATTGCATGAGAAATTTCCTTAGGAGAACTTACCATCATGGTTATTTTGTTGTCCACCTAAATGGTCATCATTTCAAGTTCATAATTCAATGCGAGCAGGCTAAGACCAGCTCAATACTTTATACAAATATGGGATTCCCACCTGTTGTGAAAATTTTGCTTTCAAACACTTTGTCTTCAATTTCCCCCTTCAAATCAGCGAGCATGTGTGATTTTAGGTTATCTAGTCCATGTACGTGACATCATTGTCACCCACTTCTACATACTCTTATGATAGGTCCTTTACTGGTTTCAACCCTATGAATTTAAAGTTCATGCTTCCTAAAACATCTTACTAGAATAGAAGAGGAAACTTACTATTTCTAATAAGTGTCAAATTTCAACTTTTTGGACTCTGCTGAGTGAAGTTAGCTCTCCCGATTGCCTCTATGCCCACCTCTTTCACCGAAACTGTTCTTTGAGATGACTTACTAATTATAGAAAGTTCCTATAGAGGAAACTTACTATTTTTAGTAAGTGAATTTTTTTTATCTTTTTTGGATCTGACCAACCATTACAATCTTTTGGATGTTCTTGGTGCACACCATCTTCGCCGCAACTACTTTTGATGATGACATACCAAAAATAGCAAGCTCCCTTGTTAGAAGGCTTATTATTTTTGGAAAATAGGTTTCAAAGCCTCGATTTTAGAAGAAAAAAATTATTTTGATATGGGTTTTTTTCCCTTTGGTGCACCTATATAATTTTATCTCAATATGGTGTCTAGAAAATGATATTTTAAAAAATCATTTTTTTTCTATGGGCTGGAAATTGGGGTTTGCTCACCATAAAAAATCTAGGCCGTGAATGTAATAAACTTCTCATGGGTATTCAAGGGCTTATGAAAAAATATTAATGCAAAATACATCACATTGATCCATTTGGCAGTTTGTGAGATACAAACAAATCTTCTTTGTGGACTTCAGGGTTTCTTTAGGAAAAATCTTTGTTTTCCTTTGTTTAAAATCTAGATTATTTTATGTTTCTGGATTTTTTAGATCATGGAAGCTTTCATGAGATTATTAGAGGACGAAAATGGAAAATTCAAGCTCCATAAAAATTTTGCCAACATTCTGAAAACATATGGAGATTGTGGGGGATGTAATGCTAAAAAATGGCTAAGTGCTCGCTTATATAGTGTTTGTATTTATAGAGGGAGAGGTGTGGTGCACTTTTTTGCACCATATTCACTTTAAATTTGGTGCAATGTGTTAAAAAAAGTGCACCTTAACCTCATCACGACACTTGGCATACATATGTTTACTTTGAGCATTGTAGAAGGGGGCTAAACTTTACCACTTTTTAGCTGGAGAAGGGTCACATGACGGAACTGAGGGATAAAGAGGGGGAGGGAGAACATTTTTTACCCATTTTCACTTTAAATTTGGTGCAATCTGTTTAAAAAATTGCGTGTTATCCTCCTTGTGACACTTGACGAGCATGCGGGGGTTGGTGGGTAAGCATGGTCAAACTAGTCAAAGGGGCTAATGGCAAGTCAATGGGTCATATGGGTGACCAAAAGGAAGAATGGGGGGAGGGAAATTTTTTTTCCCCATTTTCACTTTACCTTTGGTGCAATGGGTGAAAAAAATGTGCCTTATCCTTATCTTGACATGTTCACATGTCTGGAAATGGCTAAGTATTAAATTGCGTACCTTGATGGCCAACTTGAGAAGGTCGTATCTTGAGTACCTAGTTGAGTTTTTCAGGTGCTTATTTATATGATTTAACATGAAAATTACCTTCTGAGATGAATGGAAATGGGTTCATGACCTGATTATTCTCGCAATTCCTCTAAAATCCTCTTCTTTTTTCGAGATCACATGTCATGCATGGAAAGAATGAATTTTCCTGAGAAATGCATTGTGCTTGAAGATAGTTTGCTTTCTTCACCATGTAGGGGACCAAGATAGCTTTCCAATGATATCTTGTTTGCACCATAACTCATTTCAGAGCTCCCAAAATCATTCCTTGAAGATTAGGTGCTTTTTTCGGTGCAATCTCCTTAGGTCTGAAAAACCAACTTTTAGTGACGTGGCTCCTAAACCTCTAAGTATTTCCATATTTTTCCTAAACCAATCACACAATGATATAAACTCTTGAATACACCTCCATGATGTATATAAGTCTCCCGTGCTTCTCTGGTGATGGTGTACCCATCTTAGAAAGGCTAATGAAAGCCCCTCCTAAACATGCTTCAAAACTGCCTTGAGAGATACTGCTCCAAAATTTCTTGAATGATTTTTCTTGTTCCTAAATCACCTAGGGGAGGGATGATGACAATACTGATGGAATCTCGAAGGAAAAGACTAGAAATGACATTTAGGGGTGGATTGATCGGGGGGTTTCGGCGGAAGGGATGACATGAAAATTTCAACACTAGGTTATAGTTGTCCCGTTTTCGGGTGAATTTTGCTCATGCAAAAATACAGGACAATAGAGGGGAACACCGATGTCATATCTAGGGTGGTATATCGTTTCATGTATGTCTAATATGAGGAGTGAGGTGAAGCCTGTGGTTTCCATGGGGATCTTAATTTATTAACGATCACATGTCGGTGAAAGAGACTAATACATGATTTTTTCCATTGTTCCAGTGTGGAAGATGCCTTGGATGCCCATTACACCATGGATTATTATATATGTCCAAAAATACTAGAAACATGCATGCCTCGTTGGGATCGCTGGTGTACCATTTGGTTGTGTTGAACCCATAGAAAAATTTGCACAGGCAATCACATTAATATTGATACATGTTGGTATAGCAGTATGGATAAATGCATATAGGGGTATTTGAAAATATTTTATTCTGTTTAGATTGTTAAATCATTAAGATGAAACATAAAATCTATTTGTTTTGGGGTAGTAAGACATATATTAAAATTTGTGAAACAACTAAATGAGAAGAAAATGTCTATCTGATTTGGATAAGTAATGCACCTATTTTGACTTATGGGGTGGTAAGCTATGTATTTAGACTGAAATCACATAGGATCTGAATTGTTTTTTGGATTACAAAGGCATAGAGGAGGAGAGCGGAATGCAAACCAATCAACTATTATATTATTGGAAGGTCTATTTCCATTGTGGCATTATCCTATTGGCATAAGAATCACGATTTCTTAGGTATCTATATATGAATTAATCCTACCAATTAAAGGATTAATTATTTGAATGAGTGAAGACTTAAGAATTCTGGAAGCAATTTGAAAATGCACTGAAGAAACATATCGGTAAGATAAACATTTTTTTTATCAAGATTATGTAACCACATAAGAAAAACAAAGAAGACTGAACAAACAAACAGACTCATCCAACAACGAAGCAGCCATTATCATTTATTTGTGCTTTTGTTTTTGTTTTTGACTTGTTTGTCCTAACAATGCACACATATGAAAATGGGTTGCAGTTCTAAAACTCAAGAAATTACTGAAGTACTTTAATACAAAATTTTCAAAGAATGTACCTGTGTAGAGGAGATGGTATATCGTACGTGAATATCCGGCTCTCATTCATAGTTTTACATTTCAATAATTGAAGCAGACGTCCATTGAACATCGAGAAAACTGTACTGGGTAATGCCACATTTTATTTTGTTCATAACATGGTCCTTCTCTCTCACATGGAATCTGCTTCACAATAAGTGTATTGTTAGACAGAGAACATGGAGTGGTATTTACAGAGGCGCTGCTGTTTTGAGCAGAGCTACACTTACTCTTTATGTCCACCAGTTTTGTGAAAGATTTCACTATCGAACGATGCCTTCCAAAAGAAAGCACTTCAGGAAAACTGAATAAGCAGAAAACTATGATGATGACTGTAAACAAAAAGAAATAGAAAGAAATTTGACCTCCACTCATCGTGGATTAATCCATCCTTATTTTCCTCGAACAGAAGCATCTGGTATTTATAAATTTCAGTGAACGTTAGGTTTCGCATGTAAATAGGGAAGGCGCCAAAACAAAATGGTCATCACCAAAATGTGATGCAACAAAAAACAAAGTTTGCGTCTGTCTACTCTGCATTGAGCTAAAAGACAAATCAATGTGTAGCTCGGGAGTATAGCGTGCACAATTTAAGTATTGTTTTTATGTAATTTTTTTCTCAATCCTACTGGAGCGAGTTTTTTTTTTTTTTTTGAAATAACTGTACACATACTTAATTGTTGCTAGATAGAAATTATTTCATCATCAGTTCAAAAATTTTTAAGAAGGGCCAGTCTAGACCCAAGGAAAATGTAAAATAATTCGAAGTGTTACAAACATTAGGATTTTACAGGAAAATACTCAATTTCATGATGGCAGCACATGAATATAGATATTGTCCTCAATCACATGTCGCAGAACTCGGAAGCCAGTAAATACATGATTCAACCTCCAGACATGGCTGAGAAAAAAGTGGTCTCCAAAATCAACTTGTGTGAATAAATCATAATTTACCGTCTCACCTATTGCAACTCAAATACTGTAGTGTCCCATGCCAACCCATCTTTGACGGGTTAGATTTTGGAAAATGGCCCTCGAGCTTTTTGTCCTCTAAGGGGTGTTAAAAGACACGGGGAATCTGCTGATAAAAGTGTTTGCAGGTCTGTAATAATGTTTTTTGGAAATTGATGTATGGGTTTTAATTAGGCACGAAGCCCCTCTGAAATTGCAGCTCTCCCGTAGACTTTGATATCAGCGATAAAGTTTGTTGCAGGGTGTCAGTGTACGCCTTCATGTAGGTGCTTGAAAACTCTACTGTTCGGTTAACGGGATTTCTTGCCATTTGTTGGAGTTACAAGGGCACTGGTATCTTATGATATGCAAAAATGTGGAATCTTACACTTGACACATGAATTGTTTGATAAAATGCATGGAAGTAATGCAGCCTCATCGCGTGCAATGATTGCAGAGTAGGCATAAAAGGGGCAGGATTGTATGTGTAGGCAGAGCTTGCAGCACCTCCTACAAACGGTTGTGTTGCATAATGATGTGAGATTGAGATTGGGAATGGATGTCATTGACATTGTATGACCACTACTTCATAGTGGATTATTTTGAGACAATTATAATTTTGTCTCTAAATTCCCTTTTTATATATATATATATAAATAATATGATTATTTGTTTTATCAAAAACAACCGCACATGACCAAAGCATTTGATTTTTCATCCCTCCTCCAAAATATAAATCCCTAATCCTAATTGCAGGCAGAGCAAAGAAGCTACTAGTATGTCTCGCATCTTGATGGGAAGACAAATTTATGCAGGTAGCAGTTGCGGCCTCTACCCGGATCAACATGCAGGCAACTCAAGCATCACAAGAGATCACTATTAGAGGTAGGTTTTACGAGTTACAACCGTTAAGATCCTCTCTCAATACCCCTGACATAGATTAAATAATTCCTTTTGTTTTACACATTGTTTGAATGTCTTAACTAAAAAAGTGGGCATGGAAATCGCAGGAATTGTTCCAGGAGCATGCATAGTATTCACAGTAGCAATACTGGCAATGCTGTTCTATAGGAGAAAAAGGTTGTAGATGGAGATTCAAACCAGATTGGCAAGGAAGAGGGCAGAAATTGCAGCAGTCAACAACAGGGAAGCCTGCAAAACTCTTCACCATCAAAGAGATCCACGAGGCAACAAACAGATTTGCAGGGGATCAACTACTTGGAGTCGGGGGCTTCGGCGAAGGATGCAAAGGAATACTCAAATACGGATCTACTGTGGGAGTGAAGACCACCTAAGTGGGGAACATTAAAGAAACATAACATGTCTTAAACGAGGTAAGAATTCGGTCGCAAGTAAACCACACAAGCCTGGTGAGATTGCTTAGGTGATGTGTGGACCCAGAGGAACCCCTCATGGTCTATGAATACATCCCCAACAACACGTTATTCGAACACCTTCACCGAGTTCCCTTTCACGATTGGAAAAAGCATCTGAACATTACATTTCAGACGGTAGAATCACGTATCTACCTTCACTTCGCCGCAGTTCCCCCAATTTATCAGAGAGACGTCAAATCCACTAATATTCTCGTCTATGAAAAATTAAATGCAATTTTTTTAGACTTCGGCCTCTCCTATCTTGTAGAGATGGATTTGACACTCATTTCTACGTGTGCTCAGGGTACCCTGGGCTAATTAGAACCTCAAACGGTGGGAAGCAAGGTTCGAGCCCTGTCTGCCTGCTCTGTTTCACTTGTATTATTGGGGTTTCATTATTATGACAGAGTAAATCAAGGAGCGCAAGATATTGGAGCATCTTGACAACTGTCGATGCATTAATTTTCATTCCAAGCATTTTGAAATCTTTATTTGTGTTCCATGTTGAGGCAACATTTGATAGTGAAGGCACGGGAAGCTATTGATTAACTAAAAATGGGGAATATGTGTAGTTAATATAATCTAGAACGACATGTAAATACAATAAATGAATGCAATAAAAAAATATGGAAAATGACCCAAGCAATTAATTTACGGAAAGTAGAAAAACTAATGTGTAAGAAGAGTGAGGAACTAGCGCAACTGATTGGAGGAGCTCGTTGGACTATGTCGCAGAATAAACAAAATAATCTGGAAGCAGGAATGAATGTGTAAAGGTCCCGAAAAGAATGGATTCGAGCTATCTAGTTGGACTAGAGTGCCTAGAGAGGGACTAGGGCACATGTGGGTGCTCTAGTTTGTATAATGGGCGCTCTGGTATGTGTAAAACATCTAAAACTTAGTTTTTTCAAGTTGGGCAGGTGGTCCAAAACCCTTGTTTGTCGCATTAACTTTGTTGCACTTCTCTAGGTGTCAATGATAATCCAAGATGATAGAAAGAACAAAAAGAAATGACAAGAAGTATCAAAACCCTTAAAAATAAGAATGCAAATGAATGGGTCAGACTAACGTCATCTGCCACAACAATGGGCTTATTCATTAACCATTGCACTACATTTCAGACTATAATGTAGTTATGGTGTGTAGGAATCATGTGCCCTAGGTGCTCTTGTGCTTGTCGCACTTTGTGAAGTAGCAAGAAATAAACAGATGTAAAAATGTAGTACAACGGTGGATGGAATCGAATAGAATCCCCTCCTATGCTTGTGTGATGCAAATGAATAGGCCTTGTCCTTTGTGATGGAGCTAATTGAATCCAAATGATCTCCAAATGCCTTAGATGAATGCAACCCTTGCTGGATGAAAGTAGTGACTAGTGCTTGGTCCCTTATTTATTTTTATTAAGTGTAAATACTTTTTTGAAAGGGACTATACCCTTGTACAACAGTGCTCAAAATCCATACTTTACCCTATCAACACTAAAAAATGATCGAAATAAAGATAAAATCCAATAAGACCAACAACATAATATAATCTCCCAAGATTAAAACCAATAATAATAGTGTAGCTGCTAAAAAATAGCTAACAAACAACCACTTAACATAAACAAAATTGACTGAAAGCCGCACAACAGGCCAATAGCCCCGATGTAGAAATGATAGCAACCAAAAGGACAAGAATCATACCTTGTCTGAGATGGCTGGGGATTTAGATTTGGTGTTTCCCTTCTTTTTCCTATCCACCACTATCAATTCTTCATTTCCTACATCCACTGAAATCGAAAGAACAACATCAATGGATTTGATAGGGATGTGACCCGTAGGAAGGGGGGTCGAAGCATCCTTGATCACTGAATCAACACCTTGTAGAGAAGAATCTGGAGCTAGCTTCTCTATATTCTTCTGTGAACCATCCATGATGGGTGAGTCAACTTTCGAGGGGGGCGCTAGATTCCTCAACTGGATCTGAATCAATTGTAAGATGTTTGGGTAGAGAATCCTTCAACCATTCAGGTTTGGTCTTACATTTGGAATGTTTGTAATTATCTTTAATATTGTTAGATAAATAATACATGTGCGTTAGCATTTGTTACGCCGATCGGTCTTGATAACCGTACAACTGTCTCCCTCTCTCGCATAGTCTCTATCAGCCTCTGCACATAGGCATCATTCTGTATTCACTGAAGAAATAGCAATAGCAATAGCAATACATTCCATTCTTCTTGTGCGTCCCATCATTGGTATCAGAGCGTGGCTGTCCATGAGAAGAAGAGAACAGACTCCCGAGTGAGTTCCTTGTCCCGTTTTTTTTCTGGTGGAAGCTTTTGCTGTGCATAAGTGAGGCGTGAGGAGGAGTGCTGTCCCGTTTAAATGGAGTGTTGTCCCGTTAACATCAACTGTTGTGCGTGCGTGAAGCGTGAGGAGGAGTGCTGTCCCGTTTGGAGGAGTGCTGTCCCGTTTTCATCTCTGCTCGTGCGTAGGCGCTGAATTAGACAAGATCGTGGACATTCCAATTGCCGGAAGCGAGCCTGTCCCTGAATGAAGAAAAACATTTTTTTGCAAACCCAAATCGTGCCTGTCTCGTATCAAAAAAGTGCTGTCTCGTTGAAGGAGGTGCGTGAAGGGAAGATGTTGCCAGTCCTGTGTGGAGGAGTGTGCAAACGTTGCCTGACCAGCAAGTTGGAGCCCCGTGTTCTATGCTGCGTGCCTGAACCCGATGTTGGCTAAGAAGATTAAGCAAGATTCGTGCTTGTGACTGCTACGTGTAAGCAAAGTCAGCAAATTTCAAAATAGTGTGTGCACGTATGTCACAAATTTCCGATGCACAAAGCACCGCGAGCAATGCACCAAATATTTGGGCATTGAATGACAACGAGGACACCGCTGGGCTATTCTTTGCCTTGGTCAATGAGCTACACAAACACTGGTAACATTCTCTTTGACGATCTTGTGCGCCAAGGACTGTTGGAATACTTTGGTTCGACGTTCGATTGTCAAGCACGGCGGCTTCGTGCAGAACTTGAAACGTGGTTATGATGCAGATGACGAACGTGAAATAGAACGCCCACAGGAGCGTCGGCGTGTCACTGCACGAGCCTATAGAGGCCCATGCTTTGGGACAGATTCCTTCAGTAAGCATTGTAGCCATTTTTGAAAAATAACTAAATAAATAAAGATACATTTTTGAGTTTTTTGAAAAATGTCTGCTCCAAAAATCTTGCTATTAGATGCCCAACTCTTCAAAAGGCCAGATTTCACCGCATGGAAAACCAAAATGCGGACGATTCTTCAATTCGAAGACCTTTGGGGGATTGTCTCTGGCAGAGACGCCCCTCCTGCAGACGATGATCTGTTGGAAAAAATATGAAAAGGCTGATCCGGAAAGCACTCATGGTCTTCACCCTCAGTCTTTCTAGATGAGCATGCAGCCATACATTCGAGAAGGAACTGTTTTTTCTCAGGGCTTGGAGCAGATTGTGTACCATCTACGCCTCTAAGAATCTGACGACAAAGTTGCAACTAGCAGGACAAAGCTTCATACGATGGGCACCGCAAGTAGGTGAAACAGTAGCCATGCATTCTTGCGGCTTGTAGCTGAGTTACGTGCAGAACTCTCTGACACTCGGTGATCCAGTGGACGACAAGTTGCCTGTCCCGCTCACCCTGCGAGCTCTTCTGTCACGGTTTCGGACACTGATCACGACGTTGACAATTACTCAACAGGAGGCGAGTTTTGCAACCCTGGTGAATTTTTTCCAGTAGGAAGAAGCCATGAAAAATGTACAAGAAGCCTTCGAAGATAAGGCTCTTATCACGAGGCAAAAACATAAGCCTCGGATAAGGGCAATCTGCCCCCCAAAATAAGAAGCAGCATGCTTAGCAGCCATCTTCACATGCAGATACCATTAGTGGCCACCCCAGAAGCAGCATAATCACAAGGCGGATTGGTGGTGCCACATTTGGTCCTACTTATATGCACACGACTGCGAACTGTTATTACAACGGTCGCAAGTATGGAAATTATGGCGAAGAGAGCCCTTCTTGCCGCAGATATTCTAAGAAATCCCGATGGCATGCTCGTAACCAGAGGTAGAAGGGCCACATTACTGCTCAGCAGGAAGCCACCTCACATGAAGAGGTACCAGATACAACTGATTATGACATTGTTCTAGTCTCACAGACTTCACAGCGGTCAGAAGATGTCTAGTTGATTGATTCAGTTGCCAGCAAACACATGACTGGCAACAAGAAGTTGCTCCATACTCTGTTAGTGACCGGTCCACAGGAGATCGGATCACCATGGCAGTGCCAATTAAGAGTATACTGCAGCAGGGATTGGTGATGTCATCATTCCTCATTGGAACACGAAGATGTACACTGACAAAGGTGCTCTATGTTCAAAGTTTGACTTCAAATCTTTTGTCTGTAAGTCATACTGGGTAACCATAGAATGTCAAGTATGAATTCTTTGTTGAAAGAAGGGGGTCAAGTCCTACATCAGTTCCCAGGGAGAGTCAGTCCTTGCTCAAGCATTTCTGATGGGCTGTTTATTAGTAATGGATGCGGTCACTTCAAAAAGTGTTGCTCTCTTTGCATCAACGGCAGTAGTCCACTGAGACTGTGGCACTTTAGATATGGTCATCTTCTACCGGGGCTCTGCATCAACTCAGTGCGATGGAAATGGTAAGTGGGCTTCCTACATTTTTCCATTCCTTACCTGTTTGCTCAGGATGTCTTGTGGGAAAACAACATAGAGGTCCATTCCAACAGAGCTCTTATCATTCTACAGAGCATCTTCAGATCGTTCACACCGATCTGTGTGGACCCCTGCCAGATAGCTTTCAAGGTTTTTGTGTACTTTCAGATCATCATTGATGATTACTCACGGAAACATGTCGGGTATATTTCCTTTGGACTAGACAGAGTGAGGCACTTGCAAATTTCCAAACCTTCTACCAGCAAGCCACTGATGGCAGTCATGGAAAGCCTCTTCTTCTCCTCCACTCAGATCGAGGGGGGGAATTTGTGTAAAAGAAGTTCTTAGCATACCTGAAGCAGCATGGCATTCAACAACATTTGACTGCTACCTATACGCCCCAACAGAATGGGATTTCTGAGCGCCACAACAGTGACTGTCATGTTGATGGCTCGTTGTATGATGTCGACTTCCAAGTTGGAGGATCAGTATTGGGCAGAAGCAGTCCAGAAAGCAGTGTATTTACTCAACCGGGCACCCACGAAGATGTTGTTGAACAAGACACCGGAAGAGGTATGGACTGTTCGTAAACCTTCTATTCATCATTTAAGACTGCCTGGTTGTACTGCATACATGCATGGACCAGATCAAAGAAGGAAGAAGATCGATCCAAAGACACTGCCATGTCTTTTCTTGGGGTATAGTACTACCTCAAAGGCATATCGTCTCATGGATCCTGAGACGATGTAGATCTACGAGAGTCGAGATGTGGTATATGAAAAGTCGTCCTTTGACTCCTTGCCACACAATGGAGATCCAAGTACCGACCTCGTCACATACATTGCTCACACATCCAGATGATGAGCAAGATGATTCTTCTCAGAGAGAAGAAGAGCTGAGTGGAGATTTGTTCGATGATCTTGGCACACTGGAAAACACATCTTCACATCAGCAGCGCCAACGTCCGAAATGGGTCCAGAGTACTATCAGGGATGCACATCCTGAACTCACTTCCTGGTACTTCTACGGGAGTTAGAACACGAAGTCAAGCAAGACATGAGGTAAATTTTGCACTCATGAGTTCAGTTGTTGAGAGCACCGAACCTTTACACTGTTCGTGAGGCATTAGACCAACCATAGTGGAAACAGGCTATGGATGCTGAAGATGATTCCCTGATTCAGTATCGGACTTGGGAACTTATCGATCTGCCTCCAGGTAAGAAATCCATTGGCTGCAAATGGATTTTCAAAACAAAATATAGGGCAGGAATTCCGTTGTATCGACAAACACAAAGCACGACTTGTTGCAAAGGGTTATGCTTCAGCAAGAAGGAATTGACTATGACGAGACCTTTGCACCCACTGCGCTGATCAAAACCATCAGAGTTGTATGTGCACTGGCAGCACAAAATGGATGGAAACTTCAGCAGATGGATGTCAAGAGTGCTTTTCTAAACGGTGATCTGCAAGAAGAAGTGTACATGGCCCAACCTGAAGGGTTTGTAGACGAGCATCAACCACACAAGGTATGTCGTCTGATAAAGTCACTTTATGGACTTAAACATGAACCTAGGCATGGTATATAAAAATTGATGATCACCTATTGTAGCATGGATTCACTCGTAGCCCCTCAGATACAAATTTGTATGCCAAGAAGGTAGGAATAGAGATTGTCATTCTAGGGTCTGTATGTAGACGATCCTGTGATCACAGGAAGTTCTGACAATCTTGTTGATGCTGTCAAGAATGATCTGAAGACCAATCCTTCGACATGACTGACCTTGAAACTACTTCCCTATAGTCTTGGCTTAGAGATATGGCAGAAGAAGAATCATGTCTTCGTCTCCCAGATGAAATATGCCAAGACACTCCTGGAAAAGTATGGGGATGTCACATTGTAAACCAATGTCCACAGGCTATGGAAAAAGGTTTGCAAGCTATCTAGATATCCATGATTCACCACAGGTAGATGGCACTCACTACAGGCACCATGTGGGGGAGTCTCATTTAGTTGACTTATACCAGACCAGATCTTTGCTTTGCGGTGAGCTATGTCTCCAGATTTATGGAGGAGCCGAAGAAATGTCATTGGATAGCAACTAAGCATGTGTTGAGATATGTCCAAGGTACAGTTGACTTTGGTCTGGAGTATCATGAAGAACACTCGGTTCTTCATACATGGATCTACAGACTCGGACTATGTAGGATCCGTTGATGACAGGAAATCCACTTCAGGATATGTTTTTCATCTCGGATCTGAACCTATCTCGTGGATCAGCAAGAGGCAAACTATTTTTGCACTCTCATCCACTGAGGCTGAATACCGTGCTGCACGAGGCCCTGTGTGCAAAGCAATTTGGGTTACGTCGCATTCTTGCAGATATAGGGATTCCTGAAGAGAAAACCTCCCATCATTCACTGCGACAATCAAGGTGTGTTGAAGCTTGTGAAGATTCCTATTTTTCATGAATGAACAAAGCATATTGAGGTTGAAGGTCACTACATTTGTGAACAGGTCTTGAACCATTAGATTCAGCTCCAGGTACTGCCCTGTTGATTCTCAGATTGCAGATATTCTCACCAAGCCTCTTGGCAAGGTGAAGTTTGATATATTTAGGGGGTACATTTGTAAGAGCAATGTATTAAGGGGGGGAATGTTAGATAAATGATACACGTGCGTTAGTATTTGTTAGTGATCAGTTTTGATAACCGTATAACTCTATCCCTCTCTCGCACAGTCTCTATCAGCCTGTTATAAAGGCGGTCATTCTGTATTCATTGAAGAAATAGCAATATCAATAGTAATAACATTCCATTCTTGAGGTGCGTCCATCATCATTTGCAGACCTAGCATTATATAGTAAGAACTTGTTGAAATCAAGATAAATATGGAGGAAGACCAAAATGTGAGCTATGATAATATTGAACCAGATCCCAGGAGTATTAGACTGTACTGAAGGCAATCAGATCAAAAGATTCTTTTAAAGGGCCAAAAGATGGATATTATGACTTGGACATAAGCCCTTGTTCCCCCCAAACCCAATGTTGGCTAAAAATTAAATCCCTCTCTTCACAGGTTTCAAAGAAAGAAATGCAATAAGCTTTAGCACAAGGACAAAGATCAATCTTACCTTGTATCTTTTCTCTCGATCTTTGGGTTATCTAGTCATAAAGCTGAAAAAGTTTAGGCCAAGATTTGTGAAATATGCATATGAGACCCAACTGGGAAAGATTTTCCTCCTCTTTAAGAACCTTCAAAAGAAGAGCCTCATCAATTTTCAATGGTGGGGTTTCCTGAGAGGGTTTCAAGAGTGTAACAGAATTCCTTGGATTGGTCTTTCCATACATGGAGACAACATCAACAAAGGAAGGAATGCTTTTTTGTTGGGTAGATTTATTTGCCTCTTTGTCACCACTAGCAGGAAGAACACACTGGGCACCAAATGTAGGAGAAACATAGCCATGCATGCCCTTGTCATCCATCTCTTGACAAGGATCTGGAGGGCCTTCCTCACCACCATTGTCACTGCCACCGAGGCCAAAGGATTTCTGATGAAATTTTTTATGGTTTATAGAACCATGTTTAGGGTTCATAGATTTGACATTTTCAACAATGGATACATTAGTTTTACTAGCAGATCTACACTTTTCTTGGTCCCTTATTGTTCTCTCATAACTCAATATTTATAGGGCCCTCTTGATTTAATTTCATAATTAATCGCGAGATGGCCGGCCACTACAAAGGTTAGAAGATGAAACGGCTAGAAAGTGCCCAAAAACTAGCGGGACAGTTCAAAAAGGATCGAGACTCCCCTGTTATGACCAAGGCACCCATGGGTGCCCCAATATTAGCCTAGGATCCCCAGTCAAAGCTAAAATGATGTAAAATGACAAAAATTTACTGGGCATATGGGTGCTAGAGGTCAGGTATGACGAAAGAAAAAAAGTAAGATGGCCAAAAGATGGTGGTTTATTAGTAATTTCTTGACTCGAAAACCTTCTAAATAGTAGTATGAGACTGTGACTAAATAATGTCTAAAGTGCATGATTGTGTGTCTACATTTTTTCCCACTTTATGTTGGTGAACAAAAATCTAGGTAAAATAAAGCATATAGAGATGCATACCAGATGTCCATGAAGATTATAGTACAAAACAGGCCGAAGGACTAGACAAAGCATGGAATGAAAAAAAGATGATGAAGCGTGGAAATTTAAGATGAAAATGTATAAAAAAGTTACGAGAGCGAACCTAGGGTGGAAACACATGTGTAGTTGATGATGTGTATAATGTACTTCCATGGTTAGTATGGTGTGTGCTGCCACGAAATGTTGTTGTTGATGTTGTTGTTGTTTTCCCCATTTGTCTGCTTGTTTCTCATACATCTGGACCTTCAAAGATAAAATGATCAACTAGTCAAAACACATGTATATAAATGTAAAAATAATGTGAATGGAAAATGTAAATGAAAAAATGTAAATGGAACATGTGCACCTGATCCATGTCAAGAAAGATAATGTAGATAGATATCTTGTACTACCAGGCTTTTTTGGGAAATCTGACACCATACACTAAAGAAGTATAGGGAGGAATTCCATTGTATCTTCCAACCTTCAATTGCTTCCCTCAACATGTGTGAAGAGATCTCTGTACGTCTTGGTTTTTGGGCGATCCAACACCACTGGTCACAGAAGTATAGGGAGGAATTCTGTTGTATCCTCTAGCCTTTAACTGCTTCACAAAATGCTAAGGACAACCATATCCTATAAAAGCCGTTGTGTACGGGGTTCATAGATTGGTCCGAACCGACTTGTTTTATGTAACCCACAATACTAAGGGCAGAAATTACACTAAAATGAACCAGTGTAAATGCATTGTGTAGTATGTAAAACCCCACATGATGCCCCCCTTCTTTAGGGTCTTATGCGACGTCCTTGATAAGAGAATGCAGCTCCAAAAGAGGACCAACCACATGAACCTTGAAACTCTTCCCTACAAGGGGGAGGGATTGTGCTTGGTAGAAACCAAGGCACGCACAAACAAGAAGGCTAGTTAAATTCAAGCGCTAGTACGAACAAGCATGCATATAGAAAACCATGTATAAGTTAATGAGAAAAGTGGTAATGTAGACACATAAGAAAAAATAGTAAGCTGCAAAAAGCAGGCTACAAACATGAGACATCACTCATGATGTTGCAAGACATGCAAGGCAATCATTCCCGCATACAAACAAACAAGTGTGCACCCTAGACACAGGGAAAGGCCCAAAAAAAAGATTTGGAAAGATTTGGAAAGATTTGTTTTAAATGCGTTTGAAAGGATTTGTTTCCATTACATTAAATGTGTTACTAGAATTTGGTACCAATAGTTATAGCGTAGATTTTGAGCTTTACAAGTACCAATGTGGTTGACTGGAACTTGTATCTCAACTTAAATCTATCTGGCATATGGTGCTGTCCGGAATTACAAGAAAGGCATTTTGAGGGGTCAATTGTTTACAGACCTAGCCTTATATGGTAAGAACTTGTTGAAATCAAGATAAATATGGAGGAAGACCGAAATCTGAGCTATGATAATATTGAACCAAATCCCAGGAGTATTAGATTTTACTGAAGGCAATAAGACTTGGATTCAGAAGCTTAAGAAAGAAAAAACATCCATATCAATACAAGAATATAGAATTGTAATGAAAGAACTATATTATATCACTCAGTTAAGTACAAATCTGATAGAAATAATGTAGAATGACATGATACAACTCATAATATAGTTGGAGGCCAAAACCCCCAGGGCTACTAATTTACATATCCATACACGTCCCATCAAGAAAAATGAAGTGAAACCATTGCAGAATCTGTAATGATTTTTCAGTCAAGATTATATTACCATGACCTGGGAATCAAGTGTAGGCTTATCATCTTATGTGTTATGTTGTTGGCATCAACTGCTATCAAGTTCGAGTGCTCGTCATCAATGGGAACACTCTGTAGCATGCTGATGACAGAGAATAATGATACTATAATGTTGATGCCTGAGAAACACACTTGCTACCATCTAAACCACCTCTCATCTCTTCCATCTTAGTAGGTGGTGGTAGTTCAACAAAAAAACAGTTAATTGAATTGCAAAAGGAGGATATATGTGACCAAATTTTAACTCAAAAAAGAAAACTCTTATTCCTATTTTAATATTCAATACCATCAAAAACAAAAGTAACCAACTTAAAAAAGGAAACAACAATTCCTTCTACCATCTAAAATTCACTTTGTTGCAGTGGTTATGTAATTATTTAGAAGAATAATTATTTGTTTCAAGAATAAATAACTTATAATATTAGGCTTTATCCATAGGATAACATAAAAATATTCATGGAATATTATATCCATGACTCTTTAATGTTGATGTTGATGTTGTGGGTATCTTGGGGCAAGAATGGAGGACGGGTTTTGAATTGTGGAGACCTTCCTTTGTGGCGTCTCTATCTCGAGTGCCCTTTAGTTTCCCGCATTTACCGCAACAAATGTTATGTTGCTCTAAATTATCTATATGTCACTTCTGCAAGGATGAATCACACATAGATTTGTTGTTATGCCACCTTATTAACATATATCAGACAAATATTTTTTATATGGCACATTATTATTTGGAATTTAAGAGTGGACGTGGCCTGGGCATAGGAGCGTGGGAAGAGACTTGCGTGGCTTTTGGAGTAACCTGCTACGCAGACCTGTTTTGGCGTAGAGCTTCTATTTGGTATTAAACAAGGTTAGAGCGATATGAATTTCCGTCTATTATGCAAACGTTATCTGGTCAAACACATTTTGGTTCAAGCTTTGCCCCAAATTGAAATTTTTTTGAGAATGTTGCATTGTAACCACAAGGTTTGCTATCATTTGTTGTGTGGAGTTATGGTGGTTCGCAAGGTGTACTTTTGCAAGACTCAAGATGGAGGAACATGGCTATGACAACTCCATTTTGAATTTATTTAAAATTGTAAATTTTAGTTACACTACATTTTGGTTGGGACCCATACTTGATCATGGGTGAAAATGGTTTGAACATTTAAATTTTCAAAAAGGCAAATCCTACATGTCATGATATGATTGAGTGTTGTCATGTCAAAACATAAAAGAAATAATCAGAATACTTAGGTAGCTTGCATAAACATATGACAACTATTCAAACCAGCACTGCTGTGCATAATCTCCATTAATACAAGCTTCATCATACTCCACAGCTTCAGCTCTTTACAATCAAGCTGTGCATGCAACTATGTGGTGTCAATGCACATCCTTCCTTGCTTGTGCAGATTTCACACCTTATGTGTGTGCATACAAAGACAATTACAATTGCTATTATTTAAATAGAATAACACACCCACTAATTGCTCTTCAACTGAGCATTCTAAATCTAAACTCATTGTATTAAAACAGTTGCATGCTATAAAGCTTCTTGATTTAAAACAGATTTATTTGAATTAAATCTAATTCCTAGTAATAAGACTCCACTAAAGCTATAGATTTAACTGAGTAAGCAAACTAAAGCAAGACTAAAGCTAAAATTAGCTTTCCTAAAAAAGCTATGGTTGGAAATTAAATAGCTGTTTATCACATGCATATTTCCAACATTGCCCCTCAATTTCAAACTGTAGCTTTCACTCTTCTCAGAGTTACATTTGCTTTTTCAGATCTGCCATGTGCAGGATCACATACTCCCAAACAATCTCGTCAAGTATTCAAAAACTTCTTTTGCTAAAGCTTTTGTAAAAATGTGTGCAAACTGATCTTCAGATCTACAAAATTCAAGATGAATTTCCTTGTTTGTTTACTAGCTCCATGATGAAATGATACCTCGTATCAATATGCTTTCTCCTCTTATGAAAAATGTGATTTTTGGACAACGCTATCGCTGAGTTGTTGTCACAAAAAAATCTATGTAACATCCATCTTGTTTCTGTTGTAAATCTGTCAACACTCTTCTCATCCAAACAGCTTGACATGCTGCTCCTGTTGCTGCTACATACTCTATTTCTGCTGAAGATAACATGACAATGGGATGCTTCTTTGATGCCCATGAAACCACTCCTGTTCCAAAGTGAAAAGTATAGCCGAATGTACTTTTTCGATCATCTATACTTCCAGCATTGTCACTATCTGTAAAACCAATGAGTTTGAACTCATCTGAACTTGAATAAAGTATTCTATAAATTCTTGTTCCACTAACATACCTCAAAATTCTTTTTCCAACTTGCCAATGTGAATATTTTGGAGATTCCATGAACCTTGATATGAGGCTTACACCATACATGATATCAGGCCTTGTGGCCGTCAAATACATAAGACTTCCAACCAAATTTTTAAACAATGTTGGATCCATAATGATCCTTCATCCTCTTTGTTCAAATTCAAACCTACTGCAACTAGTGTTGGTGCTGGCCTACAATTCAACATGTTAAACCTTTTCAAAACGTCACTTGCATACTTTGCATGTGAGATAAAAACTTCGTCTTCTAATTGTTGAACTTCAATACCCAAAAAGTAATGCATAAGACCAAGATCTATCATCTCAAACTCCTTCTTCATGGCTGATTTGAATGACTATGTAGATAGATTTCTAGTAATGATCAAATCATCTACATATAAATGAACAATTAAAATTTTACCTTGCTTATTTATCTTGGTGTATAAGGTAGGCTCAATTTTTGCTCCTACTGAAACCATTCTCAATCAAATAAGAATCTATTCTGCTGTACCAAGCTCTAGGTGCTTGCTTGAGACCGTAGAGAGCTTTCTTCAATCTGTATACTTTTCCTTCATGACCTTCAATCTCATAACCTTCTGGCTGATTTACATAAACTTCCTCTTCAAGGAATCCATTTAAGAATGCTGATTTAACATCCATCTGAGAAATAGGCCATTTGTTTTGAGCTGCATATTGCTAAATCCATTCTTACCGTATCAAAACAGTGATACTGGTCCAAATGTTTCGTTGTAGTCAACTCCATATTGCTGCGTAAAACTCCTTGCAACCAGCCTTGCTTTGTGCTTTATGTACTTTTGCATCAGCATTGTATTTAGTCTTGTAGACCCACTTGACTCCTATCACGTCCTTTCCTTTTGGAATATCCATTAGCTCCCATGTCTGATTCTTCTCTATAGCTTTCGATCTCATCATCCATGGCTTTTTCCCAAACTTCATTATTTATAGCCTCTTCGTAATATACTAGATCTGCAGCTTGAGAAAATAATGCAAAAACTGAAAAATGAATTAGTCATATCAACATTATAAATCTCACTTAGACTTCTTTATTTTCCATTGCACAAGAGTATTCGATGCAGGACTACTTTCTGGTGATGGACTAGCTTCTGGTGTTCCCTGTGGTGTCTCTTAAATGACTGAAGATGGCTGAAATCTTGGTGACCTCCTGACTGTAGATTGAGGTATAGCTTGTGTTACAACTTGTGGTGCATGTCCAAGATTTGTAGATACAGTAGCTTTCTGCTCTAAAGTTTCATTTGTCATATCATCACGTGGAATAGATGTTACTATACTCACTATTTTCTCTATAATTCCATCCCATGATTCATTCTCAATAAACTGTACATCCCTGTTGATCACAACCTTTCCAGTGACTAGATTGTACAACTTGTATGTTTTTATATTCTCTGAATACCCAACAAAAATACATTTTTCTTCTTTGTTGTCTAACTTCTTCCTTAGTCTCATCAAACACATGTGTATATGCTACACAACCAAAAAATCTGAAATGCAAAACACTGTGTTTCCTATTAGTCCATGCTCGTTGAAGAACCATGTTCCTAAAAAAATTCGTTGGACACCTATTCAAAATATAAACAGAAGTTGCTACTACTTTTGCCCAATACTCATTTGGAAGGTGCTTTGCCTTTAACATGCTTCTCGCCATCTCCATGATGGTTCTATTCTTCCTCTCTGCCACACCGTTCTGTTGTGGTGTATACCTGGTAGTAAAATGCCTGTGTATACCATGATATTTGTAAAAATTCATAAACTCATTAGAAACATACTCACCTCCTCTGTCCGTTCTGATAAATTTGATGTAGTATCCACTTTATTTCTCCACTAATGCCTTGAACTGTTGAAATGTATCAAAGGCATTTGATTTATTTCTCAGGAAATAAACCCATGTCTTCCTTGTGTGATCATCAATGAATGTCTTAAAATAAGATACAGCCTCCAATAGAAGTTGTCTGCATATGTCCACATAAATTTGAATGTACAATCTCAAGTGGTGCACTTGCTCTTGCTGTTTTACCAACTAGAAATGAATCTCTGTGTTTCTTTCTCAAAATACAACCTTCACATACCCTTTTCTAGGTTTCTGAGTCAATGGCAAACCTTTAACAATATTTTTTCTATATAAGTAAATTCAAACCTTCATACCTTAGATTCCAAATGTCCACGATTCATCTTTCATGACTGAATGAAAAGCAGATAGCGTTCCTTCAACGCGGGACTCTAATGTATTAGCATAACTGAATGAAAAGCTGATTGTGTTCCTTCAGCGCAGACTTGATTTTCATTGGCGCAAGACTCATCTGTTTGAGTGCAGGACTCAACAAAAGACTGATTTGGCTTAACGCATGACTTTGCTGCAAACAGATCTGATTTCTTCTTCTTTCCAGGTTTCAAAATCAATGGAAACATCCTATTGCTGCTCATCTTCACTTTTGCAATCAACTGAGTGCTAGGAGCTTTGTCCACAATCACGCACTCATTGTCTTCCATATAGACTCAGTACCCTTTATGTACAAGATGTCCAATACTCATAAGGTTATGCTTCAAACCTGCAACATAATAAACATCTTACGTACTTGTTTTCTCCCCCTATCTTGTTAGAATACTAACCGTGCATTTTCCTTTTACAAACATAACATTGTTATTTTCAAGAGTTACATCACTCTTAACTAAATCATCCAAACTAAAAAATAAATCTAGATTACCTGTCATTTGATTTCTGCAACTCGAATCCAAATACCATACATCACATGGACTCTCTTTTGAAAAATTACATTCAAGAGGGGATAAAGAAGGTATTTCTTCAGCAATCCTTGTTCTTGCAATAAACATAGGTTTAGAAATAGAAATTCCAACCTCATTTTGATTTTTCTTCTCCTAATCATATTGCTTTTTCTTGCAATCATAAGCATAGTGCCCATACTTCTTGCAATAATGACACTAAACATGAGACTTATCTTGTCTTTGACCATAACTTTGTTCTTGATTCTGTCCTCTTCCACCTGATTTTGATGATCCATTTCCATGTCCTCTAGTTAGACTTATTTCTTTTCCTCTTGGACTGAAACTACCTCTTCTTTTTCCATGACTACCTATTGTCTAAGATGAAAAATCTTGATCTACACATGCATGTGATCTATTCATCCTCTATTCACGATTGATTAGTGATGCATGCAACTCATCAATAGAACCCTGACCCTAATTCTTAGTTTCTTCAATAACAACAACTAAAGAATCAAATTTAATAGGCAAGCTCATACTCATTTTTTTAATAATCCTTTTGTCTTACAGAGTCTCACCATGGGATTTGATTTGATTGACTCAGTTAACCATATAAGTAAACAATTATTTTACAGAATATGAATCTTTCATTTCTAAATTCTCAAAATCTCTACGAAGTAATTGTAGCTTGGTGGTTTTTTATTTTATCCTTACCTTGATATGAAACTTGTAGTGTATCACATGTGGTCTTTGCTTGACTGGATGTTGCCACTCTTGGAAGAATTCTGTCATGCATTTCCTGATGAATATAGAAAAGAGATTTTTCATCCTTCTTTTGTAACTCCTTCAAAGTATCTTTATATGCTTTAGAAAGTCCAGTATACATTGCTACATCTACAAGCTCTGTGTACCCATCCTCAAAAATCTCCCACATGTCTTGAGATCTAAATATCGCCTTCATGGTCAACGACCAGTATTCGTAATTCTTTCCATTAAATTGCGGTGTCTGCATACCGGATGTAGAAGCCATAGCTTGCTACCAATTTAATAAGCTGCTGGAATAACCTTGCTCTGATACCAATTTGTAGAAAATCTGCAGTCTTATACAACAAACATATCATAAAAGAAATAAACAGAATACTTAAATAGCTTGCATAAACATATGAATATTCACGAACCAGCACTGCTGTGCATAATCTCCATTAATAAAAGCTTCATCATACTCAGAGCTTCAACTCAAATTACAATCAAGCTGTGCATGCAACTGTGTGCTTTCAATGCACATCTCTAATCCTATGCTTGTGCAAATTTCACACCTTCTGTGTGTGCATACTAAAGCAATTAAAATTGCTGTTATTTAAATAGAATAAATTTCCAACTAACTAGCTCTTCAACTGAGCATTCTAAATCTAAACTCATTGCTTTAAAACAGTTGCATGCTATGCATGATTTAAAACAGATTTATTTGAATTAAATCTAATTTATAACAAATTCCTAAGATAAAGCTAACTTAACTAAAGCAATGGACTGAATGAGCAAGACTAATTGCAATTAATTAATTTTAGCTTTCCTAAAAAAGCTATAGTTGGGAAATTAAAGTATGCATCATGCATGCATATTTCCAACAACGCTCCTAATGTCATACATTTTTTTCCCACTTAGGCACTCAACGTTTCCTTCAAGGATTACTTTACAAGTCTGTTCAAATTCAAGAAGGAAAGGGGTGGGCTAGCATATGTTTTTGTATGGATCTATAAACATTATATGGATTATAAATATGTATGAATACTAGCACTAGCAAGCTCTAGGGAACTTTCCATGTAACTTTCCTTGTGAAGATATTCAACAGTGAATGTACAAAGGATTAATATATGTAGAAGTGTTTTGGATCAAATGAACCTCAAAGCTATATCTGTTAATTAAGTAGCAACATATTGGATGCCGAACCATACACAAATTGTTTGAGGACAATTGGCACCCTCTCGTTAGTCAGCCCCGATGGGCTCACCTCATTGCTCTGGTGACATCTCTCTCTTAGTATATTATATTATTGTACGATGGTGAAATTTTTTTGTATATGTATGTTTTTCAATCATATTCATAGCATTTTCCACTTTGGTATCTCCTGAATGAAGAACTATTTTAGTGTTGAAAAAAAAACGAATTTAACGCTTGAATCTTGTGTAAAGGGTTTCGTTGTCAAAGTTTGACATAACCACCGAAGTGTACAATTGAGACCTCTGAGCAACTCCAAGTTTATGGTGAAGCTGTAGTTGGAAAACCATAGGGGTTCGTGGTAATCCAGGGGAACCAGAAACCACCGAGGTGTTCTCAGATAGATGTAATCCTATCACTTCCAGGTTTGTGTTAATCCTAGAGGGAAAAACTAGGGTGTCATTAATACCAAGAAGCCATAAAGATGGCGTGCCACCTCAAAGGTAAACAGAACACACAGAAAGTGCAAATTATTTTTACCGTGTTTGGAATAAGAGGGAGTTCACTCTTTGGTAATATGATGTCTGTAATAAACAATTTAATAAGGCGGGGAATATTAACATAATATAGAACATGTATTACATTAGTTAGGAGGAAATTATTAATTTGTCAAGGGACAATTACTAATCTACCATTTGGTTATCCAACTGTGCATGTCACATGCCTTGTACTTATACCTCGTTTTGGTTTGCATTATGTAATTGATTCAACTTTTTTGTATTGTCCATGTGCTTACAAAGTTATGATAGTTAAGGGTATGTATAGTTGAGAGATGTGAAGGGAAACGAAATGAGGATCTACGGAAACTGCAGAGTCTAATGAATCTACAGAATCCTTCCAAACAATAATAGAAAATAAAACGCAGCGGATTTAAATGATCCAGAAGAGGGGAAAATGTAAAGAAAGCTACAGAAATTTTTATCAGCAAAATAACATAAAACTCTTGGCTACAAATAACACAGATCTAGGATTGAAATTTCTTGAGCAATACAAATATATTTGTCAATAATGAACAGCAGCTACAGCTTCACACAAAAAAATTCATTTGTACATTAACAACATGAAAATGAAGGAATTCTATCAAGAAAAACTAGTCCATACTTGAGTTGGGACTGCACACTTTTCTTCTTCTCCCAAATCTGGTTTTTCTCCTTCTTCTTCTTCTTCCTCCTTCTTGCTCTTCTTTTTTTCTTTTCTCTTACAAAATTACAATTAAACATAATGCATTAATAATAAATTCCTACACAACAAACTTGCCTTGCAAGTCAACACAAAATCTCTGACAAGAGATAATCAGGGAGAATAATTCAACCAAAAATTAAATGTGCAGCAGTCATGATTAAATGCAAATATGAAATGTCAAGGAGCTAAATTTGGGAAATTCAAATAGTAGTTGCACGATAAATTTTGATTTGAATTTCCAACACTCCCCCTTAATTATGAACTACTGCAGATCATGAAAAATATGAATCAAGTTTGTTTAAAAACTGTTGTAGCATTTCCATAGCTAACTAACAGTTTCGGGAAGCTGCTAACTTGTGCTAAGTCAGAAACTCCTAAGCCACTTCGTAAGTACTCAAATGTCTCTTTTGCCAATGCTTTTGTAAATATGTCATCCAGCTGATCTTCAAAACTGCAAAAATCAAGACAATTTTCTTGGTTGCTTACAAGCTCTCTGATAAAATGATACCTTGTATCAATATGCTTAGTTCTTTTGTGAAACACATGATTTTGAGATAATGCTATTGCTGAACTGTTATCATAGAATATTGTAGTGGACTTCCTTTTGATCATGCATCAAATATTTCAACATCCTTCGCATCCAAACAGCTTGACACGCAGCACTAGTGGCTGCCACATACTCAGCTTCAGCTGAAGAAAGAGTCACAATGGGTTGTTTCTTTGATGCCCATAACACAACACCTGTACCAAAGTGAAAATTATATCCCATAAGTAATTTTCATATCATCTATACTACCTCCACAGTCACTATTAGTGTACCCAACAAGACTGAAATCATCTAAAGTGGAATACAAAATACCAAAATCCTTTGTACCACTTACATACCTTAATATCCCCTTACCGACCTGCCAATATGAGTCTTTTGGAGACTCCATAAACCTTGAAATTAGGACTTACTCCATACATGATATCTGGCCTTGTAGACTGTTAAGTACATAAGGCTTCCAACCAGCTTCTTGAACAATGTAGAATCCACACATGCTCCAACATCTTCCTTGCTTAACTTCATCCCTATCATAACCGGTGTTGGGGATACCTTGCACCTTGCCATATTAAATCTCTTCAAAACTTCATTTGCATATTTAGATTGAGAAATAAATATACCATCCTCGGATTGATGGAATTCAATCCCCAAGAAATACCTCATATGACCCAAATCAGGTCATTTCAAATTCATTAGATTCATTACTGATTTGAAAGAGTTTATGTCTAAATCACCAGTAAAGATTAGATTATCCACATACAAGCAAACAATCAAAATGTTACCTTGCTTGTTGACCTGGATGTACAATGTTGGTTCACAACCACTCCTTTGGAAACCATTTTGAATGAGATAGGATTCAATGCAGCTGTACCAAGCTCTTGGAGCTTGCTTCAGTCCATAGAGTGCCTTCTTTAACCAATACACCTTGTCTTCATGACCCGGTAGCTCATAACCTTGTGTTTGTTCCACATACACTTCCTCCGCTAAATATCCATTTAAGAACGGCAGACGTTTACATCCATTTGATATATAGGCCACTTGTTGTGGGCAGCAATAGCTATAACAGTCCTAGTTGTATCCATCCGAGCAACCGGAGCAAATGTCTGCTTGAATTCTATACTGGGTTGTTATGTAAAGCCCCTTGTAACAAGCCTTGCTATATGCTTTTTAACTTTCCCATCAACATCTTGTTTAGTCTTATAAATCCATTTGACACTAATTACATCTTTGCCTTCTGGCAAATCAACCAACTCCCATGTTTGGTTCTTTTCAATGGATTCAATCTCCTCATCCATGGTTTCTTCCCATATATCACTACTCATAGCCTCTTCAAATGTTAATGGATCATCAATATGAGAAAATAAAGCAAAAGCTGAAAATGAATTTGTAGTGTCAACATTATACAACTCACTCAAACTCCTTGTTTTTCGTGGCATCATGCTTGCTAGAGTTGGATCCAGAGATGAAGAATTACTTGGAGTGCTAGATGGTGTTGTTCCAAGGATACTGATTGATGTAGATGTTGGTCTAGATGCTTGTGAAGTTTGTTGTCTTGTTGGTGTGGACACCATCCTTGAATATCTCCTTGTGTGAGAATGAAGGTGTAGCTTGAGCTGCAACTTGCGGGTACCATCCCGAGATTGGAAGGAGCTGCTGTTTGAGTTATATTTGGTGTTGGGAAACACTTCATTCACCATATTATCATTTGAGATAGCAGCTGCAATTTTGATAGACCTCTCTATTTTTCCATCCCCATGCTTCATTCTCCACAAACTGAACATCACGGTTGATTATAACTTTCCTATTGATAGGATTAAACAACTTATATGCTTTTGTTTCCTCTGAGTAACCAAAAAATATACATTTTTGTCTTTTATTATCTAACTTCCTTCTCAACTCATTTGGAACATGTGCATATGCTATGCATCCAAATACCTTCATATGAGAAACACTGTGTTTCCTTCTTGTTCAAGCCTCTTGAGGGATCTTTGTTTCTTACACTCTTTGTTGGGCACCTATTCATGATGTAAACAACAGTTTCCATTGCCTCAGCGCAATATTCATTTAGAAGATGTTTGACTGCCATCATGCTACGAGCCATCTCCATAATTATTCGGTTCTTCCTCTCCGCCACACCATTTTACTGAGGTGTATAGCGGGCTGTAAATTGCTTGTGTATGCCATGAGATCTGTAAAAAATTATAAATTCATTAGATATAAATTCACCACCTCTATCCATCCTTAGAACCTTGATGTAATGGCCCGCTTTGCTTCTCCACAAGTGCCTTGAACTGCTAGAAATAAGCGAATGCATCAGATTTAAGTGTTTCAAGAAAAAAACCCACGTTTTTCTTTGTGAAATCATCAATAAAAGTAAGAAAATAAGTGTAGCCTCCTATAGATGGTGTTTGTATTTTCCCACAAATATTTGAATGCACGATCTCAAGTGGAGATATAGCTCTATTTTCCTTGCCAATTGGAAATGACTCTCTATGTTGTTTTCCCATAATAAATGCTTCACAAACTCTTTCTGGTTTCTCAATTAATGGAAAACCTTTTTACCATATTCTTCATATGAAGTAATTTTAGCGCTCCAAAGTATAAATTCCCAAATCTGAAATGCCATAGCCAAGAATCATCCTTTACTACTGACTGAAATGTTGCTGGAGTTTCTACAGAAACCTCATTTACCTCTTTGGAGCTATTTTGGCCATTTCTGTAGCTGTCTTGGAAATTTCCATAGATTTCTTGAAAATTTCTATAGAAATTTTGAATCTTTTTGCGACTGTTTTGAACATTTCCGTTGCTATCTTGGACATTTCCGTAACTGTCTCTAGCTACTACTGATTTTGTATCTTCTACCTTCAAAGCTGCTCCAGAATTTACACTATGTGTCTCATGAACAGCTTGAGTTGTTTTTCCTTTCATGGCTAGCTTTATTTATAATGGAAACATGCGGTTTATAGTCATTTGTACCTTAGCAAGAAGCATATTGCTTGGAAGCTTGTCCAAAATAACACATTCATTGTTTTCCATGTACACTCTATATCCCTTTTGTATCAGTTGTCTAATGCTCATCAAATTGTATTTTACACCAGCAACATAATATACATCAAGCATAAATTTCGGCTCCCCCTTTTTGGTTAGATATATTAACCGTACCTTTTCCCAAAACAGTGACTTTGTTGTTGTTACCAAGTGTAACATCAGCTTGAACTGATTCTTCCAAACTAGAAAAAAAATCTTTATTACCTGTCATGTGATTATTGCAGCCCGAATCTAAATACCATATATCACATGGGATTTCTTGAACCACATTGCACTCAACTGGAGAGTTTGTAGGGATTGCTTCAGCAATCTTTGTGCATGCAATGAACATGTTTCCTAAGGGGAGTGCTACTTGACTAATTTTGACCTTGCTTCTACTGGTCATACTGTTTTTTGTTGCATTCATGAGCATAATACTCAAACTTGTTACAATAGTGACATTGAATGTGTGATTTGTCAAATCTTTGGCCACTCGGATGACTGAAATTCTGATTTTGACCTCTACCACCAACATTTGCATAACTACTACTTCGTTCCACTTCTAGGGGAACTTCTCCCTCTACCTCTAGGACTGAAACTCCTCCTTCCTCTTCCATGATTTACAGAAATCTGAGATGGAAATACATTTTCTACTGAACTATTTGATTTGTTTAGTCTATATTCATGATTGATAAGAGAGGTTTGTAGTTCATCAACACTAAACTGGCTCAAATATTTGGTTTCCTCTAGAGCCACAACTACAACATCAAATTTAGAAGGGAGACTTCTAAGTACCTTTTCAACAACCTTCCTATCCTCTATGGCCTCTCCAAGGGACTTCATTTGATTTATCAAACCAAAAACATGAGTAAAGAAAGATTCTACTGAATTTGAGTTTCTCATTGATAAATTTTCAAATTCTCTACTAAGGAGCTGTAGTTTAGTAGTTTTAACCTTGTCCATACCTTGATACGCAATCTGGAGTGTGTCCCATGCTTCCTTGGCTTGCTTTGCTACTACAACTCTTAGGAGTATGCTCTCATTCATTGCTTGATGGATATAAAATAATGCTTTCCCATCCTTCTTCAGCTATTCCTTCAAGACGTCCTTTTGAGCTTGTGTAAGAGGATTGTATGTTGCCTAGTCTACTGGTTCCTGGTAACTATTTTCAACCATTTCTCAAATGTCTTTAGATCGAAACAAAACTTTCATGGTCAAGGACCAATACTGATAGTTCTTTCCTGTGAAAATCGGGAGTTTGCACACTAACCAGCAATGCACCAGACGTAGAAGCCATTAATGGCTGCCAAATGGAAAAACTAAAAACCCCTAGAAATGAAATAGAAAAATGGTTTAGCTAAGATCTGATACCAGATGAAGGGAATCAAGGTGAGGATCTATGGAAACTGCAAATTCTACAGAATCTACAGAATCCTTTTAAACAACCATAGGAAACTAAAACGTAATGGATTTAAATGATGCTAGAACAGGGGAAAATGTAAGGAAAGCTACATAAATTTATATCAGCAAACTAAGATAAAACTCTTGGCTGCAAATAACACAGATCTGGGATTGAAATTTCTTGAGCAATACAAATATATTTTTCAATAATGAACAACAGCTACAGCTACACACAAAACATTCATTCATACATTAATAGCATGAAAATGAAGGAATTCTATCAACAAAAACTAGTCCAAACTTGAGCTGGAACTGCACACTTTTCTTCTTCTCCCAAATCTGGGTTTTCTCCTTCTTCTTCTTCTTCCTCCTTCTTGCTCTTCTTTTTTTCTTTTCTCTTACAAAATTACAATAAAACATAATGCATTAATAATAAATTCCTACACAACAAACTTGCCTTGCAAGTCAACACAAAATCTCTGACAAGAGATAATTAGGAAGAATGTTTCAATAAAAAGTAAATGTGCAACAGGCATAATTAAATGCAAATCTGAAATGTCAAGGAGCTAAATTTGGGAAAGTCAAATATTAGTTGCACAATAAATTATGATATGAATTTCCAACAAGATGCTCATCATAATTGTTATTTAATAACTAGAGATTACGGCTTGGAACACTGACAATAACAGAAGAGGGCGTATTCATGCTTTTCCAATCAAAGTTTCAATGCAAAAGGATTTTCAAGGCATACATTTCTCAATATTCCTTTTTCTTCTTCATTTATCTTGGATGCTTCAACCTTGTATTCATATTTGATAATCCTTGACCAGTAAATATATAGACCATTGGTCTGCTCTTTATTAATCATTTAACAAACTCAATTTAATAACCATTTCCGTCATTTATCTCAATATTTGAATCCCTTACAACATGCAATGAAATATCCATTATTTGAAATTATTGGAGGCTTGTTGATTCTTTCAATGTTCTTGTTTCTATGTTAATCTTCATGAGCATTCTACATTGTTCATTCACATTTACTAATTGAACATCAACAATCAACATCTATTCCATTTTTTTGGGTACCGCAAGATCTCTTCCAACATCATAATAATGAGCTTCAAAATGACATGTGATATTTTCATTGTTTATTATGTCAAATTTGCCTTGAATAATATGAGCAGAATGGTTTGCACAAAGGCATGAAATTGACAATAATATTTGAATAAATACATGTTACACTTGAAGATGCATTGAGGTATGGTATTGAACTGACTTATAGCCATGGCAAAGGACTTAGCCATCTTGAGGTATGTCATCATACCATGTTTGATGCAGAAAATTACATAAGCAACATAATTCATTTATTTTTTCTTATTTTCTTGGAGTGATATTATTATAAGCATTTTTGTAGGAAACTTGAGTTTTGTATATTGTCACAGGAAGAGTATAGGGATCATACTCTTCATATTATGGATAAAGAACGATTGGAAGAATCAGAATCTTCGAATTATGTTAGATTGGGATACCTGGTAGTAGTTTTTTCTGTTAGAAATCACAACTACATAAGGGGTCTGTTTGAGACATTAAATTCCTTTCATCCCTAGCATTTAGTAGTCAACTTGACTTTCAATTTTTTTTAACTTTAACGTCACTTTATTTTATGGAGACAAAAACAAAATACATAAAATAAAGACAGATAATATTAGGGCAGTAAAGAATGAAAATAATTTACGTCATTCAAATCATATCCTCACTTTAATCTGGTCTGTGATTCTCTCTTCTCACACAGCTGAAGGCAAGGAAGGTTCATTTATGGGATGTGTCATGGGTTTGTTTGTGCTTTGTGGAAAAGAGTACCAAAGATTGCTAATGTGAATAACACCCTTGTTATTGCATCCTTGATCTTCCCATTACTTTGTAACACATCTAAACGATTAAAAATGACGGCAATTTGCATGATAACTTTAATCTTATAGAGAACTATTTTACACTTATTGCAACTTAACTAAATTGATCCAAATAGTGTTACTGTTTGGCCAAACCAAAGGAATATGCCTCATGTTACTTACAAATAACAATATTTTTTTTTCGTATTTTAATAAATTTTCAAGGATTCACTACAATATCTAATGATAATAAAGATTACAAAATATAAAGGTGTATTAATTATATTATAAAATTTAGAAATATCTAGTGCTTAAAATATGTCTAACTATAGAGATCTCTACTTTGATTAAGGTCCACATCAAATGCATCCCTATGAAATCATGGTACTAGAGCTTCATGTGATGACAAACCTTTCAATGAGGAAAAAGCTAGATTGGCACATACACCGTCCCTAGTTAAAGATTAAAAGAAAACTAAATTTTCGTATAAATTTTAAAATTGAGACAAGTGTGTAACTTATTTTAGGCAATATATGTCACCACCCGTACATGGAGTGTAAAAACATTTTAAAACTTCAATGAAACTTGTGAGCATAGTCAAGTTTCATTCTTAAATTCCCACGTGAGCCGACAGAGGGAGAAATATCTTACTACTGATTACATTTGACTAGCACACGTGCTCAACATATTTATTCAAATTCATCTAGTTGTTATGCTCTCATATCAAGATAGAATGTTTCTGAAATTACTGAAACCCACTACACCAATCACATCATTTTTTTCAATTAGGTAGGGAAAGATAGTGAAGTTGTTGATTAGTTATTTAAGACTTTTAAATCATATTGTAAACAAAGAAATTTGTCCACAACACATTCAAGTTTAAATATGACTGTGCTTGCAAACCATTATGACTTGACTTATCTTAGAAAACCTGTAGTATTCATAATTATATAAAACAAACCATATTGATACATTTTGTACAACATGTTTACATTACTAAATGGTCATCCTCCACATCAAATAAAAATTTCTATTTTGATAATGCTATTTTTTGCGAATCGACTTCTTGGGATCGGATCTGTTTGGCTTCTTATGCTTTTTCCTATCGTATTTTGTTGTGCTAACTGTATGTCCCTAGCCCTTCTAGCGGTATTCCCTTGTTCTTATCAGAATGAGTCTTAGTCCATTTTCACCGCTTAGGCGGTGTTCACACTTATAAATGGCCACCACCTCCCCTAGATCAATGACTGTCCCCAAACGTGCAAGGAAGTTTGTCCCAAAATTCTACGATGAGGTATGAAATCTAAACCCACCCCATATGTGGTTATTGCTCATGATTTTTTGGATCCTTTAGTGATTTGGTATCATAGCCACTTCCTTATTTCCTATTTCTATGGATGCATCCTATTTGAATCATATTTACAGAAATGGATGAAAAACCATTGGGAGTCTTCTGACATCTAGGTTTTTGGTGTCTTTAATCTCACCAAAGTTTTTCATCTATTTACCTTTTGTGAGCCCTCACAGGTCCAGACCCTTATTTGCTTGTTGGTATTTAGGTAATACCCTTCTTCTGTTATCCTCTTGGACTCCAAATTTTAGCCTGACTAGCAAGGATTCAGTCAAAATCCCTATTTTGATTGTGCTCCCTGATCTTCCTATTCATCTTTTGTCTTTTCTAGATGAGATTGTCAAACCCATTGGCATGGTGTTATGTCATGAGAAGCAACATTTGTTTTACGCCCGATTTAATAAGCGTGTGTGTTTCAAAGTGGACTTGGCGAAATATTTGCGTGACCATCTGAATATTCAGGTGGGGTCCAACAAAATATCTCAAAAGGTCATGTAGTTTGAGCTCCTGAACACATGTTTTTGCTTCCAAGCCTAGAACCATTGTATTAGGGATTGTCCCCTTTTAGCTCACTCTAAACCAACTCCCACATTGTCTGTGATGCTTAAAATTGTGGTTACTCTTTAGGATGATGGTTGGAAGGTGGTTGGTTCAAAATGGAACTTGGGGGCATGGCATTCTATTGATTTTTTGCCACCATATTATACTTCACCGCCAATAGCAAGGGATGAGCCTCTGGTGTATCAACCTAGTCCTTCGGCTTCCATGGCACCCACCGCCTCGCAGAGCCAAGAGAAGTAGACCAATTTTGAGAATTCTAGGAATTCAGCTTAAGTTCTCTACTACTATGGTGTTTTTGTATCCCACCTCGCAAGGTGGAGTGTGACGTGTGAGGAGTTAATGGGGTTAAGTTCCACTCCATTCAAGTAGAGCCTTCTCATTCAGACTAGATTCTACTTGCAAATAATTTTACCATTCTCATATTCGAGGATGGCTTTCCAGACGGGAAGGGAGTGTTTGATGTGTCTAATTTTTCATGAATTTTCTGTCATGGATTTTACGGGGGTTGACAGAGCCCTCACATAAATTATCTGTCTGTTTAGCTTGTCAGTTAATTAACGATTTAGATGTTCTTTGCTTACAGGAAATTAATATTTTTAGTTATTTTCTTCAGACTTCGCTGACGTGTATTGCCCTTGATTTTGTGCACTTTCAAACTCATCGCATTGATGGTCAGGTTGGTGTTAGCATTTCCATCGTGCCAAATATTTTAGCATTAATTATTTCCTTAGGAAATGACCTGAGCCATCGGGCAGTGTGGGTTAATTTGAATATTAGTGGTGTGTCCTTTGGTATTCTCAATGTTTATGCTCCTAATGATGCTTCGGAAAGAATTTTATTATGGCGGTGGTTAGGTGAAGACTTCCATTTTACTTATTGGTTGGTTTGTAGAGACATTAATATGGTGGAGCACCCTGATAATAAATGCGGTGTACTCCTGATGCACTGGTGCCTCGAATAATGGGATGCTTGGTATTATTTTAAAAGTCATTGGGGTGTCTCTGATCCAATTCTCAACTAGAGGTAGGAATTTCTAGAATCCACTTGGTTTAATTGGACCAACCTCTGGAAGGATCTGATTGCATTGTAAAATGTCTTGATCATGCTCTTCTTTCTCAGCATGCATATTTTAATTTTGACATGCATGGCTTCACCATTATCAAGGTTTAGTCCAATGTTGTTTTGTCAGACCATCATCCAATCACATTTAAGGTTATTTGGTAGGGGGGCCTTCCAAGGTGTCGAGTATTCAATTTTTTCTCAATGTCTCATTGCATGGTCGCCCTAGAGTTATCCAATTCATTCCCAAAATTTGGATCATGGTGCCACATCCCCCTTTTTCTGCCAGCTAGCGCTCTTGATGGGAAGCAACGATCCAATGCACCTCCAAATTTCTCTTCCAGTTTTCCAATTAGGCTGCTCAGATTCGAAGACAGATAGATTCTTCTCTACATACAAAATTCCAGTGGGTATCCTTGCTCATGGAATCCAAACCCTTTGATCTTTATGTTCAATCTCAGGTCGCATCTCTTCAGCATAAGCTCAAGATCAGTGAATCCAATGTTGCTCAAGGTGCGCAGATCCACTTGAGGCTCCACTAGTTAAAGGTGGGAGATAAATCTTCTAATATATTCTTCAAATACCTCCATGCCAAGCATGCTCGTCAATAGATCAAGGCTATATATGATTCCCAAAAGAGGCTTACCGAGATCTCAGAAATATCTTCCACTTTTGTCATGCATTATTGTCTAGTGTTTCAAGCTCAGAAGGATTCTATTAAATGAGCTTTTGCTTTGTAGAAATAACTTGATGTGGTGCCTTTGCAACATACATCTCGGGATTTGTCTCACTGTGATGATCCTCTTTCTTTAGAAGAGATTCATTCTGCGTTGCTTTTTTTAACTGATGATAAATATCCCGATTTGGATGGCTTTCCTAACAATTTATATAAATCCACTTGGTCAATTGTTGGCCCTGATCTGCTCGGGGTATAGCGTGAGGCACTTCAATATCGCTCTTCAATAAATTTCATCAATCAAGGAAACATCAAGTTCATTCTGAAAGTAGGAAATCAAGAGCCTATAAACAACTGGAGGTCGATCACATTGTTGAATGTATCTTACAAAATTCTTACTAAAGCTCTAGCTTTGGGGATTGCTAATATTCTACCAAAGATTGTGTGGCCTAAGTAGACCAATTTTTCAAAGGACGTTATATCCTGGATAATCTTCTTGTGGTGTGGGAAGGAATGGAATGGGTTCATATATCTTGTTAGAAGCCTCTTTTTCTAAAAATTGATTTTGAGAAAGCTTATGACCGTATTGAATGGTCCTTTATTCTAGCTATGCTCAAGGCATTAGGGTTTGGTACTTTCCTTCGTTTTTCTATTTCTACTCTATTCTCCAATGCTTCCACTTAGCTCACTATTAATGGTCATCAGTCTCAAGCCATTGGACTCTACCACTCCATCAGACAGCGTTACCCTCTTGTTCCAGCTTTGTCTATTTTTGTGGAAGATGCTTTTGGTTACTTAATTTCTCATCAAGCTGCCTAGGGTCTAAATCAAGGAATTGCTTTACCAAACCACTGCTCGTAGTTGATCAATGGACATTTTAGAGATGATTCTTTCCTTATAGTTGTTGAGTCTGAGCATAATGTTCCTGTCATTTTCAATTTTTTATCTACTTTCTGTTTAGCCTCTGGTTCTAGCATTCAGATGGCCAAAGCTTTTTATTTTCTCCAAATCTATTTTCAAATTCCTGATTGGCTTCGGGCTTACTCTTGGACTTGGATTGGTCGCGGTGAGAAATTTCACTTCCTAGGCATCCCTTTTTCCTTTGATAGTGATTCAATGACTCCCTAGACTTATGTGGTTAACAGAGTAGAGCAGAAAATCATGAAGTGGTCCTCTACATTGCTCTCCTTGGTAGGCAAGTTTCAAGTGTGTACAAAATTTCTTGTTACCACCCATGTTTATTACTCTACTTGTTGCTACCCTTCTCTTGCTTTGTTCAATCGGTTGGCTAAACTTCTGTGGGATTTTCTTTGGTGTAAAATTTCTCGATCAACTAGATTTCACCATGTATCCTGGGATGTTTGTTTCCTACTTTATAAGGTTGTATGGGCATACTTGATCTTTTTCAGAATTTTTTTCTCTATGTGCTAAGTGGATTATCTCTAGCCTTTTAGGGGATTGCTATTTGAAGACTTTGTTGAGACATTATATTGAATTTGGTGCTCCATATGGTAAATAGAGTTGTGATGGTATTGGTTTGCATACTATTATTATTACATCAACTCCAATTAGGATTTAGGGTAGCTTTGTGGCTAAGAGCATTTGGAAATCCTTCTAGCAGGTTAAGCCCTTTTTATGGTGGGTTCACAATGGATTTCACACTGGATTTTCATTTAATGCTTAGAACATCTAGTGATCACCAATTCTTTCGAAGGGCACACTTCTATTAGTTGAACTCCATAGAATCAAAGCCATTCGGATTTTTCATAAAGGTATTCACACTATACAGGATCTGGTGCACCGCAAAGATTCACTCACTTGACCTAAAATTAAATCCAAATTCCAATTGCATAATTCTGATCTTCCTTCGATTGGTAAGATTCAGGAGCTTCGTTTAGATGTGATGTTTCATAAACTTGTCTTCTATCCACCGGCTTCCTAGTGGTGCGATTGGTGATGGAATCATGATATAGTTTTTTTGTGATACAATACTCACACAATCTATCAGCTTCTATGTCCTCTGTGACCTGTAATTGCAAAGTTAAATACTTGCTAGGGACTCCAGTCACTGCCCTCTACCTAGATTTGCAGGCTTGCTTGTTCTTAGAACCCTCTTCTTGAACGTAAAGTTAACCATTTTCTATGGTGCTTGATTTATCAAGGGTTTACTGTAGGTGAATGGCTTTAGAATATTGGCATTTTTTCCCCAACCTGCCCCTTTTGTTCAAAACCGGATTATTTTTTTCATTTATTTTGGTTTTTCCCACGTGCACAGGCTATTTGTTGTTGGACTCATTCATTTTTTTCCCTACCACCCCGAGTTTTTCTCCTGGCATTTGGCTTTATTTGGGGACTTTATTCCATGGCCTCATTATATAGCTAATATGTGGCATCTTTTCCATGCATGTATTTTATTTCATATCTAGAAAGCTCGCAAAGCCTTTATTTTCAAAAATGATCTTATAGTTAGCAACTTTTCTACTAATGACAAGGTGATTTTTCTTTCTACTGTGTGATCACATGTTCAAGCTCATGCTGCCAATGTTGCTTTAGAATTTGCACACATGCAGGAGTTATTGGATCACTGGGGTAGTGCATTATGCATCATTATCTGGGTTCAACCCGATCTACCGTTGTTGCCACCTTGGCTCTCACCACCCCAGTGGCCACCACCTATGAATCCATGTAAGAGGATTCTCTCTCATAGCCACCACTCTCCCTCCCCTAGGGCTCGCTTTGCCCTGTCCTCTGCTGGACGTGACTAGAGTCTGCCCCCAAGGGGTAAGGACATTTCCAGCACTTCCTGGTTGATCAGGGGATCATTTTTAAAAGTTCCCTAAACATCCCTAAATGGTTTTAGTGCAGAAGATCATCTCGAGATCTTTTCAACGACTATGAGAATGTGGCGAACGGACATCGGGAGCTCTAGATATGTTCGATCAAAGTTTAGACAATGGGAAAGTCAACTCTGGTCAATTGGTCAATATTGGACCAATGGCACTGCGACACGTGGCAAAAAGGAAAAAGGGAGTTGTTTATTGGTTTTTCGATCACCGGTCTTCAACGAGCGTAACAATGGTGCACGGGAACAAGAGGCTCAACTTTTATTACGGAGGGGAGCCCGGCCGCCATGTGGACTATGGTATTATCGCCAACATGGTGGGTCCACAAGCCACCACGTGGCTTGCCACCACTCATCGAATTCACTTGATTTTCCTATTGGGAGACGACAAGTGGAATATATGCTATTTACGGAGTTTATTATTTCTATGCCACATTGTATGGATTGAAATTATATTATCTTGGTAAGTCCACTTTCCAAATGCCACACACACACACACACACACACACATATATATATATATTAATGTTTATACATTAGTATAAACCGCCAACATGCCAAATGCTATGCTAAGCACATGGAAGGGAGCATGTTTAATGGTATGTGTGGTGATCAAGGTGGTGAAGCGGTTGTTGGGCTTAAAAGCCATGCGTGGATGTTTCCACATGAAAAATGGTGAGAGTAAGGTTTAATAAAACCTTACCCAAATTTAATGGCGCCAAATGTGGGATATCCCACTTAACTAAACAATGCCGCCCACTTCTCCTTAGCATCTCATTTGGGATTTTATCCCATTAAAAAATGCAAATCGGCTAAAATGGGTATTAATCCCATTTCCTATGCCATCCGTCAATTTGGAAATTTTATCCCAATTTCTATGCTACGGCCTATGGTATTTTTAGCCTAAGGATTATATGGAATGCATATTTTGAGGGCCCTAAAATTGTATAAATAGGGTACCTAGTTCATTGTAATGGACACACAAAAATACAGAGAAGCTCATTCCTAGAGCGCTAGAGGTGAAGTCCGAGCCAAGAGGAGAGTTATATAATATGTCAACGACATAGTTGTGTGAAGTCCTAATTTATTTAGGCATTACTATTTTAATTATTATTGACCTATTGTTTTTTAGGCAATAATAAATTAAAATTATTCTAACTAAGAGTTATTAATACTACCTAGTCGACCCATAGCGCCACACCAAATTATTATGAAGCTTGGAATATTGACTAGAGTGCCATAGGGTGTTACGAAGTGTCTGGAAGGCCGATCGAGAACCGGAGGATTCCGAACAGTGGAGCTGGTGCCATATAGCTTTCCGAATACGCCAGGAAAGGAGAAGTTGCGTGCTATATTTCACCCTTGTCATCTGAAGGTCTAGTTATTCTTCTAAGTAGGTTCTAAACAGTTTCCATTATGTTTTCTTGTGAAAGTACTATTGTAACTTACATGTTTTGACTAGTGGAACGGTTCGAAAGAACCCAGAGACGTAAGCAATTTCCAAACTCTGTAATCAATCATTGTGCAATTGTCTTTATTATCTTACATTAATTTTAAATTGGTTACTTAAAAGGAGCAAATTGTCGGCAAATATTTAAAGTCTACAAGGGTCCGAGATCAGGTAGATAAAAACTTGATTATTTTCGGATCAGAAAGTTACCTTCTCACATGAGGGAAGAACGTACATAGTTAAGATGAGGGTTTAAAAAAACACAAAGTGCATAAAGTAAATAAACACCTAATAAAATGCATTTAAGCAATGGTTAATCCAATATTGAGCAATTCAAAAAATGTGTGAAAGTAAAGTACAAAAAAACAAACTATATGATTAAACAAAGATAAATCCAATATGATAATTGATCACTAAATGAATGAATCAATTACGATTTTGAATCAAAATATATGATAGACTGAAATGTAAAGTAAATATTATAAATTAAAAGCATGCAAGTTTGGTTTTGTTTGTTTGATATTTTGTATTTGAAAAGTGATAAAGGACCTGCACACAAAGGTTTAGTAGTTTTGGAATAGCAAAAAATATCCTTATGTGTAAACATAAAGTGAAAAATTCAAGACAAGGGAAAACCCAAGTCGTTATCATGAGGTCGTTGAAACATAAAACATGGGAATTGATTACCAAGGCAAAGCCATTGATAATGGTGAGGATGCCACAAAGTAAAACAAGGCTATTAAAATTAACAATGTCGCTACTAGAATGAATAATGTCGCTACAAAATTCAATGAAGTTGCTAAAAAAAGAGGGATGTTGTGAAGTGTAGTAAGTCCACCAATGTGACATAACTATGAATGTTTATCCTGAAAGACCTGGTCTGTGTTGCCATTGTTGGTGTAAGATATTGTTTTTCCTCGTATTTATTTACTTGGAAATTCCTCACCTTGCTTAGGTGTCACTAATCTCATAGGAGTTACTATGACATGTTTTACATGTCATAATATGTCATAGTATGTCATAGGAGCTACATTCCTATTCCAAGAATGTAACCCCCCTTCCTATTCTGGGAATATTCCCCGTAGAGGGAGTTTACACATCACTCCTATTTGTACACTACAATTGAGATATTGTAATGTGGGCCATTTTTGAGTTCATTCTTGAGAACTTTTATGCACTTGTGATTTCATTATCATATTGTATCTTATTGTTAGTAATTTTGATTTCAAAAAATGTTTGTGCATACGTTCTTCATCATAGATCCTCCCATAAAATATAATATGGTATTAGAGCATTGCTAGTGAAAACATTGGTTGGTATTAAGTTGGTTACAGTTTCAAAATACTTCATTTGTGAAACTAACATTTCATGTGTAAATGAATTTGACTCCATCTTGATTTTAGTGCGGTTGTGAGTTTTAGTGTTTGCAGATTGACATGTTGATGGTTTAAAAAATTATGAGGTTCCAAAATCACAAAATTTACTGAAGTGACTGAAAAAATTAATTGTGGGGACTTTTCTGGGAATTTTGTAGATAGAAGTAGTTAACTGGGGCTAAATCTATTAGAACTACTATTTTTAGCGGGTTGTTTGGTAGATTTACTAGTTTTCAAGGGTTTTTTGAGTGGTTTATGCAAATCTTGCCTCTGTGGTGGTCTTAATGGGCTCAGTTTACTAGTTTTCAAGGGTTTTTGAGTGGTTTATGCAAATCTTGCCTCCGTGGTGGTCTTAATGGGCTCAGTTCTACCCTACAACATTGTGGTGAACCATCTTTGGCCTTGACATTATCTAACACCCCAACCCACTTCACGTCCAACTCGGTGGTTATTTTTCATTTCTCACACTTTCAGCGCTTGCTCACATCATCCTCGGGTTGATCAACTTTGTGTAGTACTCAAACCTTGTTCAACCCTTTGGTACTTTGAATGACTCTTTCCTGATGGTGCCCTCTGGTTGGCTCTGTCTTCACTTGGACCGTTAATGACCTTGCCAAAGCTTGACTCATTACCATTGCAATCTCATACTCCTAAAAAATCTTGTTGGTTCACAATGGCACAAATGACCTAGCTCAGCGCTTAGTCTTCTTCTTTTTCTTAGACCCCGTCTCAGCCCCTATGATGTCAACCTTCTCGTCTCCAGCTCAGCAAAACCAACTCGGTATTCTCCGTGATTTCTTAATGTGCCCTAACTCGGTAGATGTCGCAACTTGACCTAGATTCTAGATGAGGCACCTCCACCTACTCCTTATATGGATCAGTCTACACTTAGGCCATTCAACTGAGCCCTAAGTGAATTCGGGAACACAACTACCAACCTTGGGTCTCTCACACCGGCTTGGTCTCCTTTTGACCGTTTCAAACATAACTTTTCCCGCCTATTGTATTTCAATGCAAATTTTTTTAATTACATAGGTTTTTTGTAATGGGAATTAAATGGGTTTGTTTTATGATGGTTTTGATGTATATGTGAGTTGGTGTTGAAAGGGGGGGAACCACATCTTTTATTATTTTTTGGTATAAAAACAAAATTTATTAGCATTGTAAAAGTTGAGAGAGCTATTTTTTTCTTATTTAAACCTTGTAACTCATTTGACAAAGACGAAGGGTAAGGTCGGGTTTGGTAGTAGGCCAATATCCCCTCACAAGAAAAATAGCACTTTTCTCCTCATTTCATTATGATTTTGATGACTGGCTACATGACCTCTTTTGCTTCTTACCTCTAGCATTTTTTTTAATATTTTAGTGTAAAATAACTTAAATGGGCCATTAATGACAAGAAACAATTTCCTTATTATCTTTTAATCAGTTACTTGAAATTGAGCATCGTCATCTTCAAAAGGGGATTTTTTTCATCCTCTTTATGTTGGTCACATTTTTGTTATAAAAAATCATCAAAATTAATAAAGTGCAAATTTGGGGGGTTTGGTCAAAGCATAGGTCTTACTGACGTTTTTAGTGATTTGCTTTTCTTATTTCACACTTTTGCTGCATGCACAAGTTCTACTCTTTATAAACACATCTCCTTTTATCTTGTTTTTATATATTCTCAGATACATTCTTGATTTTATGCGACGTTGGTATTTTTCAATTTTTCAGTTGGTGACTTGAGACAAAGAGGGTGTTCTATTTGTGGGAAGCATTCATACTCCTTGAAAACATTCTTGCGATATGGATTCATGGTCTGTAAAATCACTCAATACCAATAACTACGACACATGGAAAGAGGATATGGGGGATACATTTGATGGTGAATGCGTTTCTGGAAATTCATTATTGGTGTTATACATGTAGAAAGCTTCACTAAGGAGAAAGACATTACTGGGTTTGAGAAAAAAATAAGTAGGGGCTCTTTGTTGTATTCACCTTTATGTCTCATACTACTTATAGTCCCACATTGCACATGACATGTCACTGAAGGAAGTTTGGGACATACTTGCAGCGTTATTTTGGGAGTCCTATGTTGCTCCACCTCATATTGTTCCTGCAGTTCCCCTTCCTTCTCATTCCCTTCTTTGTGATGATATTTCTGGTGACTTGCATGAGGAATTTTTGGTTTCCTCTTCTCCTTGCTAGTGGTTTGTTTGAGGCAACTATTACTTATCCTATTATTTATACTCCTCTTATTCATTTCATTGATCAAGAGGATATAATTCTAGAGGATGTGACACCTTCCACCATCACTTATGAATGTTATAGATTAGAAACCTCCACCTACTCTTTCTATGCTATCAAGACCCTCCTTTGATCCTGTACAACATGATCACATATGTCTTCTGGATTCACCTCACTGGGACACATTTCTAATGGATATTGCTTCCTTGTTTATAAAGTCTCACATTTCATATCTAGATGACACCATTGAGGATATTTGTCTTCTCTTTAACAATTCCCATGGATTTACACCTTCTTCTCTAGATGTAATGAGGGTACTTATAAACCCTCATGCTTTCTCTCCTTCATGTTGTGTTTTCTACATTGTTATCTTCTATAGTTAGGCCTAAATTTTCTTATCTGAATTTGTCACATTTAAGCACTCACTTGGATACAATTGAGCATTTTCCATACTTCTACATTCTAATTCCTACTTGCATTCCATGAGAACACATCTCTGTAAGGCTCTATCAAATTGTTCATGTGCCTTGCCTATGCTTCCACGTTTTGCATACATATTTACTAAGGTGGCTGTAAATTTCATTTGATATGTTTCCTCTATCCTTTATGGTTTGATGGATGTCCATACCCTTTTCCAAATCCACCATTTTGGCACAAGAAGGTAGGATGGTGGTAAAGGTTGTTTAATTTAGCTTTAAACTTGACAATTAAATTTTCTTGAAAGTTTTTAAAGGCATTTAAATTAATCCATTATGTGCATAACCTGAAATCAATTCTATCCATAAGAAGACATCTCTTTGAGGAATTATGTCAAATAGCTCATGTGCTTTTTGTATGCTTCTACATTTATGAGCTATGTGTTTGCTTCCATCTTCAAGTGTCACCTACATTTATTCAAATATTACTGTCAATCTCATGCCTTTTTACAAACCATTCTGATCATATTATGAAAGAAAATTTTGACATAATATACAATGAAAATATGACATGTCATTTTGAAGCTCATTATTACGATGTTGGAAGAGATCTTGCTGTACCCAAAAAAATTAAATAGATGTTTATTGTTGATGTTCAAATAGTAAATGGCATTGAGCATATGCCAACCCTACAAAACAATTTTGGCTTGAAAGAAAAAAAATCATGGCAGAAAGAAAGTGATGTGCAATTCCTTGTGTATATGCACCTCATCTTGATTTAATGACGTGAGCTGCAAAAAATCATTGGAATTAATATCTATTTGAATTGTATAAAAAAAAACTTTTAAATGAAAATTGAAAACAAATTACAAGTAAAATAAAATTGGAAACTAAAATAAGATTCAAGGTACTTCTTATTGTTTTCAATGAGGGTTTCTTTGGTTGTTACTCTAACCATGGCACCTTGAATCCAGACTAGGGTGCCCTAAGATGCCCCTATCCATCTCGAGGCACCCCAGTCCAATCAAATAGCTCAGATCTACATTTTTTAAGGCTCTTGTGTGACAGTTTCCACCACTTGTCCAACTAGTCTCCCCTATGACACAATCTTGTGACATCATCAAATCAACTGTGGCCTTCTTAACACTCTTTTCACATTAGGGTTACACATTTATTTTCTTATCTTTCTTGGGTATTATTTTAGTACGTTATTACTTCATTTATTCAGTTATTTACTGCTCCTATAACATCATATTGCGCTAGGATATTACATTTTAGAAAAATCAAATTGAATTACATGTTCATTTTTGGAATCCATGTTCCTTTTCTTATAAGTTTTTCTAGATCCCAGAGTTAGGAAAAGCATTCAAAATGGATTTGTTCTTCAACTTCTTGTTGGTATTGTTTCCTTCATCCACTGAAAAATCAACCCAACTGTTATTTGTTTTACATATTTCATAATTCCTGACATCCAACATGTTATTTTATATTTGTGAGGAGAATTTTTCTACTTGTTTAGGGAAATTTTTATTCAATGTATCATCTTCATGGCTTGCAATACTTTTTTCACAACTCATCTCCTAACTACGTGCTTCTTTGAAGTTACATTGACAATTTTTTGTTATATTTATATTTCCTCTACATTGTTGGTAGAAAGCATTGCCTCTAGGTCATGGAAGTTCAAATTGATTTTTTTTTCATTTCATGTAATGATGAATGTAAGCTATCATTTTTTGAACAATGGAAAGGACACACATTTTGACTCCCATGGTGTTTATGGGGTCTTTATTATTACACTACTGAGGATGATTTAAGGCATTTCCATCATCATTTACACTGACAAATGTTAAACTTTGTCCCATTACACTCATGACTTGTTGGTTGGTTGATTGTTTCCATTTTGTGATATTTACTTTGGGATAGGATTTCTCAAAAACTGAAGCTTTTCACTCTAATTTCCATTATATTCAGACTAAACAGTTGCTTGTGTAGATAACATGGAGATTATTTTTTTGTCCAAATTGATCTTAAATGTTTCCTCTATCCTTGATGGTTTGATGGATGTCCATACCCTATTCAAATCCCCCATTTAGGCATAGGAAGGTAGGATGTAAGGATGCATCTTCTACGTGGGTATGGTAAAGTTCTCCAAACTTCTATTGTTATAAGTTTTCCCCCTTTTACTGTTGTAAATTATTGATTTAGGATTTCCCTTTTATTTTGTAGATGTGGATTAGGTCATGTATAGTGGATGTTAATTGATTTGTCTATAATATGTTCTCTATTAAGTTTGATGTAAATGAATTGATGTTTCCTATGAGTGGCTAAAATTCAACACAATTTTAGGTCTAATTTCCTGATGCTTAGGGTTTAGAAACTTCATTACACATAATGTTAAAACTTTATCCATTTCACATTTTAAATCTTTATTTTTAATTTAGTAGTGGTGTCATTTAGTCCAACCGACAGTTTACCCTCATGTAGGGCATGGTTTGCAACTAATTCCTTAAGGTTGTGTTGTGCACAAGAGTTTTTGTTTGTTTTAAGGTTCTACTCTATTTAGAGTTAGTTGTATGAGTTAAAACATAATTTTTTACTTAAAATGGATAAGTTAGGTTGTGGTGTGCTTGTGGTTTGGTATAATAATGAGTGTCATGGTAGAATTTTTGGTATCACATCAGTAAAACCCTTTCTTAAATCGTTTTTCTGACCCAAAAAAATCCATAGGGTTTAGTAGTTATTTCTTTCTTCATCATGGTTATAATTTACCTATTGCTTACCCATTGATCGTGCTATTAATTAAATTATTATCGGTTTCTACTGATGTGAAGAATAGTTTACCAAATTACAAATATCAGCGAACTATTCTCCTTGCATCTCATCCTTCTTCTCTAAAGAATGCTATTACTCATCATCTAGATGTGTGAAAAATCTATGAGAGGAGGTCGGTGCTAAATCTTCCTTCTGTTGAAATGAGTCAAATGACAAATTGTCAAAAACAACATGTTTTCTCTCATATATCTTCTTTGTCTCAAGATCCATGAAATGAAAATCTTCTTTGAGGTGGTAATGTACCCTAAAAACATGCACTCGTGTGTTTTTACATCAAAATTATTCCACTTCTTATCTGAAACATGCATATATGCAGTACAACAAAATACTCTGAAATGAGAAATAGATGGTTTATAATTACTCCATAACTCTTTCAGTGTCTTCTCCTTCAAGAAATTTGTAGGTGCTCAGTTCAGAAGATATACATCAGTCTGGACTGCTTCTTCCTAAAAACATTTCTCCAACTTTGTAGTACAGAACATGCAATGAGCCATCTCCACGACAGTATGAATGCGATGTATTGTAATTCCATTCTACTGAGGAGTATACGGGGAATTCAGGTCCTATGTGATTCCACACTCCTTCAAGAATGCCAATAATTTCTTTGGTTTGAATTCCCCTCCTTGATCTGATCGAAGGACAAGAAGGGGTTTCCCGATCTGCTAAACAACTCTATCATAGAATATCTAAAATTGTGCAAAAGATTCACTCTTATTTTGGAAAAAAACACCCAAGTATTGTGGGATAATCATCAGTGAACAACTGTAAATACTGAAACCCCATAAATGAGGAAGTTAAGGGTCTGCATAGATCGATATGCATGACCTCGAGATGGTTCTTGGCATGGAATGTACTAAAATTGAGTTGATCCCAATGATGTTTTCCCACCAGAAATCCAAGACAAAGAGGTAATGATTGAGAGAGAGGAGGAATTCTTCATACCATCTGCTTTGAACTGAGTTGATAGAGGGAGATGATAAAAATATCTCCATACCAATAATGCAAGAGTGTAGTGGATTCCACCATTGAGGAAGATAGCACATGTAGTCTTATTTTTCCCACTGAAATGCCTAGGCACATTGGCCCTTCATTTAGATAGATTTGAATGCTCACCTGAAGTGTGCAAAGATACCAGGTCCTTCTTTTCTACTATCTTATCAATATTTTACCATAAAATTTCATATTATCAATAATCAAAGCATACATACTATTATAAACATCAGATCCATGAGATCAAGTGGAAATGCCTATAATAAAGAAGCATACATATCAAAATATTAATAGAATTATATTCAGCATAAAGAAACCATGTTCAGATAAATAAATTACCATAATCCATCCACAGTTATCCATTGCATTAATTTATCAAGTAACATAAGATGAATACATAATCATAGTAACCAGAGAGTCATGTGCACTAGAACATCAGAGCAACATAACTCTACAATACATACAATGTCTAATACATGGTTTCCAAAACTATGCATATAAGTTAACATATATAGGGGTTGGGAATTTCCCTTCATCAAACAGGCATCTCAAAATGGACCACATGCTCAAAATATCCATGCGCCAACAACTGCATGATTTTACAAGAAGGATAATAATAGATTACACTATCTTAATCCTATTATTAGCACAAAATATGCATGACAGTTTCTCTTCCACTTTCTTCCAAAAAGGGTTCTTACTATGCTATTAAATCTTCATACTCTTTATGTTTGTGTGATCTGCACTCTATCTGTTTTTCTTATTTTTATCCTATGTTTATGAAAAATCGGCTAATTCCCAAACTTGTCTTCTTGGGTGTGCCCCTCCTATCTAACACTTGCGTGTGCTTACGCTCCCCATTTTCACACCCTCTTAAAACTTAGGAAATTTCTTCATCCCAACATTACCCCACACTAATGATATTTCCGCCCTAGGTAATAGGGTTTGTCAACTTATCTCTCCAAATAATAAATACTAAATAATGTCCATACAAGAATGAAAGAATAAAAATAATTGAAGGATGACCACTACGACTTAATCCTTATTTTTTAAACTGAGTTCAGGGTACTCATTCTTTATGTCTACCTCAACTTCATTCTACTCGCCTAGCCCCTGCTTTGCCTTCTCAGGAACACAACCAACATCTCCTCCAAGGTCTTGTCTTCACCTTTGTCCTTCAATTCCCCTATCATTCCAGTAATGCCTAATATCATAACCTTTATATAATCCATCCTCTGAGTGACTAACATCCTTAGATATTTTATTCTTTCCTCATGGGGGTCCCTCACTGCCTTTAACACTCCATGCTTCCTTGTTACTGTATCTAACATATCTACCCGAACTAGGGTTTCATCTTCTTTTCTGAAATGACATCATCCTCTTCCTCTAAAGACCTTATCTTGAGGATTTATTCTAGATCCTCATAGTTTCCCAGCACCCATCCCACCTTTGTCAATTCATCTTTTAAATTATATAGTATGGAATCATACACAAAAATTTGGTGCGCTATAACTCTCTAGGCCCTTTTTTTCTCGGTCGTAGCATCTTTTTGTTTCTTTGCAACTATATATTCTTCACTTAGTGCATGCATGCATACTTTCACTGCTAGCAATAACTTCACCAAAGTCTACAAATAGTGCATCATGGAGGGAAAAGTTCAAGATACCTTTTCTTCATATTGCAGAATGTAACAAAAATTTCTTCTCCAATATTTTCGGCCATCTCTAGTATAGATTTTGCCTTACACTTCACTCTATCTCATGCCTCTAACAAATACTAGACCTCTTCCTCCATATTATTTTTTTCCTCCAGCAAGGTTCTAAGGGTATACCCCTTATCCACATTTCTGTGAGTGACCTCTACTGTTATTTTTGTTAAGACATTTCTTTCTTGTTCATCTGAAAAAAATTGTAGGCTTGATTATCACATGTGTTGCTTACATTTTCTTCTTCATTCTGTGCCTGACACACACCTCCTCACTTATGCCAAACTCTAGTTTTTCTTATGTGATTTTACATATTCCATGATATTTTATTTCTAGTGTGCATGTTTGCACCTTTTGGATCCGTCAATTCCCAACCATATAACTATTCTATGGAAAGAGTGCTCTTGAACGTGGTGCAATTAATTTTCATAGGGTCATTGACATACCCAATTTCCATTGTTTTCACCATTTCTTCTTTCTTATGCAAAATAGTGTACATATCCTTAGGTACATGCATCTTGGTGCCTCTAGGTATCCCTTCTCCCATTTCCCCTAGGCTGCCCTCAGGTCCACCTTTTGGCTCCTCTTCACATTTTTCCTTTTCGTGTAACTTCTAGCAAGACTTTCTTCTTAGTTCTCGCACTTACTGGGTACCTATTATCCATTTTTTCCCTCAAGAAAAATGGATATACATGAAATTGCACACTAAGAAAATGGGGTTGATTTAGTCATGGGAGATTACATTTTGAGATTGGTCAAATATGCCTAAAGAAGGTTGAGCATTGAATGGTGTTTTGGGAAATGAAGAAACCTGAAGTCCAAAAGGTTTTAGGGGTTTTCGGGGTCAACTCCCATTTTGGGGTCAACAACATTGTGAAAATGGAATTTCAAAGTCTAAACTCTGAAGTTTGAATTTTGGACTTAAGAGGTTCGGAGGTTTGGGGTCTTTGCCGAGGAAAATGCAAAAAAAGAAAGTTAATTCCTCAAATCCTGAAATTTCAATGTCTGAAAGGTTTCAGGTTTCGGGGTCAATGCAGTGGGAATTTTAAAACTTTCAGAGGTCTCGGATTTAGAGGTTTTGATTTTGTAAATTTTGAGGTCCTGGTTTTAGAGGTTTGGGTTTCAGAGTTTCGGAACTCTCAAGCTGATTTACTAGTGAACTCTTAAATTAAGTGGGAGTAAGTTCTTCAAAATGAAGAAATATAGCCTGCCCTTTTAGAGGATGTTCCATGTTTCCCACCTACCACAACGATGAATTATGGGCTTCCTTTCTTCTCCAACAAGGGAAAGTACAAGGGGGCATGTGTTTTGTAGTTACACTCATCATTGTTGTAGGAAACTTCAATGCATTTTTGGGTGGTTGAAGCAAGATTTTGAGTTTCTTATGTCTCTCCCTTCTCTCATTCTTCCTATATATTGTAAGGAGGGTCATTGTTCTAATGTTGGATATTTTTTCTTTGCATCCTCCCTTCTTCTCTTGTCTATAAGTGAATTTGTGGAGTTCAAACCTATAATTCAAGTTATAATGAAAGTTTGTGCCTCTATGGGCCTTTGTAATGCACTGTATCAAATTTGTAGAGAAATAATAGAAGTACTGTCGATGAATTTAAACCCTCTCTTGTGTTCATTTCTTTCATCTGATCTCTCATTGAAATCTTGGTTATTTGTGTATGGTTATTGTGTTGCATATTTAATGTTTTGTGTTTAATGGTGAATGAATTAGATGATAAGAAATTGATTTTTGTTGATGCTCATCCTCTTCAGTTGTGTTTCACATTCATTTCCATGCAAGACAAGTTATTCAACATTCCTTTGGTGCATCACCTCTGTTAGTTTGTGTTTAATTTATTGTGATCTTCTTAACTCTGTCTCCCTGACAAGTTAGAGGAGATTTTAAGGTGGATCCTCTAAAATTGGTATGTATGCATCATAATAGAGGAATAGGAACCAACCTTCATCTAGAGAGCTTTTCCGATTGCAAAGTCCCACACTTTGGGAAAAACTTCATGTTATGCAATCACACTAACATTTTACATGCATTAAGTTACAAACATTTAGGGGTGCTATGAAAACACATCAATAATACCTCTGTATCATGCCAATCCTCTTTATCTCTGAGCCCTTCCTCTTCTCGCACCTGTGTACTAAGAGGATAAACATTGTCACACATATCCATATCATTCGATCCTTCTTCATCAATGTTATGTAGAGTAATAAGGTTGCGCCTACTCTTCTTTGCTCATATACGTAGTTTTACGGGCGTTTTCCTTAGTGACCTTCTCACAGGATATGAAGTCCTAGTGCCCTTGATTTTATCCTTGTGCTTCCTTCATAGGTTTCTTCTCCCCTGGTCTAGTGTGCCACTATCTTCTTTCTCTGGTTCCTCTACCTCAAGGTCAATCCTCTCTTCTTCTTCTCGCTTAGGAGTTATAACCTCGATTGGTCTATTTGTTCCTATTGTTTGTTTTCCCTTAGGTGGGTCTAAGAGTGCTACATCTTCACCAGAAACATACTTTTCATGTTTAAATTTCTACCTTAGATACACATATATGTTCCCGAGATCTATCTACCCCACTGTTATAGTCTTAGGAGTTATATCTATATTATCTAACTCCATCATTTCTTCATAATTCTCCTTTTTGGGGTATACATAAATCTTGTGCAGGATATAAATATCCACGTCAACTTTATTTACATCAAACCTCTTATTCTTTGCATTATATAGCCTATTCACAGAGTCTTTAAAATAATGCATGGTAAAAGCGAAGGAAAACTTACATAATGGGCTCTTCTCCCTAATCTTCATGAAGAATCTACGTAAAAAAATTATGAGAAGCTACAAACTCATCTTGTCCATCCAAAACACTAGGAAGCTTCTGTGGGATCCACCACTCTCCTTTTAACATGTTATGCATCCTCCTATACCACTTGTCCATGCACTACTTTTAAGTGACCAAAATACTAACTTTACATGAAAATATAGCGAAGCTCATGGCCAAGGATTTATGCTCCAAAGGATATACCCACGTCTTCTACTTAGGACCATTAGGTGCACCAATCTCACAAAATAATAACAAAATCATGATTAGACCCCAAATAAATTTTCTCACCTTTCACTATCTGTATGTGTGCCTCCTCGACAATTATCTCTGCAATATATTGCGAGATATTATAATATGTCTTTTTTTCCATCATATGCACAATGTGTAACCAATGCTTGTTTACCTCCTTCCACCATTCAAATTCTCCTATCTTGCAACTTACAAGTCATGCAGCCACCCTTGTCACATGGTCCTAAATATTGGTTACATTCATTACGCGATCCCCTTTATGATATTTAAGTGCAATTGGTGTATCTTCTACTACATTATCATAAACTAAGTATGGTTCAATGTCTATCCCAGAACTACATAAACCAGTCACTTTTCCTATTATCTGCCTTATAAGTTTCATTCTTCTACCTGTAAAGTAGAAGTAGTCATCATTGCTTCGTAACATCAGCTGCAAGTAAAAACATTCTGATTTTCAAAATAAGGGTAGCTCATTCAACTGAAGCACCCCAACCCTTCATAAAATTTTGTGCATAGAAATGTCATATACCCTCTTCCCATCTTCCATCCTCCAGTTAGTCTTAAGAATCGTGTCCTCTTTAATATCTTTCAGGGTCTTATCTGTAGGATGATTGATATCTCTGATCTTTCACTCAATTAGATGAGACTTCCACACTCTCCCCTCAATGACCTCTTCTGGAAACTACATATCATTGAACCTATATTCTTTATCTTCCTTTGTGATGGGTTCCTTTTCCTTGCTCATGACACTCCTTGGTTTCATTGCAAAATAATAATTCATTATCAATCGACAACATGCCCTAAACTTCAATTGGCTAACCGTTGCTTACTACTGCAACCCTCAACCTTTAATTTTTCTATGTTTCTTCACGCTTAATGTGCCCTAGCTGTAACATTTTTTTTCAAACCCTAACTCCCTAAACTAAACCCTCGAGCTGCAATTTTATTCTTCCCATGCCTTCCTGTCACTCTAAAATTTTTCAAGATGGAGCTTCCTCATAGGATGTGCTAAATAATTTTTGGGATGTCGATTCACTTCTGTTCTTCGCATTGTGCACTTGCTCGCTCTCTAATTCACTCTAAATGTGCAAACACTTAAACATGCAAGATAAGAAATGGGGTTGTGTGTGCTCCTTTTATAGGATTTTTTTTAAAAATCAACATTAATTGATCATAACCTACTATCGTACACATGGAATCAATTCCTCTTTTTCCTCTTTTTTTGTACTTTGCGTTGTTTTCTTCCGTGCCCTAGTTGTAACCTTCTTATATACCCACTACTTCTCAGCCACATAACTCCTTTTACCCGCTTCAGTGCGCCAAAGTACCTATCAACTACGCCTCATACAAAGTAGTTTCCCATGTTATTTCCTACCTCTCATTACACTGAGAGAAACTTTCTCTTATGGGTGGTCCTCAATCTGAGAAAAATTCCTTAAAAAACACCTTTTTTGTATGTGCACCAACCTTTCCAGATCAACCATAGCTTATGTATGTATCTGTGCACTAATTTTCATATGAAACATAACACCAATTAATTTTTATTTTGGATCCATCTCACAGTTAAAGTATGTGCGGTCCTCTATGCATGAATCCAATAGATATTAATTAGCTTCTGGCATGCAAGCATGCTTATTATAGAAAATAACTAGACTAAATTGACAAACCATAGCAACAATGAAAGGAAACTCATAAAAGGGAAATATAATCTAAGTTGTAATACTGCCTTATTAAAAACACCAAGATACCTTATTTATAGTAGGTATTCAACCTACTCCCATTGAATTACCTGGGAAATAAAGTTCCATCTAGCGCCTACAATTGAAAATGCCTAAATCCAATATCTTTGTTACCATAAACAATCCCAATGAATGAACTTTCAATTTCCATGGGTGGCAAGTAAATTTAGAATTGTATCAAAGAACCATATTTCCCACTTCAATTTTTTTTCTTGATATACTTATCATGCCATGCTTTCTGTATCACATTTTCTGTCTTCTAGATCCATTGGAAAGTAGCATGCCTTTCATTTAACTGAATCAGTTTGTCTATGCGCTCCTCCACCACTTGTTCTTCAGCTAGCTCTCTTGTGTGCGCAATACATAGGGATGTCAACATGAATTTAATAGGTAGAAAAACCTGTTTCGTAAACACCAACTTAAATTGTGTGGCCTTATTTAATAAGTTATAAGTTATCCTATATTCCCAAGGACAACAAAGATTTTATCATCCCACTCTTTTCTTCCAACATCACAAATTTTGGTGAGTGTTTGTCCTAGAATCTTGTTGACAGCTTCAATAGTACCATTGTCCTATAGGTGATAAGGAGTATTCTTATGGTGTGACACCATAAATTCAACCAAAAGAGTTTTGATGATCTCATTTAAGAAATGAGTTCCCCTATCAATTACTAAAATCAATGGACATCCATACCTATTGGTAAAAGTTTCCCATAAAACTCTTGTTGATGTGGCGGCTATGTAATCCTTTATCAGTGCTGCTTCTCCCCACCTTGTCTTATAATCTATAAAATTAATTATATAGTGTGCATCATTCCTACACACGCTTAGGGAAATAGGAGGTATGAAGTCAATCGCCCATTTCTCAAAAGGTTCAGAACTTGCAATAGGCCTTAAAGGCATATCATCTTAGGTTCTAGGCTTCCTAAGGCACTCACAATGGTCAAATTCCCTAACATGTTCTATGGTATCCTTATATATTGTTTTCTACAAAAATTAATCCATCACAATCTTGTGTGTAGTGGAATCACCTAGATAATGACCTCCTCCAAATCCACCATGAGATTTTACTATAATAGCCTCATGCTCATGGTCCAGAACACACTTGCGTAAAACTTCATGATGACCAAGCATGTACAAATCTCTGCCTATCAACTAGTAAGGTTCTGTGTGTACTACAAGCTCCTTCTCCTCTAATATCTTCAGTCCCTCAGGTAGCTGTTTAATGCACATGAATACTACAATGTCCTCTAGTTTTTTCGGCACGTGGTTTTAACAGAAAATATACACATATGGTAATGTTTCCTAAATGCTCTTCGCATCCTCGAAAGAATTAATTTTTGACAAATGATTAGGTCTTGAGTTTCTTTTCCAAGATTTACAATCACTATAAACTAAAACTCTTGAAATAGTAGTATCCATTTGCAAATGCGCCCTTGTAAAACAGGCTTGTTGACTAAATACGTAAGTGCTGTATGATCTATAAAGATGATAAATGGTGTTGGTAATAAGTATTATTGGAAATTTTGTAACACGTAGATCATGGAAAAGGCCTCATGCTCATTTGTTTTGTAATTCTTCTCAATGTGGGCCAACTTCCTACTTGCAAATCAAATAGGGTGGTACACAATTCCTTCTCCTAGTTGTGCTAACACTGTGTCAATCACCATCCCAGAAGCACCCATATACACATGAAAGGTTTTGCACCACAAAGGAAAGCACAAAGTAGGAACAATAGTAAGCCTTTCCTTCAATGTTTCAAATGCCTATTATTGTGCATTGTACCAATAGAATTTTCCTTTAGCTTTCAGCAGTTCCTCTAGGAGCGCATTACTCTTTGCATAACCCTTAATTAATTTCTCTGTAATTCCCTATATGTCTAAAAAATCCATACACACTTCAATTTGATTATCGGGTTCCTCAAACCCAAGATCATAGCTATCTTTGTTAGATCTACCAACAAGCCCTCTTTACATATAATATGCCTAAGTAAAGTGCCAAAAGGTGTTATAAAAATATACTTTGTAATATTCATATAGATGTTTAACTGTCTGAATCTCTCAAACATAAGCCTTAGATTCTCACAATGGTCCTAAAGTAAGTCATAAATAGTCTAATTGTCCAGATACACCTATAAAAACTTATGAATAATGTCTTGAAATACCTGTACTATAATGCATGAGAACATCATTGGCATATTATTTCGTCCAAAGGGAATCAATGTGTATGAAAAAATTCCCCACTAAATGGTGAAAGTTTTCATTTCTTGATCTTCCTTTGCTATGTGTACTTGATGATATCCTAAAAACCCATTTGTATATTAGTAGATCTCATGCCCTATAACTCCTTCAAAGATGTCCTCTGTAAATGGTGAGGAAAAAGGATCAATAACAAATGAAGCATTTAATTCCATGTAGTCCACACATATCCTTATCCTCTCATCCATTTTAATACTAATGACCATAGGGCTAACCCATTTAGATTCCTCGATGGGATTAATTATACTAGAATTGAGCATTTTATCAATTTCTTCCTTCACCTTGACATGTAGATTAGGATTCATCCTATAAGGCATCTTCCTAATCAGGTGTATGCCTTCTTTAAGTTTGATTCTCATCTCACCTAAAGAAGGTTTTAATCCTTTTATAGCCCGTCAAAAACAAGTCCTAAAATTCATGTAGGAGTTCAATATCCTTAGCCACTTCTTGCTCCAACTAGGTTTTTTTTAGTGGAGAATATTCATAATATGGTGAATATTCCATTTTTCAAAAATTTGAAAAGGAATTTTTTTTGGTGCGGGTCAATGAAATATTTGCCTAAAAATTAAAATTTAATTTTTTTTAGGGGTTGGATTTGCCTACCCTTGAAAATATCCCCTATATAATCCTAGATTGTTCACCAAGTAGAACACTACTAGCTCACTCATACCACCTGGGGGCATATTTATTATCAAGTATAGTAAACTGATAAGAGGGCAAATTCTATAGCCACATGATAAAGAGTTTGTTAAAGTGCGAGAAAGAGAGTTTGTTGATGCATGAAAGGAGGGTGGAGGCTTTAGACGCATGACAGAGAGTTTATTGATGTGTGACATTAAGATTTTGTTGACGTGCGAAATGGAGAGTTTTTTGACATACAATAGGATGGTGAAGGCTGCAGATGCACAACAGAAGATTTTCTATCGTGTGACAAAAAACTTGTTGTCACGTGAAAATAAACCTCTTTTCATTCATCAACAAGGTTTCTAATGTGCAACAAGAGGTTTTTTATTGCATGAAAACAATTTTATTTTTGCATGATGATAAATCTTTTGTCACATGTCTGCAGCCTTTCTGTCACACCACTTAAAAATGAAAGCTTCTTTGAGGCAAAAATTTTGCATAAAAACCCCCAAAAAATTGTCTTTCCAGTGAAACCAGTTTTAGGGATATTTTCCAGGGGTTTTCCACCTCTAATTTCCAAGAGGTTTCTTAAAATGAACCCTAGCTCCAACTAGTTGTCACTAATAATGGATTCTTTAGGCTATACATCTATTCCAATGTTAACCCACTTTTTTTTCATAGGCTCATGATATGTGTGCACCTTTTCATCTTCTGTTTCCATCACCTCATGCGTACCTTTACTGTGGTTCACATCTAGGTTATTATCCTCATTATGATCTTTATATATCAGGCATAACAATTTATCCTTTTATTTTTCTTCCTAGGTGTGGACCATCTCTTCTTCCTCAGTCTCTTCAAGTTCAAGGCATGCCTCTAAATTCAACTCTCCAAACATATCTAGCAAGAGTTTCTCAATGTTTGCACCATCTCACAAAGTAAGGTGCTTCATAATCAATAGGACTGCAATTCCGAAGGCTTAGTAGAAAATTAATAAAAATTATGAATCATAGCTGAGTTCATCTCCTACAAATTAATTGTTTATATTTTCAATTATGCATGAACATATCATGTACTTTCGTAGATGCTTATGGTGGAATAGAACTCATGCACTGAGAGTGATGGCGGAAAGGCCTCCTGTCCCTCCATCCAAAGTCTCCCACAATTTTTAATGTGATGTGAGGCAAGGGAATTCCTATGAAATTAACATATTTGATAAGGTAAATTACTCATTAGGTATCGAATAGAAAAGGTGATTCCAATTTATTGCCTTTCCAAGAGGTTGTCTCTGTGTGTAGTCCAACAGTGCATGCATGTCCCACATAGAGTATATACTAGAATATTTCTCTTTCCTCCTTCATTCTTCCATTGGGCTTCTATGGCATATAAAAATACATCATGGTTCCCCTTATTAGTATACTGAGGTACTTGGTTATAACTCAAACACTTAACCATACACAACCTGATCATGTGAGTAGTTGTGTTCTTGATATCTCACCCAACTAATTCATATGTCCCATGCACTAAGTTATCACAATATTTGTGGTATCAATAACTGACTGAGAATCATCCCATTATATCACATCTTCCTTAGATAACTCAACTACCTTAGGGTCTCTGATTATGAATGCATATATCATGTTTAAGTCTTCTTCGATCAAAGGATAAACATACGAAACATACTTTACATCTATTGAATGTATAATGACACATTCTTCCTTGTTCTCAAGATAATATACCCTTTATTGAAGTGAAAATCTACATTATTATCATAACATTACGGTCACCCAAGTAATGTTAGGGAACTATCTGCCTCAGAAAGCTCTAATGCTTCCAAGTCCCCAGTAAACTTGGCTCCCTAAATTGTAATATTTGCATCCTTTAGTACTCCATTAAGATGAGCCTTAGTTATTTATGCCATATACAACACATTAAAATAAGGATGTAATGGTGGTCTTCCCATTGATTCCATGCATCCACCTTGAGTACATTAACCTACACACCTGTATCTATCATACTATTTCTCATAAGCCATCCATCTATGATTGCATTTAGTGTAATCTCCTTATCATACTCATGATTGTGTGGGGAATACTTACATGAAGTATTTTCCTCTCCTGCTCAATACCTTGTGTGGTACCATTTGTCTCAACAAATCTCCTAAAAAAGTGATGATTTTCTCCTTGCGTAACATTCAACAGACCTCCTTTAATTCATCTACATCCTTCTGCGGTAGTTAAACCTTATTTACTCATTCCATCACAGACACCTACTCCTTCAAGCTTGAAATATCTCCCTCCAAATCCCTAATAAAATCCATAGTTTCTTGGTAAACCTATTTTTGATGTGCAACATAAGTATACTTTGCATTAATCACTTTTTTATTTGTTATAGTTAGCTTATAATTTGGAGTTTCATGTGCCCGCATAGCCTTAGCACGTGTAGTAACTAAAACCAGATGTAACTTAGGGGTAAGTGCTACCTTCTACATCCATTGATCATCAACATCACATTATACCTTTATCATTCTCGTGCCCTTGTATTATTTTTTTTCTTTCTCATGTGCTCATTTAAGTCAGGGAATTATTCAAACTTGTATTCTTTTCCACACCAGAAGAAAACCACATTCTAAGAACACTCACACTGATAATGATCAAATGATCCACAAATACAAAAAAATTCTCTATGAAATCCTCCTCTGCCACTTCTACGACCTCGACCTTTATATCCTTCACAAAATACTCTTTTCATATTATCCCCATTATTGCACCCTTCAATATGTTTCTCTCCCTATCCCTTAGATCCACTTGCCACACTATTTTAGTGCACACTAGTCTCAATGGCTTCATGAATATTATCAATTAATTTTTTGTAAACAGTGTCATGGGTATGAGTTTTACAAATCTTACAATACATAGACATGTTCTTCTAGATCATACATTGTAAGAGGGGACATCTACTTGCATCATGGTCCAAATGAATTTTTTTAAAATCTAGCAACATGTCATGTACCAACTTGTGAGGAAATATATCCTTAATGTGTACTTCAACCTCACAATATGTACACCGTATTCCTGTATACATCTCATGGGTAGAATTAATAGAGATATTTTCCAAGTATTTCACCATGGCTGCAATTTTTTCTTATAAGAATGGACTTACTCAAGTGTCCACACTTCTAATTGCCTCAACATGTAGAGATGCTTCCAAGGTGTTGTGTGGATCCATAAAGGTCTTATGAGATAGCTCCCTTATGAATGGATTCAACAATCCACCAAAAATCCAGTGTACATTTTGACTAGGATTTGTTTCATAACACAACTTTTTTAACAAAGTTTTAAAATGCACGTCATATTATCGAATGTTTTTTGATAGGCCTTGTTTAATGTCCTTAAGCACACTATTGATACTTTTCCGTTCACATTATAGAATATGGAACTTAGCTAGAAACACATAATGTAAAGCATCATAATCCACCACAGTCTGATGTGGGTCATACTTTTTATACTAGTTATGAACATGTCCTTAAAGAGTAGTAGAAAACTGACTTACTTTCCTATCTAAGGCTATGATTCCTTTAGCGGGCCATAGAAACTCAAACTTGTGTACATGCTCTACCACATATTTGATTCCTCTATATTGTGGAAAGTGGAGGGACATCTCATAATACAATTTTTATTATTGATGGGGGTGTGGACCTTTTCCAGCCAATCCAGATCTAAAGCCCCCACTAGTATATCCTCCACCACCAAAACCACCTGATCCACTTGATCTCGATACTCTTGATCCTCATCATATAGTAGGAAACAAACTAGTGGATTTACTTCCCTATGTCCCAAATGTAGTGCTAAAATGAAATCCCACATTCTATAAAGTTTCAGTACTTCCTGAAGCATTCCTAATATTATGTGCACCCACACACTATCCTAATGATGCGCTAGAAAATATTCCTCCAATTAGTCCCCCAAACAATGATGATTTCATCTATGATGCCATAGGTGTATGTGTTGTTTGATGCACTTCTATATTAAAAGGAAAATGATATCTACTTGAAACTATTGGATTACCTACACTTTCCTACTTATCAATGATTAATTCTGGAACTGGAACACCAAGCACAAGAGCTAGGTCACCAGGTGGGATTAGATGCGCACCCATTTTCCTCAATATTTCCTCCTCTGACGTGATCTCATCAGAATCTTAAGGGGATTATTTTTTTTACTTACATAAGTTGGGGAGATCTTGATGCTCAGGCTTTATGTATATCACATGAGTTTCAAATACTTTGTGAGACATCATCCTATGCAACTCCACAAAACCTAAATATCACGCTACTTCACCTATTCCATCTCATGCACTTTATTATACTTAAGTCACCATTATTTGAATTTTATTTCTACTACAAGTTCCACCATCTTTCACTACACTTGTTCCTTCCCTTGCGTATGATGCTGGGTTTAGCAAGCCATTGGTAATCACTCCAAACTTAGTACCACCAACAAGATCTTAATTGCCAAACTTGTGGGATAGTGCAAAAATTCAAACTCAGTAACAACATACTCCAAATAATAACTATGAAAAACACAACCCACAGATGATCTAGAACTCGCGTCTGCTGACATTTACTTGCATCAAACAATTTCTAGTAATATTTTTTCATCCAAATCCTCAGCCAGTAACTCCAGTTTTTATTTGATGCATATTTTGACAACCACTCATACAATTCTATAGGAAATGGCTAACAAATGTCTCATAGAGCTCACGATATAGATTATCTTCCACCCACTTGTGTGCATTGAATTCAGGTCCAGAACCATATCTTCCTACAAAATGATCTTTTCCTTCGTCTAGACCCAACTTTCAGTGGCAACAAGAGTGTAATACTCCGTTCCTGAGACATCGGGAGCCACATTAAAATGCGACTAAAAATTTGGGTAATTTTTTTTTAAAAATATGGACGATAAATACTAATCCATTTCTTAATCCATTCATGTTAATAATGATTTATATTAATTTAATTTACCCAAAAATTAAATAACACTAGCCCAATATTAACTTTATTTTTTTTATTCTATTAAGTTTATTTGGGTCATAAATAAAAGTCTACACCCCTTTATAACTTAATTAGTCTTCCCCCTTTTTAATTAGTTTGTCCACACACCCATCTTTAATTTATTTCTCATTCCCATAAAAATACCCATGACTTAAAGTGTGTAGGGTTAAATGTGAGCCCTAGGATAGATCTAATATTGGCCCTAGATTTGAATCTTGCCCTAAAGTTTCCCTAAACATCCTTATGTTCTTTTCTTTTCTTTCCTCTTCTCATTTTGTTTTGTTTTGTCATTTGCAAGTTGTTTGGAGAGCTATGGAGCTTGGTTTCATGGAGTAAATGGATAATATCATTATTATCTCCTTATTATTATTATTATTTTGTGAAAGTTTCTTCCAGATACATTCTCTGGTCGGGTAAAGGTTGAATACCATATATATATACATACACACATATATATATATACATATATATGTAATATATATTAAGCACGCGCGCGCCCCGCGCACATATATATATGTATAATATATACATATATATATATATATATGTATATAGATATATATGTATATACATATATATATATATTGTTATGACATATATACTTGTATATACCATATATATCATATAGTCCTGTATATACATATATTATATTTTATTACAGTGTGGGGGTTTGAAATGTGGTAGAGCAGCTATGGTGCATAGGGATATGCGCTGCGTGGATAATGGCAGTGTGTGTGATAGTGTGTGTGTGTAGTGTGTGTGTGTGACTATCTAACATGTATATATATATATATGGTATATATGTATAATTGCCTGAAGCAGCGCCGATTCACGCGCACACACACACATATTAAGGCAATCTTCTTGAAGTGTGCGCACATGCGCCCGCGCGCACACACACATACACATCACACACACATTCTCTCTCTCTTCTTTTCAATATCCGGGAAGTATATTATTTAAAATAAAATGTTGTTTGAAAAACTTGAGTACCAAATAAATCACAGTCCTTTATTTTATTATAGTGTGGGGGTTTGAAATGTGGTGGAGCAGCTATGGTGCAAAGGGAGGATGGCTGCGTGGAGAAGGGAGTGAGGGGGAAGGGTAGGGGTGAGGGACTATAGAGCCATGTTTTGTGTGTTGCATGGGATTTTGGGGAGGGGTTCCACCCTCCCATATACTTTCTTTTTTTGATGTTATAATCCTCCATGTTTCACCGCATTTTATTTTCTATATTTAAAATACAAGATATCTTTATTTTAATATATGGAACATAATATATAATAAAATATAAATACTAATTAATCAAAGTATAGGAAAAAATAAGAAAATTGATATGTAATTTTATGGAAATAGTAATATAACTATATCAAATATATTATTTTATTATTGTTATTTTTTAAAAAAAAATTAAATATATTCATATTTCACACAAGGTAAAAGAACTAGTTCAATGGTAAAATGATGGAGTATACTTATTGCTTCTCATATATCTTTGTTAAATGATCTACTCATTTATGTAATAAAATAAGAGTGTGTAGTGAAATAGTTCAAAAGAGAAGAAGCTTGAAGTATGTTTACAACTTGCAAGAAAGCACACATATACAAAGCTGATTTCATAATAAATAAATAAAAACAAATCATTAAATCTCACATGGGAAAGAATCAAGACTAGTCCCATTCCATTCAATACTATTACAAAATTTACAAGGAGAGATACATGGAAAGAAGGATAATGTTTTCCATACAATGTTAATCCTAAGCTCCATGTTGGGTTAATTTTCTTTTCAAATGCAATGCTAAATAAATATTTCATATTTTTAAACAAGAAGGATATCCAATAAGAAATATATATTTTGTTTTTGAAAAAAAACATATCCCCAATCTATAGACTTTCTTTTCAAAATGGAGTTTCAAATAAATTTCATTTTTAGGGAAAACACCTATTTTACAACATTTCCTTTACAAGGAGCTTAAGTTCACAATTTATATCATGATTCCAAAATACTTAAAATACATAAGAACTCAACATAACAAGTCTTCCTTCCAAGATTGAAGAAAGGTTACACCTACAAATGTGACACTAATTTACAAGTGATTCCAAATCACAAAGAGGATACTTTATAAGACAAAGGAACTTTCCAAATAGTCACATTCATGAGATTATAATGAGAGTAAGTGTTCACACAAAGGATAGAATGAAACAATGAAGAAGCCATGGTGAAAATACACCCCCAAACATCTTCCAAATTTGAGTTCCAACCTTGAATGTTTTTCCAAGAGACCAAAACCAAGACAAGGGCTTGTTTTACCACCCAACCTTTAGGCATCATTACATGTCTTTCCAAGGTTGGAAGACATGCTAGCCTCCCCCAAGCCCATGGGAGAGAGAGATAGCTTCCACAATTGTGCACAAGATATAGGGAGACATAACAACATTATATTTTCACATTTAAGACAATCCAAACACTAAGAAAAACACCAAATTTTGCAAACAAGGAAAGGAAGAGAAACCATATTTTACGTCCAAAATGGGCAAGAGAAGAAAGAGATCTCCAAGGTGCCAAAGTGTGGTCCAACAATAGGATGCACACAAACAAGAATCTTCACAACCTCCTTATTCCTCCAAATCACCAAACCCTCCTTATTTCTCCACCCATTCACCAAAATCCTTCTTGGGAGGATTTTCAAACCCATTGGGTTTCCTCTCCAAGAATGGGGAAGGGGGTTCAAACCATATGAACCACCTTCCCCACCTCAAACCATATGAGGGGAGTAAAAATAACCTACATGGCTTGCCCATCAAGCCATGAGGTTTGAGAGGGAAAATCCTTCTCTGTTCCCCCATAAACTCTAAAATCGATTAAGCCATATGATGGATGGAGAAAAAATAGATGTAAACAAAAACATAATCAACAAATGGCAAACACACATGAAACAAAACACATATTTCAAAACAAACAAGGCTAAGATCTAACATAACTAAAAACATAAAATGAGCACAAAGGACCTATCTCCAAAATCTCTCTAACACTTTAAGCATTTACACTTCCTTATCCAAGAAAGCTCTAGCTCCCAAAATCTCCAAGCACCAAGCAAGTTCTCTTTCTCCCCCGTGAGGGAGAATTTGAAGAGAAGTCAATAAATTTTCTCACCAATGAGGGGGTGACATATGTCACCCCTCTCTTCCCTCTAAGTCAGAGATTCTCAAAATAAAAAGAAGAAAAGATAAATTCACTTTTAACACTCCCTTCCGAAAATGCCCAAAATGAAAATAAAACAAGATTGTGCAAATTTCTACAAAATACACATACTAATCCATATTACATGGATGGTGACCAAAGAGAGGCAAAAATGGGAGGGAAAATCCCTTTATCCATTGAAATTAAGCCCCCTACCTATTAGGTAGGGTCCAAGGGCTTATTTTCATGCTAAATAAACTCCCAAACTAAAAGGGGTCACTTAAAATGCCTATAAATAACCCAATTTCGGGTTTGGCACATTTGGGCACAAGTGTAGAGGATGTAGGGCCCACCCAAGGGTTCACATGTGACCCTAAACCTCTCTAATTAATACGTCAATTACCCAAACTCAAAACTTAATGCAAGTGGGGACCATTAAGTCCCCAAACCAAGTTTACTTAAGCAAAATAAAACATCCTAAACAAGATTAATTTTACATGACATACTACATTACAAATGAGGGTCACTCATGGTGCCCAAAATAATGAAATATAATACTAAGGCCTCATACAGCTAAACATGGTTAGGGCTTAACCACTTGGGTTGCTTGTGCAAAATTGTGTCACGTAGCCACCCTGAAACCCACGTTCTCCTATGACTTGTCACCTGCACACTCATTGCACACATTAAACGCACATGTCTGATACAATGTAAATCAACTACTCAATAAGTGATCAATGAAATCTATGATATCATAACATCATCATGGAATCGTAAATGCGAAAACATGCACAATTACACACAATTTACCATGAGTTAGCCATAGAGATAAATATAAATGACATACATCCATAAAATCCAGACATGTGACTAAACTAAATATCCAACATATTATCAATATGGTCCAAAAAACATCGCAACAAGTTAGTATCTACAATATCTAATGAAAAGATGTCAACATACTAATCAATTTAAATTGGTGCTATGCGCCTAAATCACCATACATGTCTCAGAAGGTCAAATATCATAACATAATGTCCAAAATATATCAAATCCCTATCAAACATGTCTATGAATAAAGAGAAGTCAACAGATAACCAAGGCTATAAAAATGTGGGCACTACATCCCCCCTCTACTAAAATATAGACTTCCTCCTAGAAGTCACGTGAAAGAGATAGGGATATCTGGCCCTCAATGGTGTAGCATCCTACCAGGTAGCTGTTGTCTCATCATATTTGTCCCACTGCCCTCTAACCTGGTCCAAGTTTCGACCCCGAAGGACCAACCTCCTATGCTCAAGTATGTGTACGGGCTTCAGTCTCCACTACCCTCCATCCTATACCTGTAATGCCAACCAATCCAAAACATGAGAAACATCTGGTACATATCTACATAATATAGAAACCTGAAATACATCGTGGGCCCGTGCAAGGCGTGGTGGCAAAGCTAGGTGATAGGCAACTAGACTGATGACCCCTAAAATATCAAAAGGCCCCACAAAATGAGGCAATAGCTTAGAACCCTTTCCATAGCGGATTGGGCTCTTATGAGGATGAACTCTCAAGAAGACTTTGTCACCCATTGCGAAGTGACAATCAATCCTTTTGGTGTCTGCATATGCCTTCTGGCGTGCTCTGGCCTGCTCAAGACGTTGTCTAATCAGAACAATCTGTTGCTCTAAGTCCTATAGGTAAATTAGTCCCAAGAATAATCGTATCATCTAGTCTGTCCCAACTCAAAGATGTCCTGCAAGGTCGTCCATAAAAATCTTGGTAAGGAGCCATACCAATGGAACTATGATAGTTGTTGTTATATGCAAACTTAACTAAATGAAGATAATCTTCCCACTTCTTTTGTTGGTCCATCACATACATCCTCAACATGTCCTCCAGTACCTAATTAACCCTCTCTGTCTGTCTATCTGTCTCTAGATGGTATGTTGAGCTTAAATTAATCTGAGTACCAAGAGCGGCCTAAAAGGAAGTCCAAAAACTGAAGTGTAAATGGTGTCCCTGTCATTGATGATGGTATTCGGAATCCCATGCAATCTAATAATGTTCTCCATAAATACTTTGGCGATGGCCTGTGCATTATAGGTTAATTTGGTTGGCGAGAAATGTGCAACCTTGGTCAACTTATCCACAATGACCATAATGACATTATGATGATAAAAAGACATAGGGCATTCCTACTATTAAGTCCATGGAAATCACATCCCACTTCCACTTTGGAATATCATGGGGTTGTAAGAGTCCTGTAGGATGAGAATGCTCTGCCTTGACCCTCTAACACTTGAGGCATTGTGCAACAAAATCTTCTATCTCGTCAAAGACCTGGCCAATAATATAACTCCCTCAGTTCAGCATACATCTTCTTCACTCTGGGGTGTGCCGCATAAGGAGCTTGATGAGCCTCTAAGAGGATGAAGCTACACAGATCACCTGACTTAGGCACATAGATGCACCTCTGAAACCGAAGTAAACCATTTGTCTCTAAAATGCACCTTGAATATCTGCCCTCTAATAGACTCTATGACTCCAACATCTGTCTAGCACCCTCATAAACCCTATCCTCTGGAAGATGCTCAAGAATTCTACCTCTCAAATCTGACTGCAGTGTCAATGATGCAAGCACATGCCATCATCTACTAAGTGAATTTGCAACGACATTTTCCTTTCCTTTTATATACTTCACCTCCATGTCATCCTCACATAGGAACTCCATCCAATGCCACTGCAAGCATTGAGGTTTGGATGTGAGAAAATATGCTACAAGCTATGATGATCTGTGCTCAAAATTAATGGCCTACCCAAAAGGAAATGATGCTAATGCACAAGAGCATGAAACATGGCTGCAAGATCTAAGTCATGAGTAGGATAATTAAGCTCATCTTCCTTGAGGTTACATGACTCAAAGGAAATAACTCGACACTCCTCCATAAGAAATACTCCCAAACCCTCTAGTGACGCATCAATACAAACAACAAAATCCTCTGTAGTGTCTGGGACTGCTAAGATAGGTGTTGTGGTTAACATTTCCTTAAGAAACCAAAATGCCTTCTCACACTTCTCTAACCAATCAAAAAATTTCCCTTTTCTCTGGAGGGAATAAATAGGGTGAGAAATCCTTGAACATTCCTAAACAACCCTACAGTAATAACCTTCTAAACCCATAAAACTCCTTAGCTGAGTAATTGATGTGGGCATTGGCCAATCTATACTTGCATGTATCTTAGAGGGATCTACTGAGATACCCTCTCTTGATAAGATGTGTCCCAAGAACTAAATCTATGTCTGAAAGAAGCTGAAATTTTCCAAGTTCCCAATCAACTTCTTTCGCTCAAAACCTGAATTACTTGTCTCAAATGCTCCTCATGTTCCTCCACACAACATGAATATATCAGTATATCATCTAGGAACACTAAGATAAAATGATCAATAAATGTCCTCAATACTCCATTCATGGCACTCATGAAGACAGCTAGGGCATTGGTCAAACCAAATGGTACAACTATGAACTCATAATGCCCATAACATGTGCGGAAAGTTATCTTATGAATGTCTACATCTTATATGTGCAACAATTGATAACTTGACTTGAGATCAATTTTGGAGAAAACTCTCACTCCCCGCATCTGATCAAATAAATCATCAATCCTAGGGAGTGGATAAAGGTTCTTTATTGTGAATTTGTTGAGTTGCATGAAGTCTACATAAAGTTTTAGAGAACTTTCCTTCTTCTTCACAAATATGACTAGTGCTCCCCAAGGACATACACTAGGGTGAATGAGAACCTTCTCCAATAACTCCTCTAACTGAATCTTGAGCTCATAAAGCTCTAGAGTCGTCATCCGATAGGGTGCCTCATAAACTAGTGCAGATCTTGGCACTAAATAAATGGTGAAATCCACCTCTCCACAAGGTGGTAACCCTATAATCTCACTTGGAAACACATGCATACTCCCTCAAATCTACGTTATCATCTAACTGGTGAATGCTCTGGAGTGCTCTCGGATTGATCATTAATGGTGATAATGAATAACTGACAAGATTTACACATACTTCGCTTGAGTTTCTTAGCTGAGATCATGCACAAGGAGATATGCCTCTATATATTTGAAATCACAACTACACTCCGAAGATCATCCTGACACTCAATGAACTTATTCCTGTAATCAACCTTGGTCTGATGAGCCTCAATCAAATCCATACCCAAAAGTACCTGATATGATCCTGGAGGAATAACTTGGAGGTTAAGTGTAGTGTAGAAGACTCCTAAATCAAGTACGAAACTCTCCACATACAAGTCCATGACGAGTTTTTCCCTATAGGCCAACTCAACTTGTCAACTCTCTTGTTTCCTAGCCACCACTAGCCCACACTGGTCCACTATAAAATGAAACATAAAAAAATCTGAAGCACCTGAATAAAAAATTATTGAGACACAAATACCCTTGATAGTACATGATGTCTCAATGATTGTGGCCTGATGCTTGGTCTAGTAGTCATCAACTACTACATATACATGATGGGTGTGTCCTATGTCACCTACTATCTTCTCGGATCTAGGAGATCTCTACATATCCATGGTAGCGGGTTTGTGTAGACACATAGCACATAGTGATTAGGGGACCTGTCGACACTAAAATTTTCCTCCGTAATTTCTATTTCATTAATGTATGTATTAGGAATAGAATGTTGTTAAGTGTAATTAGTAGTAGCGTCCGATAGAAGATAACGGCGCTGCCAGTACAACGCCGCAAATAATGTGGAGTACGGTAACAGTCAAAGTACAATAGGAATGTTGTAAAAAGTAAATATTTGTCGTAAGTGGTCCGGTAATGTTAAAATGTCAAAGTTTGGGTAATTAGAGAAGTAGGGTCTACATGATTAGGAATTAGAATATTATATTAGTAATAAGGACAAGGAGTGAGGTCATAAATATTTTGTGTATTTTATTTGTAAAAATTCTAAAAATGTGGAACCCATGTAAAATGATAAGGTTTATCTTATCTTAAGAGATAAGCTTACATGTACAGATAAGAGTTAAGGTATGGAATATGATTCGTCAGAGTGGATTTCTTATCCTATCTTAGAGATAAGATGGATAAGCCTGTAAGTTCTATAAATAGAGAGGCTACCCCCCTCATTTAGCATAGAAAGAAGTAGTGAGAAATATTGTAGGAAGTGTGCGAAGGAAGCCATCAGTTAAAGGTGTGTTGAAGAAGCCATCGAGAGGTGTAATTGTAAAGTTTCTCCCATAGTCTTGTTGAAGAATCTCATGGGTGAGATTGTAACAGTTTCATGTTAATATTATAATTTATTTTGATATTTCAGATTTGTCGTCATTCTGTCTTATCATAGTCAATGGTATTCTTGTGTTATGTTGTTGTTTTGTTTCCAGATTACGTCCACCAAACTAAAGGCTGTGCATTAGTAAATAATCATAGCACGAGGAGTTCCCGGTGAAGAATTAGCATAGTACCGGATTGGTGATGACATTTTGGTTCCGTTGCCGGGACTATTCCTCATTGGTGGATTTTCTGGAGAGATATTCCCACTAAGTCAAAAATCAATTGGAGGGTAACCTTGTTTTTACTGTGCATAGTAGTTACCATGGTAAAGTCATTTTTACCGTGAATAGTAGTTACCATGTTAAAGGCATTTTTGCCATGAATAGTAGTTACCCTGGTAAAGTCCTTTTTGCTGGGAATAGTAATTACCGCAGTAAGGTCACTTTTTACCATGAATAGTATTTACCACAGTAACTTCACTTTTTACTGTGAATAGTGTTTACCACAGTAAAGTCAGTTTTTACCGTAGTAAGTCAAGTTTTACCATAGTTTACCGTGGTCATTTCTATTTTACTGTAGAAATGTGTAAAGTCACTTTCTAGTATAGTGATTCCAATTATTTGTGCACATAAGTCTTGTTGATTGTACTTGTGAGTTGGTATTTCACGGTGGTTACTTTTGAAAATGGGAAAGATTCCTATTTTTTCAGCTCAATCTAATGAAGATGCTTCTTCTTTCATTCAAGAGTTTAAGCGATCTTGTATTTGTAACGGCCTTATAAGAAGGGAACAATGGACTGAATTTTTTCCTACCTTTTTGGATGGTTCAGCACTTAGGTGGTTTGAAACACTAGGTGATAAGGTGAAAAATTCATGGGATTTATTAACTGAAAGTTTTCTTGAAGAATTTGGTGAACAACAGAGATATGCAGATCTCATGATCGATATCACAAAGCTAACCCAAGGAGAGAAGGAGAAGATAAGGGATTATCATGCTCGTGTTCTAGAGCTAAAGAGGAAGCTCGATGCCCAGATCCGGAAGGAAGGATTAGCGGATGGGTTGATGAATGGCGTGGATAATCTCCTATGTAAGCACTTCATTCTTGGGATGAAGCCAGAGATCAGACAATGAGTGAAGTATGACCGCCCAACTACCATTGAACAAGCAAAGGAGATTGCAAGAAGGCAAGAAGAAAGCATGGAAGAGGAGCCCAAAGAAATTGTTGCTAAAGTAGAGCCTACACCAGCACCTTTGGTCCAGAATCCACAACCACTCCTGGTGAGCACAAATATTTCTCCTAGTACATCTACTGAGTATGAAGATCTGCTCAAAAAGATGGGTCAGTTAACTATTAATCTTCTTCAAGGAAAGGAATTTAGTTCTCAGGGAGGAGATAGAGGTCCAAAAAGAAATATTTCTGAAGTAGTTTGTTATGGTTGTTATAAAAAGGGTCATTATAAGTATAATTGTCCAGATAGAGCTTCTACATCTGGTACAAAAGATAATGATAAAGGAAAAGCACCTGTGAATTCTTTTGATGTAGTAGATAAGAGTAGAAATAATGAAGTAGATGTGTTTGTAACAAAAAGAAAGAAAGAAAAAGATAATCAAGATGGAAATGATCCTAAGAAGATGAAAGAAGAAACTAGTAAGAAACATAGGAGAAGAAAGTTGGGTGTGCAGGATTTTCTGATTTCACAGGGGCAAGGACCATACTCCATCTTGGAAGATCTGTCCAAAAGGCCTGCAAATATTACATATGGTCAACTCTTGGCTATGTCTTCTGAGAAGAGGCGGGAGTTGCGAGGTGGACTCAATGCTCGAAGAAGGAAGGAGGTTGAGGTCCCTGTTTTGGAGGCAGAGGCAGATCCCTATGCTCCACAAGCTGAGGTATTATGTAATGGTATTTCAATTCATGATGTCTTAGTTGATGGAGGTGCTGCAGTTAATGTAATGACCGAGTCGGTAATGAATATGTTGGGTTTAAAAATTGATCGCCCTTCAACACTTATGTTAAGGTCAGTAAATAAGGGAAAAACTAAACCAGAAGGTGTAGTTTCAAATGTGGCAATATCTGTTATGGGTGTTGTATGTGTGGTAGACTTTCAGGTGATGAAAAATGGTACTGTTGCATACCCAATGCTGCTGGGAAGACCATGGCTAAGGAGAGTTCATGCAAGAAACTACTGGAATGAAGGTTTCATGACACTTGGACGTGGTAGAGAGAGGGTGAAAATAAATGTGATCCCTCGGCATCATAAAGCAGAACCTGTGGATTCAAGTGATGAAACTGATGATTGGACATCCTCTGATTACTCTAGTACCAGTGAAGTGGACACTGAAGATGAAGAAAGCGAGGTGGATGTTTCAGTCATGGATATCCTGCCAGTCACACCAACTCATGACCCCATAAAATTCTCTGAAGAAGAAGTTGATGATCGTCTCCAACAAATAAAGATTGGTGATGCTGTGATGGAGAGTGAGAAGGAATCCTACCTCCAGCTCTTTCGAAGGTACATACACCTATTCACTTTTGATTACAAGGAACTCCGTCAAGTAAGTTGGGTAGAACATTGTATTGAGCTGGTAGATGGTGCTAAGCCCATAAAGCAAATGCCATATAGAATGAATCCTAATTTTTCCAAGACTGTAAAAGAAGAAATAGATAAGTTGCTTGATGCAGGATTCATATTTGCTGTGGAGAATTCAGAATGGGTTTCTCCCATTGTGATCTCAATAAAAAAGAATGGGAAGCTACGCATTTGTGTTGATTACAGGAAGCTCAATAAGGCAACAAAGAAGGATCATTACCCTCTTCCATTTTCAGATCAGATCTTGGATGAAGTAGCTGGCCAGGAATGCTATAGTTTTGCTGATGGATATAGCGGCTACAACCAAGTTCGTATAGCAGAGAAAGATCAGCTGAAGACCACGTTCACCACTCCTTGGGGAACGTTTGCTTATAGAGTTATGCCTTTTGGGTTGTGTAATGCTCCAGCAACATTCCAGCGTTTAATGAATAGGGTGTTCGAACCCTACATTGGGACCTTCATCAGAGTATTTCTGGATGATTTTTGCATCTATGGGAGCAAGTTGGACCACCTGCACCAGATGGAGACAGCATTTCAAAGGTTAGATGAAGCACAAGCCTCACTAAACCCTACAAAGTGTGTCTTTGGATGTTCTAAAGGCGTCTTGTTAGGGCATGTTGTATCCAGAGATGGTATTGGTACTGATCCTGATAAAGTTTCAAAAATCAAAGATTTACCATTTCCTATGAATAGAAGTAAGTTGAGATCATTTTTAGGCCATGTGGGTTACTATAGAAGGTTCATCAAGAATTTCTCAAAGATTGCACAGCCACTAACCCAGTTCTTGAAGAAGGATGTTACTTATGAACCAGGAAATAAGGCACATGAAGCTTTTGAACAACTGAAGGAAGCCCTGGTGTCTTCACCTGTTTTGAAGAATCCAGAATGGAGCAAGCCATTCATTGTGTACACTGATGCCTCAGATGCAGCACTAGGAAGTACTTTGAGCCAAAAGGATGAAAATGGGAATGAACATCCAATTTACTTTGGGAGCAGACAAATGAGCAGTGCTGAGGTAAACTATACTGTAACTGAAAAAGAGGCTCTGGCTATCATTTTTGCTGTAAAGAAGTTTAGAAATTACTTGCTAGGGCAGAAATTTATAGTTGTAACAGATCATCAGGCTCTGAAATATATTGTCAATAAGCCTAACCCATCAGGGAGGATAGCAAGATGGATAATTTTGCTACAAGAATTTGAATTTGATATTATAGATAGGCCAGGAAAGAAGCATGTCAATGCAGATGCACTCTCTCGAGCCTATGATGGTTTAGGATCATCTTGTGATGATGATGATTTTCCCGATGCAGCATTGTTCTCCCTTGACACAATCCCTAGTGAATACATAGATATTTGGAATTATCTGAATGAATTCAAGTTTCCTGATGGTGCCAATGCAAAGACTAAGAGAAAGATTACTCAAGCCAGTCGTCCATATTCTATTCTACATGGAGCATTATTTCGAATAGGACCTGATGGACAGTACAAGAAGGCAGTTGGACGTGATCAAGGAAAGGAGCTGCTAGAAGAATTCCATAATGGTACATGTGGAGGGCACTTCTCTGGACAACTTACAGCAAGAAGGATCTTGGATGCAGGTTATCACTGGCCCACTCTTTTTAAAGATTGTTATAATTATTGTAAGACATGTGATATTTGTCAAACACATGGTAACCGTAAGACTTCATCAGCTCCATTATGTCCTATTCTTCCCCTTGGTCCCTTTGAAAAGTGGGGAATAGACATTGTAGGTCCACTTCCAACTACATCACGCCAAAATAAGTATATTGTAGTTGCCACAGATTATTTAACCAAGTGGGTTGAAGCTAGGCCATTGAAGACAGCTTCTATGGATGAAGTGGCAAGGTTCATATATGAACGTATTGTCACCAGATTTGGTTGTCCATTAGAAATTGTAACAGATCAAGGAAGCCACTTCATTAATGAGGTGGTAGAAGCCCTAGTCAATAAGTTTTCTATTAAGCATAGGAAAGCAACAACATACAAACCAAGCACAAATGGACAAGTGGAACGAACAAATTTTGTGTTGTGTCAAATTCTAGCAAAAGATGCAGCCTTGCAGGTACATAAATGGGATAAGAGGATTCATGCAGCATTGTGGGCATATAGGGCAACATCAAAGTCAGCAACAGGATACTCTCCATTTCAGTTGGCCTATGGCATTGATCCAGTTCTTCCTATTGAGTTTGATATTCCTACTGTGAGAGTTATGAAAAATAAAAGGATGGATGAAAGTGATTCAGTAAAAGAAAGGTTGGTACATCTTCATTTGCTAGAGGAAATGAGGGAAATAGCAAAGGATACAAGCCATAAGAAGAAAATGAAGCAGAAGGAATACTTTGATCAAAAGATCCTTTGGTCTCCATTTCAGGTGAATGACTTGGTTCTAGTATATGATTCCAGATACAAAAAAAGAAGACAAAGGAAATTTCTTCCAAAATGGATGGGGCCCTACAAAATAGTAGCTGTGCATGAAAATGGTACGTACCGACTGGAGGAATTGGATGGCACTCCCATTACGAAATGGGTCAACCACCACAAGTTGAAGATTTTCCACGCACCAGAAGAGTCTACTCCGAGGACGGAGTAGAAGCTAGGAAGGGGGAAGATGTCGACACTAAAATTTTCCTCCATAATTTCTATTTCATTAATGTATGTATTAGGAATAGAATGTTGTTAAGTGTAATTAGTAGTAGCGTCCGATAGAAGATAACGGCGCTGCCAGTACAACGCCGCAAATAATGTGGAGTACGGTAACAGTCAAAGTACAATAGGAATGTTGTAAAAAGTAAATATTTGTCGTAAGTGGTCCGGTAATGTTAAAATGTCAAAGTTTGGGTAATTAGAGAAGTAGGGTCTACATGATTAGGAATTAGAATATTATATTAGTAATAAGGACAAGGAGTGAGGTCATAAATATTTTGTGTATTTTATTTGTAAAAATTCTAAAAATGTGGAACCCATGTAAAATGATAAGGTTTATCTTATCTTAAGAGATAAGCTTACATGTACAGATAAGAGTTAAGGTATGGAATATGATTCGTCAGAGTGGATTTCTTATCCTATCTTAGAGATAAGATGGATAAGCCTGTAAGTTCTATAAATAGAGAGGCTACCCCCCTCATTTAGCATAGAAAGAAGTAGTGAGAAATATTGTAGGAAGTGTGCGAAGGAAGCCATCAGTTAAAGGTGTGTTGAAGAAGCCATCGAGAGGTGTAATTGTAAAGTTTCTCCCATAGTCTTGTTGAAGAATCTCATGGGTGAGATTGTAACAGTTTCATGTTAATATTATAATTTATTTTGATATTTCAGATTTGTCGTCATTCTGTCTTATCATAGTCAATGGTATTCTTGTGTTATGTTGTTGTTTTGTTTCCAGATTACGTCCACCAAACTAAAGGCTGTGCATTAGTAAATAATCATAGCACGAGGAGTTCCCGGTGAAGAATTATCATAGTGACGGATTACTGATGACAGACCCACAAATAAAACATCCTCCTATACCCCTTTGAGATGGGGTCCCTCCTATACTATGGTGAACTGATCCTACTAGCCCAACCCTAGCAGACTGTTGCATGTGGGCTGATTGTACATGATGAATACCATATCTCCTATCCATGGTTCCACCAAAAACTCCTTTAATACCACCTCTATGTATGCTCTGAGTCTGTCTAGCCCTTTGTTGCTAGTATCCATAATGCTATGTCTACTTCTGTGGATGGAGTGGAGCCCTCGATATTGATGGTGGAGGCCAAAATCCTCCTCTAGGGGCTGGTGTTGTACCTCGTGACCTCTAAATCTTAAAGGCTTGTATCCTATCCTGAAACTTTTTATTGTTCCTATCTCAGTGCTCCTTTTCCTGAGTCTTGTTCTCCTTAGTTAAGTAGGCCTTCTCAACGGCCTTCTCAAGCATTGGAAGAGTAAATTGTTAGTACAAAATCACAGCACCCCTGAATGGCCTATTTTTGTGGGAAATTTGGTGTGATCTACATAACATTGGAACATCTCTCAATATGTGGGACTTTCCAACCTAAGATGGACCTCCAGAGAAAGTTGGTTCTTGTTCCTAAACTACTTGCCACAATCTACTCTAATGTAGGAAAAACTAATCTAAACTAATCTAACCATTCCAAGGAACTAGAGAAAAAGAGAGGGTGAAAGAGATCCTACACTATAGTGGTGATACACCAGAAAAGGAAAGAGGTGAGATACTCTACTGAGGGAGGATGAAACAAGGAAAAAGGAGATGAGGTAGGTCAGACAAAAGTGACATGGACCCAAATCCTAATCCACCATCAAAACTACATGAAACACAACATCTTACACCTATAAACATGACATACATGCACAGAAAAAAAAAAATTGGAAGGGAGAGGCATGACGAAACAATAAAACACAAGAAAGGGTTGAATAACACCAAAAAATCATGATTTTATTGCTCTAGAAGGTACATAGACCATTACATTTCTGCTCAGAGGCAAAAATATGCTTGTCAGGCATAAGAGAAGGCTTACAACTTAAATGGAGTTAAGAAACAAATTTGACATTGTTTCCCCACATCCCAAAATGTCTCTCCTCCCAAATGAGAAGTTTTTACAATATATAAACGATTAAAACTAGAGAGAAGGAAGGAAAAAATGGATCTTGCTCTGAAAGCTCAAGCACATACCATCAATGCCCCTGCAAATCCACCTACAATCTGTCAATTTCGGTTCTCCATGTCTATTTGGCATGTTGTAGAAGGAAAGATGGTAGATAAAAATAAAAAATCTTGGTAATTGAAGCAATCAGATCAAATATTAATGGCGTGAAAAGACCATTTCCAAATTCTTACCCACCAAATCCTACTGAAAATAATATTTTATGCTTCCATGGTATAGAGGAGGTTGAGATCTTTCCAATGGTACCAAATTAATCCAATTGGAGCACTGGATCGAAATTTATTCCCATTTGAATATTTGAATTGAATCCATACAAAAATGGTAAAAAAACTAGTTTTGTAAAATGGATCCGCGAGCAAGAAATTCACTTGTTACCAAAAGCCTCTGCGGGCCTTAAATTGAAATTACACGTTTTGCACAAAAAGGCAAAAGTGTAAAAAATCCTCTGCAAGCCTGCAATCTTCTCATTTGGCAAAAAGTCATCCCTGGGCCTGACGGCCCGTATTTTCCACTTAGCAAAAGAAAAACCTCCATGGGCTCATGAGCCCATAATTAGAAATTGTGCTTTTTAGTGAAAAGTGCAAAGTTCCAAACTTTCTTCCGTCGGTCCTCAATAGATTCCCATTTGGTGAAAAGTCTTCCCCAAGCTTGTCAGCCCACTTTTGGTAAAAAATCCTTCCAAGGACCGCCGACCCGCAACTTGCAAAATATGATGAGTTAGAAGGACTTCTTTATATTTCTGGAAAGGAGAAGAAATTTTCTATCTAAAGGAAACACTTTTAGGTGACCTTAAGTGCTTAAAATATATTAAAAAATCATATTGAATCAAAAAAGGGGAAAATAGTGTTAGTTGACCAAAAATAAGTGTGAGCTTATTTTGGTCAACAATTTAGTGACTCATGGGGATCACCTTCCTGCTAGGTGAAATGATCAGTTTCCTTGAAGCATCCATTGGGCATGGACCCATGAATGATATCCTGATACTAATCTTTAAATCTAAAATCAGATCCCTGAGCCACTTGGAACACCATTGAAACTGGAGCTGATCTCACCAAATGTCATTTCTAATGCACTATGCATAAGCAAAAAAACACCAGAACACACTATGTACAAAATTGGAAATCATACACCCCTAGTGGGATATGTAGAGTGTGCAAAAAAAATTCTTCTACTGAAAGAAAACCTACCTCCTCTACTCTAACCAGAGAAAAAGGGAACTCAAACAAATCCTACAATTGATAGGAAGATGTAGCTTCCCTTTCTTACAATTGGCAGCCATGCAAATGATTTGATACTAAATATGGCTACTTGAATGAGTGAAAAGCTGACAAAAGGCTGATCCTCCACCCAAATCATCAATTTTTCAAATAGAAACAAGAAAAATAGCTCTTTTAGTTTCTTTGTATTTAGATAGAAGAGGCATTACAGCTGATCCTTTGTACTATACTCATCCTCATGCTCAGGAGTAAGCATGATTTGTGTTGGCTTCTCCTTTAGCTCAAATGAATCCAAGTACCTAATTGGGAAAAGTTTGATCAGATGGATGTGACCATTGTTCTAAATTTCAACTCCAAGAATGGAGTCTTCTTGTAGATCTTCCTGGATGGATAGTGTGGAAGAGATGATGACATCCTCTTGCTATTTCCCTTCCTTCTCCTGTGAAGAACATGGAATATTTGGATCTTCCAACCTGGGTTCCATGAGGATATTGTGAAATGTAGGTTGTTGTTCTTGAATGATCTCCTTCATGGCAGCAAGCTCATGCGCTTGGAAGGTGGATGATGGAGGAGAAAATGATGTGATCTCCATTGGATCTTCTCCATCAAAGTAATCTTCCAAGTTAGACAGATAATCTGCCTCCTTGTTTTCTTGATGCATGTTCTCAACCTCCTCCATGGTGTCCTCCTAGTCTGAAACTCACTCACCATAGTTCCCCTCATATTCAAACATGAAGTTTGAAATCTCAAACTCTTCTTCAACATTAGAGTTTGAAGGGGATGAAATGGGAGGAAGAACTGAAAGTTCTTGTGGCTTGCTTTGTACTTGAACCCTCTTGAACCCTCTTGAACTGTATGGTTCTCCTCCATGATGGTTTCATTAATCAAATTAGGCCCTTCACATGAAATCTAAAATTCTTCAATAATGCTTTCTTCACTAAGTGGCATCAACTCTGATTTGATCTCCTCCTACTGCTCCTCTTCAATAGGATTTGGAGCTGATTGTTCTTCGTCCTTGATGACTGATTATGTAACTTGAATTATATCAGCATCCTCTTCAGACAAAGTGCCATCATGGAAACTGCATTCAGAGAAAACAAATTGCTAATCTTCTCCTTATTCTTGATCTTCTTCTGCTACAAACTTAGCCTTAGCCACCACTAGCTCTTCGACCTTGACCTCCTTTGTTGGCTTAACCATCAAGGGGATCTTTGTAATCCCAAATTTGAGAGCCAAGCTGACCAAGATTCAAATCATTTCTTATTTTCTTGTCTCTTCCTTTTGCTTCCCTTGGTTGGTTGTTTTATTTTCATCCTCCCAACATAGATTTGGGGATGTAAGAGGAGGGGTAGTCTGGGATTCAACCAATTTTGTTGTTGTTTAAGGTGGAGAGGGAAGTGGAAATTCTTATTTGTTTGGAGGGAATGGCTGCTTGGAAGGGAAAAAGACAGAATAATTGAGATGAGATGGAAGATTAGGAGATGGAGAAGGGAAATCAATACTTGGGGCAGCAGATGAGGGGCTTGACTCTAGGCACTATTGAAATGATAAAGCTTGAGAAAGAGAAAATGAAGGACAAGGAGCTGGTGACTGACTTACCCATTGACAAGGTTGTCTTGCACTTTGCTCATATGCCTCAATATCCTTAGTCCATTGTGCAATATGAGGTAGTATCTCGGCCATGAAATCAATCTTCTCTTACAAGATGAAACGTCTTGGCATAGGGCTGACCCATGGACAAGGTGCCTTATAGCCAATTCTAAATGCTTTCATCTGAGTTATAGCCCTTGATTGTACTATATGTGCCTCCATTTTTTCAATCTTCTCCAGCAGATCAAAATTTTCCATGTAGATGTTATCATTATATGCATACCCTTGTTCTTAATAAGCTCCATAGCCAAAATAGTTTTGGCACTGCTCATATGGGTAAGCATGATGATTGTGAATATGATCATAATGCTGATATAGAGGAGTTGAGAAATACATTGGAGGTGGAGGTCACTACTGTCGGTGCAAGTTTTAATTCCAAGATGGAAATGAAGTCATGATTGCACAACTTCATGAGATGGAAGAATATGAAATATGTGGAAAGAAAAATGGATGAAAATGGATGGGAGAATGTCTGCAACTCAGAGGATGGGTTATTGACTAGATGGAGTCACCAAATGTGCTTTACATGTGCCTCCAAAGGATGACTCTCACCAAGAACACATCAACTTGATGAAATGAATTGGTAAGTTGCTTCAAACCCATCCCACCAGATGTTCCAGAATAGTTAGTGTGGTCGCACAGTGGCTTAATATTTTTTGTTTGATAATGAGACGCCTAAAAAAGATGAGAAAAATATAACTCTAGTGTTCCACCGGGTGTGCCAAAACTGTTAGTACAAAATCATAGCACCCTCGAATGGCCTTGTTTTGTAGGGCATATGGTGTGATTTACATAACATTGGACCATCTCTCAAGCTATGGGAATTGCGAACCTATGATGGACCTCCAAATAAAGTTGGTTCTTGTTCCTAAACTACCTGCCACAATCTACTCGAATGTAGACAAAACTAATCTATCCTAATCTAACCATTCCAAGGAACCAAAGAGAAAGAGAGGGTGAAAAAGAGCTTACAATAAAGTGGTGATACACCAGAAAAGGAAAGAGGTGAGATACTCTGCTGAGGGAGGATGAAACACAGAAAAAAGAGATGAGGGAGGTCAGACAAAAGTGACATAGACCCAAATCCTAATCCACCATCAAAAGTCCATGAAACATGACATCTTACACCTGTAAATGTGACATACATGCATAGAAAACAAATCTAGAAGGGAGAGGCATGGAGAAACAATAAAACATGAGAAAGGGTTGAAGAACACCACAAAATCATGTGTTTATTTCTCTAGAAGGTACACAAACCATTACATTTCTACTCAGAGGCACAAATACACTTTCCAACCATAGGAGAAGGCTTATAGATCAAATGGAATCAACAAACAAATTTGACAGATTTTCCCCATGTCCCAGAATGTCTCTCCTCTAAAATGAGAAGTGTTTACAATAGATAGATGATGAAAACTAGAGAGAAGAAATGAAAAAATGGATCTTGCTCTGAAATATCAATCACCAACCATCAATGTCTCTACAAATCCATCTACAATCTATCAATTCTAGTTCCCCATGTCTGTTTGGCATGTTGGAGAAGGAAATATGGCTAACCAAAATCAAAAATCTCGGTAGTTGAAGCAATCGGCTCACATATTAATCGCCTGAAAAGACCTTTTAAAGATTCTCACCCACCAAATCCTGCTGAAAATAATATTTTATGCTTCCATGGTGTAGTGGAGGTTGAGATATTTCCAATGGTACCAAATTGATCGAATTTCGAGCACTGGATAGAAATTTATGCCCATTTGAATATATGAATCGAATCCATACAAAAATGGTGAAAAAACCAATTTTACAAAATGGATCCATGGGCCTAAAATTCACTTTGGCGCCTTTTGCAAAAAACACAAAATTCTAAAAACCTCCCACAGGCCTGAAATTCACTTTTGCCTAAAAGCCTCGGCAGGCCTAAAATTGAAATCGTGCCTTTTACACAAAAAGGCAAAATTATAAAAAATCCTCTGCAGTCCCGTAAGCCCACAACCTTCTCATTTGGCAAAAATTCATCCTCGGGCCCGACGGCTCGCATTTTCCACTTAGCAAAAGAACAACCTCTGTGGGCTCGCTGTCCCGTAATTGTAAATTGTGTTTTTATTGAAAATTTCAAAGTGCCAAAATTTCTCCCACCGCCCTGCCGGTCCACAATCTTCCCATTTGGCGAAAAGTTTTCCCTAGGCCCGTCGGCCCGCAACTTGAATAATATGAGGAGTTAGAAGGACTTATTTATATTTTTGGAAAGGGGAAGAAATTTCCTATATGATGGAATTGCTTTAAGGGGACGTCAAGTGATTAAAATATATAAAAATTTAGATTCAAGCACAAAAAGGGGAAAATGGTGTTAGTTGACCAAAAATAAGTGTGAGCTTATTTTGGTCAACAATAACATCCTAACTACTCCTGCTATGTCTACATTCAGGCCCCGAATAAAATTTTTTACCTACAATTTTTCCTCTTGTAGGTAGTCTACATAATGTAGAAGATCCAGGAACCTACTCTCATATTGTGCCACTAAGCCAGAGCCCTATCGTAAGTCATGAATTCATCAATCCTCTTCCATGAAATGCTCTGAACTAAAGCGAGCCCTGAAATGCTCCTCAAACAAGTCCCATGTCACTATCTCTCGAGTCAAATGGAGTTTCCACTCCTCATTCCTCAACAAAACACCTGTTGCATCTCAGATGAGGTGTATGGTGAACCATTTGACATTTCTCTCATAAGAGTGGAAGCCAAACTATCTATGCAAGTGTTGAGTTTTTAAATGGTACTTTAACAAACCACAATTAGCTGACATCAAGTCCCTCCTCTTTAAAGGGAGAGGTTCCCTTATTGAAAGCAAGCAGTAAAACTTATATACAAATGTACAACTTTCAAAGTGTGGATTCCTGATATTTTGAAGTGTTTAACGTCCAAAATATTATCAATACGAAAGAGTAGAAGAACTAAGGAGATGAGAGAGAGAGAACATAACAATACTTTCAAGTAATATAGATAGCAAAGTATAACCTTATGCATATTGAGAAAAGGAAATGTAGAATGGAATCATTCCCATTTATAAAACATATAATTTCATAGACACAAAGTTCCCAAAATCATATTAGCAAGAACAAAATGTTTCTTAGCATGCAAAGATGGATGATTTGCAAATTCAAACAAGGAAATAAGGAATAGTAGAGGAAGAAAGGGAAAAACTTATGTATGGATTAATTTTGAATCTATTGCATCTATAGAGTACCAAGATCCAACCCAAAAAATGGCATGGAGAATCCATTAAATTACTTCAAAAAATGGTTACATTCAGTTACAACTTCTTTTAATGAAAATATTAAGAACCAATTAGGAATTAAAAGAAGTGTTTCAAGGTCTCGAAGAAAAAAAGTTCCACTAAAGTTCAGAGGTGCCAACTGGCTCAAGAATCTGAAGTTTTAAATTCTTCAATTCCTCGGCCGTTTCCATGTCTGGAGGCAAAACTAGATGCATCATATCATAGTTGTTCATCCTGTATTCGTAAACTTAGAATTTGAGCCATCCACTTAGGAGAGATTTAGTTGAAGCGGGTATGGCAAAAACTTTTGCATTTTATGATTTTTATAGAGATTGTGCATTTTAGACATTTTGGTCTACCCATACGCTTCTTATATAGGCCTAACACATGGCTTTCCTTGAGTGGCGATGGAGTCACGACTCACTTTTATAATTTTAACTCTTTTTAACAAAAAGCTCAAAAACTCAAAGTTCTCCGTTGACCCACTTTCCCACTTTGAATTTTCAATGATGGATTTGCGGCTCATTTTTATACTTATTACCCTTTTGGAAACATAGAAAAAATTCCAAAAGTGCCCCAACGGTCTGCCTCCCTGATTTGACTTTTCAACGCATCAAAACACAAAAAGGGCCTGCCTTTCTGCGTTTGACCTTTGATGAGGGCTCGATATTTGACATTTTCCCATTCCGGCGGAGTCACGGATCATTTTACAACTTTAATCCATTTTGGAAATAAAACCAAATTTCCAAAAGTGCTCCAATGATCTGCCTCCCTACTTTGACTTTTCAAAACAGCCATGTGTCCCTTTGTAGGGCTAAAGTAAGAATTTTTCTCCACCACTTCATAATTTCAAAAAGCCAATCAGGATCTAGCGGAGACATGGGGGTAATTCATCATCTTTGTAAATGTCACAAAATTCACAAGTTCACAAAAATACCCACCATACCACATCCAATTAGAGGTGACCATGTATCCGTAGACGCTGGAAAATAATTTGACGGGAAGATAACTGTATAAAAATGCAAAGGGGAAAAAGCCACCATTCGTGCCCGAATCAAATATTTTTCCCACATAAAGATAAATGAAAGGAATACAAGGCTCAATGCGGTCCATAGCCATAGAAAAATATTGATAAATTCCACGCATCCCTGAAAGGAGATTGAAAAATGTTTCAAAATGCACAGACTGAGGAATTTTAAATGGAACTAGTGGGATTAAAAACCTAGTACCAACACTTCAAAGCACAAATTTCTCTAAGGCACCAACTCAAAATTCACATAAATTGACTTCAAAAGAGGGGGATTTTGAGGATGACAACAGTTGTCTCTTTCTGGGGATGTCTTGATAGAGGAACAAAGCAAGATCAAGAACCATTGAAAAAAATTGGGAAAGAAGACCAGTGTCTTATCCATTGGGAAAATAGATTCAAAGGCAAAACCAATACAAAATACAACACATGTGCAATGGGAAAAGAAACAAACCAAAAAGGAAAGACCAAAAATAAAACACAAGGAATAGCCAAAAACCAAAACACTGTACACAATATACAGAAGGACTGCCTAATAACCTAGGACTTGAACAACTTCAAATAATATCCACTATAAGGAAGTGGGAGAGGAGATCCATCCATATAATCTAAATAGAAATAGTTTTCTTTAGAAAAGTGTCTAATTTTGAATGGTTCATGTCTTTTGTCCCACAGCAGAACAATGTCTCCCACTTTGAAATCTTCGAGTCTAGATTTCTTGTCAAACAAATCTTTCACCTTCAGTTGATGAGCTGAGATTATATCAAAAACTTGCATCCTGTCTTCATCCAGCTTTTGGAGATACATGATCCTCTTGTCTAAGGAACTGATAAATCTTGAATCTTCAATAGCCTTCATTAAGTGCAAGGCTAGTAATTCCACTATTACAGGAAGATGAGCTTCAACACCATACACCAATTGAAATGGAGACATCCGAATTTATCTTTTGGGTGTAATACTATCTACCCAAAGAGCATCATAAAGTTTCTTGTGCCAATTCCTCTGAGAGTTAATGAAAAAGTTCTGAACGATGGTTACCAAATTCTTATTTGTTGATTCTGCTTGTCCATTCCCTTGGGGGTAGTAGTCTGAAGAATGAGAAAGGGAGATTCCATAACCATAGCATAAATCCATCATCACAAAAGAAGAAAAATTGGAAGCATTATCAGTCACAATCTTGTTTGGTACCCCAAACCTTATCAAGATGTTCTCTTTGATGAAATTACACACCACCTCAGAAGTAGTTATTCTTACTAGAATAGCCTCTACCCACTTTGTGAAGTAATCTGTAGCAGTTAGCATGTGAGTATGTCCAATACTAGAAGGTGGGTTAAGAGTTCCAACGAAATCCAATCCCCGCTCTTGAAATGGGTCATCAATCACTACTTGTTTAAGTGGTAAAGCAGCCAACTTAGGTCTCCCAACAAAAGTCTAACATGCTTCACACTTACCTACCCATTTTGATGTGTCTCTGGATAATGTAGACCAAAAGTACCCAACATGAAGGATTTTATGGGCAATGACAGTAGAAGAGAAATGCCCTCCATAAGCCTTATCATGAAAAGCTGAAAAAAACTTCTTTTGTTGCTCTTTGTCCACACACTTCAAGAATCTTCCATCTATGCCTTGCTTCAAACAAACATTTTCCCATAATACATATTATGCAGACCTTAGCTTAATATCTCTCTTTTACTTAGAACTCAAGTGGGATGGACACTCTCCATAAGTAATAAAATGTGCAATATCAACATATTATTCATCTATTGTACTAAGGATGAGGACAACAGGACATCAACTACTTCTTTGGACATTTGTTCATTAGCTCCTTCATTAATAATCTCACATAACCCTTTACCCCAGACTAGATTAGTTGTCTTGATATCAAGGTCATATTATTGGAATTTTTCTACCCAATTGGATCTCTTAGTTCCAAACTCTTGTTGTGTAAAAATAGACTTGATGGTTGTATTAGGTACAATCACAACAGAGTGAGAATGAAGAATATAAAAATGAAACTACTTGACAGATTTGACCACTACAAAAGCATATTTCTCCATCATATATTTCAATTCATGAGCTTTCAGAACATATCTCATGAATGTAATTTGAAGTTAATGATCCTTATAATTTCTCTGAGTTAGTACAACAGCCAAGGTACTCTCCGTAGCATAGCAATAGATGATTAAACCCTTGCTGAAATCAGGACATGCTAAAATGGGAGTCTTAGCAATGGCTTTCTTGATACCTTAAAATTCTTCTTTACCTTTGGAATTCCAACCAAAGTTTTTATTTCTTTTCATCATGTGAGAAATGCTCAAAGTTATTTTTGTAAAATCAAGAATGAATCTCCTCAGGAAGTTTATCTTACCAAAGAAAGAGTGAACACCCTTTTTGCTTGTGGGAAGAGGAATCTACTGGATTTCTTGAACTCTTTCTGGATCTATCTTGATTCCTTCTTTGGAGACAATATGCCCCAACAACTTTCCTTCAGTAACATAGAAGAAAGAATTTTTAGGATTGAGAGAAACTCCATGTTCTCTGCATTTCTTGAGGACATCTTCAAGATGCTGAAAGTGATCTGCCCTTGTTTTGGAGAAAAACATCAAAACATCAAGTTACACAACAATACATTTTCCCTTTAGACTACCAAAATCCAAGTCCATTTCCCTCTAAAAGGTGGCACCAACATTAATTAATACCAAAAGTCATTATTTTATAGGAAAAGGTTTCCTAAGGAGTAGCAAAACTAGTTTTTTGTTGATCAAGGGTACTGACTTCCACTTGATTGTACCCAAAGAATCCATCTGGCATAGACAACATCTCAGAGCCTGTGACAACTTGTAAAAGTTGATCCCTCATGGGGAGAGGATAGTTTTCTTTCAGAGAGGCGTGATTCAAGTTCCTGAAATTCCCACAGATGCAAATCTCATCATTCTTCTTCCTGACAGGCACAATGTTGGCAATCCATGTTTGAATGATGTATAGGGAAACTAATATTTTCCTTTAGTAATTGTTAGTGCAAAATCACAGTACCCCAAAATGAGTCGGTAAGATCTTCTTTTCGAAGGCATAATCATTTAGTGTGATTGCACAACATTGAGCTATTCCCAAAGTGTGGGACCTTGCAAAGTCAAAAAAGCTCTCCAAATTAAAGGATGGTTCCTATTCCTCTATTTAGGTGCATATGTGAGAACTTGCAGAGGATATATCTCTATACCTAATCTAAAATTTTCCAAGGAGATAGGGATAAAAGGGATGTAGGAAATCAAACTAAGCTAGAAGGTGATGCACCATAGGAATGATGAACATTTGTTTTGCTAATAGACAAAAACCAAAATGATGCATACAATAACCAGGAACAGATAACCAAATTTATAACAAAAGACCAGATGAAAGCAAAATAGACAAGAAAGTATCTAGAATCAATCACAGATGTGTTTTATTTCTTTGCAGATTGATCCAATGCATTACAAAGTGGCTAAGAGGCATGAAACATGTTAGAGTCTAGTGGAAGGTCTGAAAACCTCACGAATTCCTTTTCCAGAAGAAAAGGGGAGCTTGCAAGATAGAATAATGTCCAACCCTTTACAATGAGTCTCGAGCCTATATTTATGTATTCGATACAAATGGGAGAAAAAGAGATAAGTGGGAAAAAATAGCTCTAAGCTCAACTACCACTATTTAATGTCTCCCATAAAATATGTTCCAAATCTGTCTTGACTGCATCAAATCCTTATTCGGTGCCTCGAAGGAGGAAGAAATAGTGGATCAAATCAAATCCGATTAGGTTGTTGAGGCAAGAAGATCCTGCATTAAATGCCCAAATACGTTTTCTCCATTTTCACCTACTAGGGCTTGAAAAAATGTTTTTTTAATCTTTCCATGGTGTAGAGGACGTCGAGATGCTTCCAACAGTGTAATATTTGCAATATTTTGAGCCTCGAGTCGAAACATATTCCCCTTCGAAGTTCGCATCGGGTCCGTACCAAAGAGTGGGAAAACTAGTTTGAAAAATGGGCCCCCTTTTAAATATGGGACATGTGGAGGGCTAGCACTTGTCTGAAGGAGGCCTCTGTATTTTTCTCTTGGAGTAGCAAGGGGTTGACACATGGCTTCCTTCGCCAGCCTACTAAATTTCTTTGTTTCTCAGTTGAGCTCTTTGCTCGGTGGGGTCACATTTCTTTGACTGGGTACATGTGGCGGTTTGGCACTTGTTTGAGAACCCTCTCTCTGATTTACCCTCGATTTAGTACCATTTGGACAATTGGCCCTTTTCGTCGGCCCGCTACTATGCATTGACTATTCAACAAAATCTACCCCTTTTTTAAGATTGGACACGTGGAGGCACCATGCTCGCTTGAAATCCTAATTCAAAATTTTCCTTTAAAGGAGCGTCGAGTTGACACTTGGTAGCCTCCCCAGGTCTATAGAATTTTTAATGTTCCCCTTTATCTTTTTGGACTCTGGGCCATGTGGAGAGCTCGTGCTCATTTGGATATCCACCTTTGGACTAACTCTTGGAGATGCGCCAGGCCAACACTTGGCAACCTCCACTTGCACTTTATACTTAGCCAATTTTTAAGACCCACCTTGTCTACCTTTTGACTTAGTTTGACCATTTGCTACATGGAGGGATAGCTCAAGACTGAGTCTCCACTTTGGGCTCCCATTTCATATTTTTACCGAGGCAACACCTGACACCTTATTTCTTAGTTGAAGAATTTTCAATGGCCCCATGAATTTTGGGGCTCTGGATGCGTAGAAGCCTGACACTCCTTTGGGCTTCTTTTTCTGGATTCAACTTTGGAGAAGCATCGCATAGAGACATTGTTCTTTCCACTGCCTCCTCCATACTTATTCAATTTTGGAATCTTTCCTGAATGGTCTCAATCCTGAAAATCTTCGAAACTTCACCATTTTTTCCCCTTCTTGCTCCTGGTTCCTCTGCGACACTGACCATTCTTTTCTAACCCTGTTATTCCATTGTTGAGTCTACCTATAACTTGAAAAATGGATTTAAGACATGGAATCATCTCTACAGAGTCATTTCTTTTTACATAGGGTCATTTAATATTTCTCAGCCCCTACCACTCCATTGTTGAGTCCTTTTGCGACCTATTTACAATATCTGAACGAGTTTCTTCAAGTTCTTTCTATGCAGGGTCACCGCTGATCCAATATTTTTCTTGGGGGAAAAATATGGATAACAATTTGGTGACTCAGAGGGTTATCTGCTTGTTAGATGAAAAGACAAATTGCCTTGTCATATCTATTGGGCATGGAGTTGAGAACAATGGTATGAAACTAATTCTATCTCTAATACACAAGCCTGACTATTGCACTCTCAATCTTCATAAGAAATCTTTAAATGATAGTTTTTGAGAGTAGAAATTTGTTTTGACCTGGGGCTTCATCTGTTTCTCAATGAGCTATGCGAACCAACAAAAAAGAACCACAACTATATAAAAATTTTGAAATCGTAATGCTCCAAATAGAACATGAAGAGCATGCAAAGCAATTAGGATAAAATTAACCTAAACTACAGTAAGACAATGTGCCCAAGCGCTTAGATGAAAGAGAAACTAGACTGATATGTACAGGGTGAGAAACTTTCTTTTACTAGTAGTGTTTAAGATAGATTCCATTCATCGAAATCTGCAGCCCTTCACTATCCAATATAGAAAATTGGAAGGCATTGTTAATTTTACATTTTTTGACCATATAAGGGCCACTCCAAATGGCATCAAACTTGGAATGCCTTCCTGGTTTCACCTAACTTCTATCCCATTTCAAAACTAGGTCTCCTTCCTGGAAGGTCCCTGTCCCTACCTTCTTTTCGAAGCATCTCTTAATTGAGGCCTGATCCTTCTCTATTGTCTAAATTGAATGTTCCCTAGTTTCTTCCAACTCCATCAGCTCTGCATACCTGACCTCCATTAGTTCGAACTCAGACATCTCCACCTGCTTCATAAGTTTCAATGATGGTAACTCAAGTGATATAGGAAACACTTCATCTTTCCCATAGATGAGTTTGAATGGAGATCTGCCTATAGACCTATTGGGGTTTATTCTATCAGCCCATAAGGCTGATTTGATTTTTGTGTGCCAAGTCCTCTTATTTTCATCCAGATTTCTTCTGATAATCTTTAGCATGTTCTTGTTTATAGACTCTGCTTGGCCATTACCCTGAGGGTAATTGTTTGATGAAGTGCTCAAGGTAGATTATGTTCCTAACATCCCATCCTGTGATTTTGGAACTGATCAATTCCAACACATTGTCTGATATAATGGTGGTTGGAATTCCAAATTTAGTCATTATCCCTTCATAGAAGTCTAATATGTTGGACTCATTAGCTTCTTTGAGTGCCATTGCCTCGGTCCACTTGGTAAAATAGTATGTTGCCATCAGAATCCATTTTTGGCCTTGGATCAAATTTGGATTGATGACCCTGATGAAGTCCAATCCCCATTTCATAAATGGCCGATCTATTGAAATTAGATGTAATGGTAGTGCTGCTAGATTTTCCTTGCCTCTGAAGAATGCATAGTTCTTACACTTTTTGATTGACAGCATAGCAATCACTAAAGAATCTGGGCTGATAATAACCCATCTTCATGATCTTAAGTTCTGTCACTCATGGTGTAAAATGGCCTCTAGCTGCTTCATCATGGAACTCTTGTAGCACTCTCTCAACTTGATTTGTCTCAATGCACCTTAACAAAACACCATTGATGTTCCTTTTGAACAAGACACTCGCCAATGTGCACATATGGAATGGCCTGTAGTATAAAGTGTCTCCTCTTTGTTTTATTCAATTCTAGAGGACATATGCCTATTTGTAGGAAGTGTGTAATGCTCTGAGTCCAACAAGGAGTGGACACATCCTTTTTTTCTTCCTCTTGGCTCATTTTGGAAGACAAAAACAACGTCCTTTTCATCACTTTCTTCTTCTTGTTGACTCAAGGCCAGTTGTTCACACAATCCCTTCCCATGGAATAGCTTAGTGATCCTACTCTCAATGTAATACTCCATGACACTAGTGATCCACCCTGCATGCTTCTCATTTAGGTCCTTGCTGAGAATTCTTTAACTCCTGCATGGGAGACTAACAATTGGATTTTTTTGTTTAAAACCAAATGCTTAAAATTCTTCAATCTTCTTATCACTGCCAAGACCTGCTTCTCAATGAAGGATTATTTCACTTCATCATCTTCTAGAACCTAGCTAAAGAAAGTAATTGGCTGCTTTGTGTCTTCTTTGTTTTGTTGTACTAGGATTACATAAATTGTGTCACTACCTCCAAAGGCATATAGTATGAAGTCCTTGGAAAAGTCTGGATTCACGGGAGTTGGGGCCTATGATATAGCTTATTTAATGGCCTCAAAACTTTCCTTTCCTTCAACTTTCCACCTAAATTCCAATCTCTTCTTCAACATTAATGTGATTGGCTTGACAAGGGTAGAAAAGTTTGGCACAAACTTGCGGACAAAATTGATTTTTCCCAAGAAGCTTTGAAGAGCCTTATTATGGTTTGGCAATAGGCAACACTCTTATTGCTTCAACTCTCTCTTGTTCAATTGACAATCCTTCTTTTGACACAATGTGGCCTATGAGCCTTCCCTCATGGGCCAAGAATATGTAATTTTTAGGGTTCAATGATACCCCAAATCTTCTACACCTTTGAAATACCTGCCTTAGGTGAAAAAGGTGGTCTGCTGCATTTCTAGAGAACACAGTAATGTCACCCAGATATATCAATACTATGTTTTTTGATCAGTCCCCTTAAATGCCATATCCATTTCCCTTTGAAAAGTGGCTCCGGCATTGGACAACCCAAATGGCATTTTTTTGTAGGCATAGGTGACCCAAATGGCAGTGAAATTTGTTTTGAACTGATCATATTCTTTCATCACGATATGATTGTACCTTGAGTAGCTGTCTAGGAGGGAGAATCTCTCTGATCCATAAACCACTTGCAAGATATACTCCATTAAAGGGAGTGGTTAGTGATATTTAAGGGAATCTCTGTTCAAGTCTCGAAAATCTACACACAACCTAACCTATCCATTTTTCTTCCTTATTGGGACCAAGTTTGCAACCCAGCTTGAGTGTTTGATTGGAAATATGATACTTTTCTCTATCAGTTTGTTCAGCTCTTTCTTCATCAGAGGCTCACTGTATGGATTGACTGGTCTCTACTTTTTCCTGATGGCTTTAGTAGCTGGATCTAATTCATTGTGTGTTGTGCTAGCTTTGGATTGAACCCTCTTAGGTCTTCATAGCTCCAAGAAAATACATCTGGAAATTATTGGCAAAGTTATATGAATTCATACCTTTCTTACTCGGTGGCCACTTTTCCAATTTGTAGTGTCTTGCCTTCTCCAACTAGAATTCTGAATCTTCCCCTTTGATCTATATGTTGGCCTTCTCTTTTTGAAACTGATCATTGGGATTAAAGATAGACTCCAATGTCACTAGGCCTCTGGGAAGCTTGTTTGTATGCAGCTGCACTATTTGATCTCCATATTGTTGTTCTAATCTATTTTGATTTCTAACAGACAATTCAATCTCTTCTTGCAAAATATTGATAACCTACTGATCATGTTCAAACACCAGCTAGCATGTGTTGTTAGCTGGCAATGCTGGTCTCACAATAACTTGGATATGTGGCTGTTCTTTGTCCCTCTTGATGTTGTCAACCACATCAAATGTTTCTCCAATTGCTGCAAGCCTATCAGCAGCTTCATTCTCCTTTCTGGGTATAGACACAATGTTGAAAGCTTAGAAATCCTGGATGAGGTCCCACACCCTATTCTTGTAACTTTTGAATAGGTCATTCTTGACACCATTCTATCCTTTGACTTGATTGGTAACCAGATCACTATCACCAAACACTTACAGGTTCTTGATTCCTCATCTTCTGGCCCAATGCAATCCATGGACCAAAGCCTCATATTTTGCATTGTTATTCGAGCAGGTAAAACTGAAATCTGAAGGCTGAATAATACTTCATACCTTGGGGGCACATAGTCATATCTCCTCCTCCAGCTCCTTTTCTACTGCTCGAGCCATCAATGAACAATTTCCATACTTCATTCTCATCTTTGTGTTCTGGATTGATAATGTCAGGAAGAGGATGATTCCCTTCATGCAGGTAGTAGAATCCTAGTTCATATTCTTCCATCTCCTTTTAGGGATCAGAAGCATGTATTTTGACCACCCATTTGTCAAGGGTCTAGTACGGGATACACCCCACCTTGGTATCTACTTCAGAAGTGCTTAGGAGGTCCTCTTGATCAAAATCTAAACAATTTTCATTGATCAGGTTAGGAACATAAGACTCAATGTGATAATCTGTTATGGGCTCATATCTGATTATGGCCTTCACTCCATACATTTTCCTAAAGAGCATATGTGACCATTCAGTAGACAAATATCCTCCAATTTTGGCAGTGAAGTCCCTAGACAAACACAATGCAAAATGTGGTGGAAATTATATGACTGATACGTTCTACAATACAGTCACATTAGGGTAGGCATAGACAGTGAGACTCAGATCCTTGATGACTCCAAAAATGGCCAATGTTGTCCCATCCAATTTTACTACTCCTCTAGAGATGACTTCATACTGGAGACCCAGTTGATCAACTATTTGTTTGGGCATTACAAAACTACTTGCCCCCCGAATCAATCATGCAGTTGTGCACCAATTTATCTCTGATGATTAATGAAACATAAAATGGAGGAGGCTTTATATTCTTATCTCATTTTTCTCCATGGTTTCTCTCAGGTTGAGGTGCATTGGTAAGCAATTTCTCTTACTGGTTAGGGGGTTGACTTGATCTTAACCAATTGGCCATGGCAGTCTGAAATAGATCCCTCTACCGAGGAATGGCCATTGACTCCCATAGTGAAATATTTACACTTTTCCTTTTCATTTGCTCAATGATATTAAATGAGTTTTCTTTTGGCCGCCCCTTCCCTAACATGTTTTTCTCTTGTACATGGGTTGTTACAACCAGTGCCTAATTAGGTCTAGAAGGTTGCTTGGATTGACTTCACACATTGGGATTCATATTTTGAATTCCAATACCTTGTGGAGAAACGAGGGGTTAAGGATTACCTGAGCTTGGTGAATGTCCTTTCTCCAATATTTCTCCTCTTAGTCCGTGTATTGACTATCATACTTTGAGAAGGATTCTGATTCATTCCACAGAAGTCTTCAGCTTACCAATTAACAAGCATAGATTCACTTGAGGGTCCCTCTTATTGAGTTCCTTGCTACTAATTTTATTCCCAGCTAGGTTCTTGTGACACACCAATAGTTTGCACCATCAGAGCTTGATTTAATGCACCATTTAAGAACATCGATTGATTATGTGGTTGATTGCATAAGAAACACCAATCATATTCTTGTGCCATGTTATTTTTTGCTGGAACCAATGCCATTGATGTTGAAATTGTGTTTGGGTCATATGACCTTAAAGGTCTAACAACTTGATGTTTCCCTTCGTGTTGAATCTTATATATAGCTTGGGCTAGTGGCCTATTTTTCTTAATACGACGGTCTGGCCTTATACTGAGCTTGGGGCTGATATGGCCTAGAACTCTGATCTTGTTATCTTTTGATGGTTACTAACTCATTCCCTAGGTTCTAAAGTTGTTTCATGACTTCCTAGAGTTTCTTAGAGGTGTTAGATGATGAAGTGGAGGCTTCAGCTGAACTTTGACTCCTAGAGGTGGGTATAGGAGATAATGTGAGCGTTTGGCTGATACTTGGGTTTCCTAACTCGGGGTACAAAGGCATGGATTCCCGAGGAGTGAGTTTTCCAGAGTGAATCAAATGATTCCCAGCCTCTATGGAAAGGCTATAGGCTACATCAACTGGATCATCAAAGAAATATCAGAGTTTCTGAAGTAAGGTTGTGCCCTCCATTAACTGGATCATCAAAGAAATATCAGAGTTTAAAGCCCTAAGAAAGTATAAGAAGGCACCTTCATTAGCGGGCTTTACTACTATTGGAATCTTGTCCTAGGTCCACTGAAATATGAGGTTGAAATTTGTCAACTTCTCGTTCAGGGATCTCTTGATTGTTGTTAGTTGCTCCAACAAAGATAAGTTATCACCTTTTTCGCCAAACTGGTCATGAAGAGTTGTACACAAGCTAGTTCTAATTTTTAATAGCAGCCTGCTTCAAGGATCCTGAACCATTTTAAATCTTTACCTTTGAGCGAAGAGGCAAGATTAATCTTGATTGCAATGTCCATCTCATGGATTTCATGGATTGTACAAACATTTACAATATCTTGGACATGATCACCAGGAGAAGTCTGGTTTTCCCCCAGTAAAATAAGGGATGCTCTTTAATGTTGCTATTGGGACCATATTTTGTGCATTCAGAGTGAGTGGGCTACTGTTAGTGAAATTGACATAAGGATTTGGACTGAGCCATCTTGATCGGCCTGAGCAACCCTCTTGATTCAAAGAACGGCTTGCTGGGAGGAGGTGCCGATAAGGCTCTATTTGGTGGGGATAGAGACTTTTGGGATCTTCTTCCTCCCCTCCCTCTATCTATGCATAATTCTAGATAGAAAAATAATCCCTCCTCTCTGGTTCTTAACCGTGTTTGTATTCTTCTCATGAACTTGCTTGGACTTACTGAAACCATTGAATTTTTTTCTTTTAAAGTTGCCATATGTACAATTTTTAAAACTTCTTAAAAGTAAGAATCATAGCAAGTGCACATAAATCTTACTGTAATAAGATGGAGACTTCTCTGTCCCACTAGGTTGTGCCAAAACTATTAGTTTAAAATCACAACACCCCCAAATGATTCGGTATGATCTGCTTTTCTAAGGCAGAGTCATTTGGTGTGATTATAAAACATTGAGATTTTCCCAAAGTGTGGGACCTTGTAGAGTCAGAAAAGCTTTCTAGATTAAAGGTTGGTTCATGTTCCTCTATTTAGGTACATATGTGAGAACTTGTGGAGGATCTATCTCTATACCTAATCTAAAATTTTCCAAGGAGATAGGGATAAAAGGGATGCAGGAAATCAAACTAAGATAGAAGGTGATGCACCAATAGAATGATGAACATTCGTTTTGCTAATAGAAACAAACAAAAACAATGCATACAACAACTAGGCACATATAACCAGATTTATAAAGAAAGACCAAATGAAAGAAAAATAGAAAAGAAAGGATCTAGAATCGATCACAGATGTGTTTTATTGCTCTACAGATTGGTACAATGCATTACAAAGTGGCTAAGAGGCTAGAAACATGTTACAGTCTAGTGGAAGGCTTGAAAACCCCATGATTTCCTTTTCCAAAGAAAAAGGGGAGCGTCCAAGATAGAAGAATGTCTAACCCTTTACAATGAGTCCCGAGCTTGTATTTATAGATTTGATACAGATGGGAGAAAAAGAGAGAAGCAAGAAAAAATAGCTCAAAGTCTTAACTACCTCTATTTAGTGTCTCCTATAAAATATGTTCCTAATCTGTCTTGACTGCATTGAATCCTTATTCAACACCTCAAAGGAGGAAGAAATGGTGTGAGAAGATCAAATCCAATCTGGTTGTTGAGGCAAGAAGATACTGCACTAAAGGATCCCAAAGACATTTTATCCATTTTTCACCTACCAGGGCCTGAAAATAATTTTTTATCTTTCCATGGTGTAGTCGACATATGAAATGCTTCCAACAGTGTAAGATTTTCAATATTTTGAGCCCTGAGGCAAAAGATATTCCCCTTCGAAGTTTTCATTGGGTCCGTACCAAAGACGCAGGAAAACCAATTTGAAAAATGGGCCCACTTTTAAATATGGGATATGTGGAGAGCTAGCACTATATCTGAAGGCGACCTCTGTATTTTGCTCTTGGATTAGCAGTGGGGTTAACACGTGGCTTCCTCCACCGAACCTGCTCAATTTATTTATTTCTCAGCGAAGCTCTTTGCTTGGCAGGGTCATATTTCTTTGATCAGACGACATGCAGCGTGATTTCATGCTTGTTTGAGAACCCTTTCTCTAATTCACCCTTGAGTTAGTGTCGTTTAGACACTTGGCACTTTCTTCCGGCCTGCTATTATGCATTTACTATTCAACCGATTCAAAATTTTCCTTTGAAGGAGCGTCAAGTTGACACCTGGCAACCTTCGCGGGTCTGTAGACTTTTCAAAGGTCCCCTTTATATTTTTAGACTTTGGGCCACGTGGAGAGATCACGTGCTAATTTTGGTCTCTCCCTTTGGACTAACTCTTGGAGATGCGCCAGGCCCGACACTTGGTGACCTTCGCTTGCAATTTATACTTAGCCAATTTTTTAGACCCACCTTGTCTACCTTTTGACTCTATTGACCATTTGCTACGTGGGGGGCTGGCGCAAGTTTGATTCTCTCACCCTAGGCTCCCATTTCAGATTTGTGCTAAGCTAACACATGACACCTTCTTTCTTAGTTGAATACTTTTCAACGGTCCCTGCAACTTTTAGGGCTCTAGACACATGGAATCCTGGCACTCATTTGGGCTTCTATTTCCATAGATTTAACTTTGGAGAAGCACCACGTAGACATGTTGTTATTTCCACTGCCTACTCCATACTTAGTTGATTTTAGACTCTTTCCTGAACATTCTTGAGCCCAAAAATTTTTTGAAACTTCATTATTTTTTTCCCTTCTTGCTCATGGTTCCTCTATGGCACTACCCCTTCTTGTATCGACCCTGTTATTCCATTGTTGAGTCTACCTGTAACTTTAAAAATTGATTTAAGACATGGAAAGAACTCGACAGAGTCATTTCTTTTTTACATAGGGTCATTTAATTTTTCTTATCTCGCACCACTCCATTGTTGAGTCCTTTTGCAACCTATTTACAATATCTGAATGATTTTCTTCAGGTTCTTTCTATGCGAGGTCGCGGCTGATCCAATATTTTTCCTGTGGGAAAAATATGGATAACAGTAACTTATGAATCTCTTGAAAGATAGTATCAGCAACCTTGGGATTGTATTTCCTTTGTCTTCTTCTTAAAAGGTTTGGTCCCGGGTTTCAAAGGGATAAAGTGTTATATTGCCTTTGGTTAAAAATCCTTGAGATCATCATATGAATAAGCAAGAACATCAGCATACATTTTTAATATATTTACTACTTTCTTCTTCTCTTCATGAGTGCATCATTTTGCAATGTTCACAATCTTGGGTTCATCAAGACTCCCAATATTAACCTTTTCAGATTTAGCAGACTACCAAGATCCTTGAGAATCTTTACACTTAATGTACCTATCATGCTTATCAAACATATCTTCTAAACTCACTAGCCCTTTAGGTATCTTGTTACCTTTCAATTTAATGCAGCCATCTTGGTCCATCTCTTCCTTGATATCTCATTAATTAGAGGATACACTCTCTCTAGGAAAAGTCTCACTTCCTTCAAAATATAATTGGTTAAAGTTATCTTTAAGCTCCAAGAATGAGAGAAAATGTTGATCATAATTGAAAACATGCCAATTCCTTGCATTATCAAGTACACTGGGCCCATGAATCATTTCAATGGTAAATTTATCCTGAGATAAATATGGGTGAGGAATCAACAAATATTATGAGACAACTAGAGAATCAACTCTAGTGTTCCTTTCTCTTGGTACAACTTCAATGGAGAAAGCATCAAGAAACTCAATGGAATCCCAGACATGATTTCTATAATGTTTCAATCTCCTATTGTTCACTTGAAAAAGATCCCTGATTTGCTTCACAATCAGATTTGAATCTCTACGAGCACAAAGATTCTTCACTCCCATTTATTTTGCCATGTTCAATCTAAGTATGAGTGCCTCATATTCTGTTGTATTGTTTGTATTTTCAAAATAAAGCTTGAATGAAAAAGTATGAATCTTCCCTTCTTGAGAGATCAACACGACTCCAGCTCTAGAACCCGCTGAAGAACAACTTCCATCAAACTCCAGAGTCCAAATGCCATTGGGATCATGAATTACTCCCTTAGGAAGATTTGCCTCATCTTTTGACATGATCATGTAGTTTCCATGCCCTATATCTTCATAGAGTATCTGTGCTTTTTGGATCATCAATATTTTGCACAATGTATTCAATATGTTTCTTAGCTAGCAACTTCCTCATTTTTCCATTGACCGGGATTAAAGCATGCAACAAATCCATCTAAATTTCACTTCCTACCTCCTTAAAACAATTTCTAATCAGCAACATCCCATATGAGGGAGGAATATCATCTACCAAAATAGTGGCTAATACCCTTTTCTCTGGAAAATAAATGAAGGCTACTTGTGCATCTTTAATTCTTATAACCAAAGGTAATTCTCTACTCTCCATGGAATAGCAGGAACCAAAGGTACGTGTTAGTGTCAGGCCCAAAGCATGATCTACTTTTACAGGAATTACATTGTCTAATGCTCCTAAGTCTATGACACAAATATTGAGTTTATGGCCAGCCATGAGAAGAGTCACATAGAATGGTTAAATTTTCTCATCAGGGGAAGCGACTACAACCACAAGGCTTGGTTGAGGTGGGGAAGAGGGAGTGGGATAAATACCTTTAGAAGTATTGGATGAAACTTTGGATTTGGAATTGACAAAGTTTACCATTTTAGCAAAGGCATTTGGATGGTGTTATCTAAAATTCACCCCTCAAGGTAAATTTGATAACGTGCCACAAATTATTCAATCCCAAGAACGATTGATTCAATGCTCAAAATCATGTTTTTGGGGCCCCTTTGGCTTCTCTCTAACTCTTCCATCCAAGGAAAAATACCAACAAGTTGGAAAAAATCAGAAAAATCCAAATAATGAAGTCGTAGGCTTGTTTTAAAGCATTACGGGTCTGAAGGCTACGAGTCGTACCATGGTTTGTCATACAAATTTTGGGGTTGAAATACAAAGGAATCAGGAAATTCATAACTTTTTGTTCCAAACGGTCCACAAGACAGTTGGGACGTTGCGACACGTGACACACGCAAAGCTGAAATGGCCACAGGCAATGAAAATCAGAAAAAGTCGAAGTTTTTGTTCCACACGGTCTGGGAAAGTTTGGAAGAAAGTATGCACGTGATGTGAATCAGCTGATTTTCCGCAAGTCAGTCTATTGTGGGTGGTGCAGAGATTTTCATTTGGGACAGTCAGGGCAAAAGTACGTGCGGGACGCGAAAGGGTGAAAAGGGAGAAAAAAGGGACAAAGAAGCTAGAATCGGCCGATGCGGAAGAATGCGTTCAAGACATCTAGGACACAGGGACCTGATATTTCCGTAATACCCACATTTCAAAGGAAAAGTCAATGTTTGACCCCAGAACTTCAAATGGCTAGACCCAAAATAGCTGCTTGCACTCAGATGGCCATAACTTTCGCATTTCTCAACGAAATCATGCAAAATTAGTACCGTTGGAATCATGGCTCCGAGTCCAACATACAAAAATAAATAAATTATGGATTTGATGAGAAATAGATAGGGATTTTTCATAAAACGGTGCCAGGTTCATGACATTGTTTTATTTGGTAGTTGGGAATGCAATTAAGAGGCATGGTCATCATTCCTTCTCTACTGCAGCACTTGGGATAGTATGAGGAGCCTTTTGCAAGTAACATATAATCATTTCACTCCATTTAGTGCCTCTTACAAGTGGTTGAAGGATGGATTTTGGGATTTCCTTTTTTCCCTTTCTCTCTCTCTTCTCATCTTCCTATAAATTGGAGTGTTGGGCTTATTGTAAGGGGGGTAGTTTTTGTAGAAAATCTCTACCAAAATTTCTTTATAAAGCCAATGTGTTATAGGCCCTTGTTGTGGACTCCTTCCATGGCGATTCAGGCCCTTATCTTGTAACATATTGAACTGTTCATATCATGAAGTAATAAAATATAATTTTGCAGATGCATCTTCCCCTGCTATTTTTTCTTACATTTTTCTTGCCCCTTCAATCTTGATTACAAGTGTATTTTGTCTATGTTTATGATCTTGCAAGGATCTATTATTATTGTGCATGTATGAAACATTTTTGTGAATGCATTTTCAGATTTTGGAGAAATGTTATTACCCCTTCTAGTATGCACTTTATTCCTATTTTTCACGCATTGGAAGACTACTCTCACACCCTCCTTTTCTAGTGTATCACCACTTTAGTGTAGGATTTCATTTTCATGTATTCTCTCTCCTTGGTCCCTTCGAAAGTTAATTTAGGAAAGATAGTTTTGCCTGCATTAGAGTAGATTGTTGCAGGTAGTTTTAGGAGCAAGAACCAACTTTCTCTGGAGGTCTATCTCAAGTAGCAAGTCCCACAACTTGGAGATAGTACCCATGTTATCCAATCACACAGTGAGCTCAAGTATATGCACTTGCATAAACATAAGGGTGTTGTGATTTGGTGATAATAGTTCTGGCACACCTAGTGGTACCTTAGAGGTCTTCACTTAACTACGACAAGATTGTTGTGCACTTGTTGTAAGTTTCTAGGTTTGAAGGAGCTTTCAAACTACACATATGGTGACTCCAAAAGAGGCATAATCCCTTGGTTCTAGTAGTCCAATCTTGGTAGATTAATGAGAAGAATATAGACTAGATCAAGAACTAATGAGGAAGGACTATTTTTCTATTTACACCCATCTCTAGGTAGAGAAAGAAGGGGAAGAAGAGCTCAAAGGTATCGATCTCCACCAAATAGAACCTTATCAACACCTCCACCTGTTAGGCCTTTCATCCAATCAAAAAGAGTTCTTCTACCAATCAAGATGGCATAACCAAATCCATGTGTCAACTTCACTAGTAGCAGTCCACTCACCTTGAATGTAAAAAAACTAGTTCCGGTTGCAGCATTGAAGAGCATCCCATACTTCATTGGAGAGAACTAGACTTCCCATGGTGATCATGTCCAATATATTGCAAATGTCTGTACAATCCATAAAATCCATGAAATGAAAATTACAGTCAAGCTGCTTGCCTCTTCATTCAAAGGGAAAGCTTCACAATGGTTCAGGAGTCTCCTGGCAGGCTCTATCCAGAATTGGAATTAGCTCTGCATAGCTCTTCACAACTAGTTTCGAGAGAAAGGTGAGAACTTATCTTTGTTGGAATAGCTAATAAAAATCAAGATAGCCCCAAATAAGAAATTAACAGACTTCAACCTCAGATTCCAACGGACCTGGGATAGGATTCCAATAGTAGTAAAGCCCACCGATGAAGGTGCCTTCTTATACTTTCTCAGGACTTTAAATTCTGAAATTTCTTTGATGATTCAATCAATGGGGGGCACAACATTTCCTGTAGCCTATAGCCTTTCCATAGGAGCTAAGAACCATTTGATTTAGGCTGGAAAAATCACACCTAGGCCACCCATGCCTCTGTATCTAGAATTAGAAATTCTAAACACTAGTCAAGCACCTACATTAGCTCCCATCTCTACTCCAAGAAACTAGAATTCAACTGAATCCTCTACCTCATCATCTAACAACTCTAAGGAACTCCAAGAGGTCATGAAGTAATTTCCAAACTTGGGTAACGAGTTGGTGACAATAAAGAGGCAGGAAGCTCAAAATATTAGATCATACCAGCCTCAAACTCAACCCAATAGACCTCCATATCATCCCAATAGGCCACCTGTGCAAACTACAAATCAGAATCAAGTCCAAATTTTTTCTAATAGGCCATTCTAGCCTTATAATCCCAATGTTACATCAAAATCTAGAGCTTTGGTACTGGTGCAAAATAACATGGCCAAGGAATATGACTGGTGTTTCCCATGCAGTCGACCACATAACTAATCAATGTTCTTTAACAGTGCATTAAATTAGGCTCTGATGGTACAAATCATTGGCGTGTTGTAAGAATCTAGCCATGAAGAAGATCAGCAGCAAGAAGCACCTCAGCAAGGAACATGTCTGAATAAAACTACTCTTGTCGATTTGCAGGATGAAGATTTCTGTGGTATAAATCAAGTACCTTATCAAAGTGTAGCAGCCAATACACACTCCAAGAAGAGAAGCATTAGGGAAGGACAGTAATCCAACTCAAATGGTCCACAACCTTTTATTATTCTGCAAGGTGTTGGCAATCAAAATTCAGTTCCAAATGTGCAGGGTCAGCCCAAACCACCTTATAAATCATCTCAAGTGTCGGTTGCAACAACTCAAGGGCTAGAGAAGAATGTGCAAGGCAAGGGGAAGCAAAGATATAACTCATTCAACATCATCGAGTAGATGAAGAAAATGAATATAAACATCTCAATGTGGGATTCATTGGCTATCTCAGGGCAAAGGGACCTATTACAGGTTGCTATGGCAAATTGGTCAGCAACAAATCAGCCACCCAATAAACAAGAAAGAGTTCTTACCAATGCAGTTCAACCTGAAGGAAATCATGGAGGATAACAAGGTAAAAATGTGAAGCCCCTCCATTCTATGTCTCATTGATCATAGGAGACAAGTTGGTACATAATTACATGATTGACTTGGGAGCAAGCAGCTCAGTCATGCCAAAACAAATAGCTGATCAGTTAGGTCTTCAATATGAAGTCATCTCTAAGCATGTAGTGTAATTGGATGGGACAGTAGTGAAAATGGTTGGAATAATCAAAGATTTGAGCCTCACATTACACGCGTGTCCTAATGTAACAGTGTTAGAAGATGTGTTAGTCATAGGCCTGCCACCACTCTTTGCATTTTGTTTGTCAAGAGACTTCACTGCTAAAATTGGAGGCTATCTTTCGGTTGATTGGTCACACATGTTATTTAGAACAAGGTATGGAACTAAGGCTATAATCAGATCTGAGCCTATTGCATATTTTCACATAGAGCCCCATATGCCAAGTACAATCAATGAAAATTGTTCAACATTCAATCAAGAGGATTATCCAAGCACTCATGAAGTTGGCACCAAGGTCAGATGCATTCCAAACTTGACTCTTGATGAATGGGCAAACAAAAGATGTGCATTTGATCCATACAAAGAAATGGAGGAATCTAAGCTGGGAGTTTATTGTTTGCATGAAGAGAATCAACCTCTCTCTAGCATCATGAAGACAGATCATAAGGATGAGAATGAAGTATGGCAATCGTTCTTTGATGGATCAAGGAGTAGACAAGGTGCAGGGGGGGAGCTATGCTCATTTCACCACAAGGTACAAAGTATTTACTCATCCTTCCATTTCCAGTTTTCTTGCTCAAACAACATAGCTGAGTATGAAGCCTTAATTCACAGATTGCATTGGGCAAGGAAGAAAGGAATCAAGAATTTGCAAGTATCTGGTGATAGTGAGTTGATCGTGAACCAGGTCAGAGGAAAAAATTCTTCCAAGAATGATCTGTTGAAGAACTAAAAAAATCAGGTATGGGATATTATTGAAGATTTTGAAGCTTTTAGCATCAATTCCATCCCAAGGAACAAGAATGAAGCAGTAGAAAGACTGGCAGCATTTGGGGCCGGGTTTGATGTTGTAGAAAGTGTCAAAAGTGAGAAATCTCAGCCTCATATCAAATTGGTTGTGATACCGGTTGTTCTGGATAACAATACAAGTTGGCAAGTCTTTGAGAATGATCAGCAAATTGTCAATTTTCTACAAGAAGAAGTTGAGTTCTCCGCCAAAAATCAAGACAAGCTAGAGCAACAGTATGGTGACCAAGTGGTGCAGCTGAGAACTAACAAATTACCAAAAGGCCTTATAACCTCGGACTTAATATTCAACCCGAATGATCAGTTCCAGAAGGAGAAAGTGAACACTCGAGTAAAGGATGAAGATTAAGAGCCTATTTTAGTAGATGAAGGCAAAACATTGCAAATTGGCAAAGCAAGTACCCCACAAGAGAAATATGATTTTGTTCAGCTTTGTCAAGAGTTCCCAGATGTCTTTTCTTGGACATAAAAATTTAAGAGGTTTCAACCCAAAGTTGGCACAACATACTATCGAGATAGATCTAGAATTCAAGCCTATCAGGCAGAAGCAAAGGCCAGTGAATCCCCATATTGAACCTCTCATGAGAAAAGAATTGACCAAGCTTATTGAGGTTAGTATCATCTTCCCTATCAAACACTCAATCAGAGTTGCAAAATTGGTGCTAGTAAGAAAGAGAAATGGAGAAATAAGATTGTGTGTGGACTTTCATGATCTAAATAGAGCATCACTCAAAGATCATTATCCACTTCCATCAATGGAACAAATCTTGCAATTTGTAGTTGGTTCAGAAAGGTTTTCATTACTAGATGGCTACTCAGGCTATAATCAAATAATGGTGAAGGAAGAAGATCAATTCAAGACAACCTTCACTACCAAATGGGGCACATATGCTTGCAAGAAGATGCGATTTGGACTGTCAAATGTCAGAGCAACATTTCAACGAGCTATGGATATGGTGTTCAAAGGCTTAATCAACAAGATAGTGCTAGTATACCTAGATGATATCACTGTCTTCTCAAAGAATGCAGCATACCATCTCTTTCACCTCAAACAGGTGTTTCAAAGGTGTAGAAGGTTCATAGTGTCGTTGAATCTGAAGAAGTGTGTATTCTTGGCACATGAGGGAAAATTTTTGGGCCACATTGTCTCAAGAGAAGGGTTGAAAATTGATCCTGAAAGGGTTGAAGCCATCTGAACACTTCCATTGCCACACCACAAAAAATCTCTCCAAAGCTTCTTGGGAAGGATAAACTTTGTCTGCAGATTTGTGCCTAATTTTGCCACTCTTGTGAAACCTTTAACAATGATGTTGAAGAAGAGTCTTACATTCAAATGGACAATAGGAGGAAAAGATAGTTTTGAGAACATCAAGCACACAATATCACAAGCTCTAACTCTTATCAACCCAGAATTTTCAAAGGATTTCATGTTATATGCTTTTGGAGGATCTAATACAATCTTATTTATCTTGAAACAACTGAATAGAGAAGGTTCAAAGAAGCCCATAACATTCTTCAGTCAAATCTTGGAAGATTATGAAGTAAAGTATTATTTAATTGAAAATTATTTCCTTGATGTCATCAGGAGCTTGAAGAAGTTATGACACTTGGTCTCGAACAATAAGATTCAACTACATGTGTCACATGTTGGTGTTAAGGACTTTCTCTTAAACAAGGATTTGAATGAGAAGAGAGTAGGTTGGATCACTCGAGTAATGAAATACGACATTTAAATCAAAGTTACCAAACTGGTTTGTGGCAAGGGTTTGTGTGAGCAACTCGCTTCCCAACAACCTGATAGGTCAAAAGGTGAAGAAGATGTTGTCCTGTTAATACAAAATGATCAAGAACAACCAACTGACGATGCACCATTCCATGTTGGACCCAAGATATGGTACATTATCTCTAAATAGGTTTTTTCCCTCTAGAAATGAGAAAAGCAAAGAGGAGATACTTTAGATTACAAGCCATCTCGTATGTGCTCATTAATGGCATCTTGTTCAAGAAGGACATCAATGGTGTTCTATCAAGATGCATTGGAATAGGTCAAGTTTAGAAGATATTAAACGATTTCCATGATGGGGAAGCATGATGCCACTTTGCTCCATGAGTAACAGCTCTCAAAATCATGAAGGCTGGTTACTAATTACCTATAATGTTCAATGATTGCTACTCATGGGTCAAAAAATGCAAGAGATGTGCATTCTTCACAGGGAAAGAAAGGTTAACAGTGTTGCCTCTTTGCCTGATTTCAGTAAATCAACCATTCATGCAATGATTTGACTTCATTGGGGTTATCAACCCAAATTCAATTCAAGGCCACAAGTGGATACTTACGGCAATAGACTATTTCACCAAGTGGACTGAAGTAGTGGCACTCAAGGAGGAAAACGAATCCAACATCTTGGATTTCTAGGAAGGAATAGTCACGAGGTTTGGTGTCCTTACCACTATCATATTAGATAATGTATTGGCATTCCTTGGCACAAAGATCACTGAATGGGCCATTAAAAATGGTGTGTATCTCATCACTTCATCGAATTATTACCCTCAAGGTAATGGTCAAGCCGAGTCTACGAACAAGAACCTACTAAGAATCATAAGGAGAACCCTTGATGAGAATTAGAGGACTTGGCACACAAAGCTCAAATCATCCCTATGGGCTTATAGGATCACACCCAAGAGGTCTACAAGAAGCTCTTCATACAAGCTTGTATACGGGAAACAAACAGTTCTGCCTATATCACTCGAATTACCAGCATTGGAACTCATGAAACAGTTTGAACTAGCTGAGTTTGAGCCTATGGAAATTAGGTATGCAGAGGTAATGGAATTAGAAGAAATAAGAGAAAATGCAATACAGACCATGGAAAAGGATCAATCATTGATCAAGAGGAATTTTGACAAGAAAGCTAAGGCCAAGATATTACAAACTGGAGATTTGGTACTGAAGTGGAATGTTGATCGTGTAAAGTCGAGAAAGCATTCGAAGTTTGATGCCATATGGAGTGGCCCATATATGATCATTGAATGAAAAGATAGCAATGTCTTATGGCTGGCTAAGTTAGATGGTGAAGAGTTGTAGATTTTTGTCAATGGAATCTATCTCAAATGTTGCGACTAGAAGGATAGTTTCTCACCCTTGTAAATATTCATTTAGAATTTCCATTCCTCAAACTGCTTATGCACATCGTATTATTCTTATAATATTTTTCATTTCCCTAAGTGTTAGTGCACATGTCCTATTGCTTCTAGTGTGTGCATGTTTACAGTTCATCGAGCCTCCAGAAAATAATTTCCAACCACAGGAAAATTAGATCAACAAATGTTTCAATGGCTCAAGGATACATGTTTTCAAACTTAAGATCAGATGAGAGATTATTAGATAGACTTCATGCCCAATGGATTACTACAGGAAGCTAGCCATACTTCATCTGGCAGGCAGATAACCCTGCTAAGTCACCAAAATTGTTATCCAAAATTCATCCCTCAAGGTAAATTTGATAATGTGCCAACAATTCTTTAGTCCTGAGAAATATTGATTCAATGCCCAAAATCATTTTTTTGGGGACCCTTTGGCTTCTCTCTAACTCTCCCATCCAAGTAAAAATACCAATGAGTTGGGAAAAATCAGAAAAATCCAAATAACAAAGTCGTAGACTTGTTTTAAAGTATTACGGGTCTGAAGGATGCAGGTCCTACCAGTGCGGGTAGTACCAACGTTCGTTGTACCAAGTTTGGGGCTGAAATACAAAGGAATCAGAAAAGTCAAAACTTTTTGTTCTAGGAAGTCTGCGGGATAGTTGGGATGTTGGAACACGCAAAGCTGAAATGGATGCAGGAAGTGAAAATTAGAAAAAGTAGAAGTTTTTTTTCTGCGCAGTCTAGGACAGCCGGGACAAAAGTACGTGTGGGACGTGAATCGACTGATTTTCTGCAAGTCAGTCTATTGTAGGTGGTGTAGATATTTTCGTCTAGGATAGTTGGGAAAATAGTACGCATGGGATGCAAAAGGGAAAAAAGGGCACAAAAAGGGACAAGGAAGCCTAAATTGGCTGATGTAGAAGAATGTGTCTAGGACATCTAGGACACGTAGACCTAATTTTGCCGCAATACTTGCAATTCAAAGTAGAAGTAAATGTTTGACCCTGGAACTTCAAACGGCCAGACCCAAAATAGATGCTCACACTTAGAAGCACATAACTTTTGTATTTATTAACAAAATCATGCAAAATTGTTACTGTTGGAATCATGACTCTGATCCCGATGCATAGAAATCAAGAAATTCTTGATTTGATGAGAAATAGATAGGGAGTTTTCATAAAACATGGCTGGGTTCATGATAGTGTTTTATTTGGTAGTTGGGAGTGTAATTAAGATGCATGGTCATCATTCCTTCTCTTCTATAGCACCTGGGACAGTATGGGGAGTCTTTTGCAAGTAACATAAAGTCATTTCACTCCATTTAGTGCCTCTTACAAGTTGTCTAAGGATAGATTTTGGGATTTCATTTTTTCCCTTTCTCTCTCTCTTCTCATCTTCCTATAAATTGGAGTGTTGTGCTCATTGTAAAGGGGGGTAGTTTTTGTAGAAAAGCTCTGCCAAAATTACTTTTTGAAGCCAATGTGCTATAGGCCCTTGTTGTGGAATCCTTCCAAGGTGATCTAGGCCCTTATCTTGTAACAAATTGAACTGTGCATATCATGAAGCAATAAAATATAAGTTTGTGGATGCATCTTCCCCTGCTGTGTTTTCTTGTATTCTTCTTTCCCCTTCAATCTTGATTACAAGTGTATTGTGTCTATCTTTATGCTCTTGCAAGGATCTATTATTATTGGGCATGTATGAAACATTGTTTTGAATGAATTTTCAGATTGTGGAGAACTATTATCACCCCTTCTAGTATGCACTTTACTCCTAGTTTTCACACATTTGAAGACTACCCTCACACCCTCCTTTTCTGGTGTATCACCGCCTTAGTGTAGGATTTTATTTTCATGCATTCTCTCTCCTTGGTCCATTGGAAAGTTAAGTTAGGAAACATAGTTTTTCCTGCATTAGAGTAGATTGTGGCAGGTAGTTGTAGGAGAAAGAACCAACTTTCTCTGGAGGTCTATCTCAAGTAGCAAGTCCCACAACTTGGAGATAGTACCCATGTTATCCAATCACACCATGAGCTCAAGTATATGCACTTGCGTAAATATAAGGGTGTTGTGATTCGGTGATAACATATGGGTTTGGAAAAATTCTGCCTTTGAGATTTGGATTTTGGTCTTTTTCAGGTGATCAATAATATCAAAAGATCCAGAGGTGGATGGGAAATCATAACTACGAACTTTAGAGACTTTTGATTTATCAACTTTAGGAATTGAAGGACAAGAAGTTTTGGAAATAGAAGTAGAAGGAGGATTAGCATTACTCACATTTTGTTTGGAGGCAGTGGGAATATGAGCTCCTCCTCTTGCAACCACTAGAATAGTTATAGGATACTCTTTAGATTTCTTAGCAGGCTACGCCACTTTTTATTTTCTATTCCCTTGCTCTTGAGTCATAACAACATATGACTCACTATTCATAGCTGCCACTCTTTCATCATATTCATCTTCATCATCCATACCTTCAGTGGTAAGGAAATTAACTTGAGATCCACCAAGCTCCTCCAGTTCTTCATCAACCTCTTCTTCTCATTCTTCATAGAGTTCATTAGACTCCTCATCATCAAGTTCTTGAAATTCACAAGTGTCATTGACTGGAACCTTGATGGGTGGGCCTTTAATAGCCAATCTAGTCTGAGAAGAAGGAAAACAGTTCCTAGGCTAAAAATTCTTCCTTGGAATATCTTGGTAAGGACTATGCTGAGCCAATTACTTCTTGATAGCAATGAGATCATTTGCCAACTTTTGCACTGACTGATTTGAGTTGGCTCTAAGAGAGGAAGAAGAAGAAGCCTTAGACTTGGAAGGTTCTCCTTTTAATTTACCATACATGATTAAATCATCCTCAACACTGATAGCCAAAATTTGATTAGCATCCAAAGTTACAAGGTTAGCTCTCATTATTACATAGCTTACTTCAGGTAACTGAGCATTGAGGAAGAAGTAGTTTTGGATTTCATCGATAGGACGAGTGTTCTATGGATTTTTATGAATGAGCTTGTTTAGTTTAGCCACAAACTCTCTCATGGGCTCGAATGGTTCTTTATTGATATGAGATATTTGAGCTAACAAAGCATGCACATCTTCAACAAGTTTGAAACAATGCTCAAATTGAGTTTTCATGGTATCCTAATCAGTGATTGACCCAACAGGAAGGTGATAAAACCAATCAACAACATTGTCCTGCAATGTCTCCACAAAAATCCTAACAGAGACATCTTCATGTTCAACCCCAAGAATCCCACATGCAATAATGAAGGCTGCAATGTGTTCATCTGGATGAACCTTCCCATCACCTTGGAATTTGGGAAAATTTTCATGTTACCCCTAGGTAACTCATGCAATGGCTGAGGAACAACAAGAGACCCAACTCATTGTCCCCAAGGCAAAGGGGCTATCATCTTTAGAAAAATTGACTGAATGGGAACTAAAACACCAACAAGTATCAAAACATGAAGATTAGGAATGAGTTATTCTTGAAGAATTATGTTATTGGAATTTTCGTCTTTAACAGGAGGTGTGATTGTAGAATGAGTTCTTTTGTTACTTCTTTCTAAAGGAAGAGAGATGTTTTGTTTCTCTAGAAGTTGAAAATGGGAATATTCTACCTCGAGAGCTTTCTTCCCATGTGTATACTGTAGAGTCACCAAAACAAAAATGATCTTGAAGTTGTTCTTTTAGAAAGGGATATGTTTGAAATGAAATCCCCAGCAGATTCACCAATTTCTTTTTGGTTTTTAAATGGTACTTTAACAAACCATAGTCAGAGGAAAACAAGTCCCTCCTCTTTAATGGGAGAGGTTCCCTTATTGAAAGTAAGTTGAAAATTTTATATACAAATGTACAACTTTCAAAGTATGGATTCCTGATATTTTGAAGTGTTTTATGCCCAAAATATTATCAATACAAAAGAATATAATAACTAAGGAGATTAGAGAGGAATAACATAACAATACTTTTAGGTAATATAGATAGCAGAGTATAACCTTATGCGTATTGAGAAAAGGAGATGTAGAATGGAATCATTCCCATTTATAACAAATATAATTTCACAGATACAAAGTTCCCAAAATCATATTAGCAAGAACACAAAATTTATTAGCATGCAAATATGGATGATTCGTAAATTCGAACAAGGAAAGAAGGAATAACAGAGGAAGAAAGGGAAATTTTTTTGTATTGATTAATTTCAAATATATTGCATTTACAGAGTACCAGGATCCCACCCCAACAATGGCATGGAGAAGCCATTAAATAACTTCCAAAAATGGTTACATTCATTTACAACTTCTTTTAGTCAAAATATTAAGAACTAATTATAAATTAAAAGAAGTGTTTCAAGATATCGAGGAAAAAATGCTCGACTAAAGTTCAGAGGTGACAACTGGATCACGAATATGATGTTTTATATTCTTCAATGCCTTGGTCATTTCCATGCCTAAAGAAAAAACTAGATGCATCATATCAAAGTTGTTCATCCTTCTTTCATAAACTTTGAATTTGATCTGTCCACGTGTGAGAGATTTAGCTAAAGCGGGTCTACAGAAAAATTATGCATTTTATGATTTTTATAGAGATTTTGCATTTTAGACATTTTGGTCTGCCCATCTACTTTTGATATAGGCCTGACATGTGGCTTTACTTGAGTGGTGATAGAGTCGCGGCTAACTTTTAGAATTTTAGCTCTTTTCAAAAAAATCTCAAAAAATCAAAGTGCTCCGTCGACCTGCTTTCCTACTTTGAATTTTAAACGGTGGAGTTGTAGCTTACTTTTATACTTATTACCATTTTGGAAACACAACCAAAATTCCAAAAGTTCCTCGATGGTCTGCCACCCCAATTTGACTTTTCAACGCATCAAAACACAAAAAGGGCCCGCCTTTCCCCCTTTGACCTTTGATGCAGGCTCGATATTTGACTTTTTCCCATCCCAGTGGAGTCACGTCTCATTTTACAACTTTAATCCCTTTTGGAAATAAAAACAAATTTCTAAAAGTTCTTCAATGACCTGCCTCCCCACTTTGACTTTTTAAAACAGTCACGTGTCCCTTTGTGGGGCCAAAGTAAGAATTTTTCTCCACCACTTCATAATTTTGAAAAGCCAATTAGGATCTAGGGAGACACAGGGGTTATTCAACATTTTTTCAAATGTAACCAAAGTCACAAGTTCAAAAAAAAACCCGCCACACTGTATCCAATAAGTGGTAATCATGTATCGACAGACGCTGAAAAAAATTTGACGGGAAGATGATCGCAGAAAAATGTGGAGAAGGGGAAAAATGCCACCATTCACGCCCGAATCAAAGATTTTTCCTATAGAAAGATAAATGCAAGGAATACAAGGCTTGACGTGGTCCACAACCATAGAAAAAGATTGATAAATTCCATGTATCCATGAAATGAGATAGATTTTTTTTTTCAAAATGCATGGACTGAGGAATTTTAAATGGAACTGGCGGGATTAAAAACTGAGTACCAACACTTCAAAGCATGAATTTCTCTAAGGCACCAACTCAAAATTAACAAAATTTGAATTCAAAAGAGGGGGAGTTTGAGGGTGGCAACACTAGGCTAAGGAGCCATGACCCAGCCCTAAAGCCATCTGTAGAGCCGGTGTATGTAGGCAGCTGCAAGTGAAGAAGATCCCTAATCACGCTGCCTGTGTTTTGATCTTGGCACTACGATCCAGCATGTGAATAGTGTTGTATATCTCCCAATTTTCCTTTAAAGCTATGTGAATGGCTACGATGGTACGAGGCCACCCTCTCATGGTGAATGGAAGGGATACGTGATCTCTCGTGCCTAGGGGTATTGTGATCTAGTGGCTCCGAGCATGTGTCCTCTCCTATCAGCTCCTCATCTCCTGACTGGATGTCCCCCTCTCTTTCCTCTTATGGTGGTGGAAGGCATTGTTGCACAACACCTATCAACTACTGCATTGCCTCTAAGATCTGAGGTCCGATCTTAGGTGCCTACGGCTCAGGCGTAGGTGAACTATATCCCAAATCCCTAACCGATCGATGTCTCGAGGGTAAGAAAAATGATTATTAAGCTATAACGATTGCCGAAATGTTTTGATTTTTTTTATTTTAATGCTATTAAATTATTAATTAAATATTCAATATTTTACCCAGAGTTTCCATGTGTGTGAACCTCATGCTCTGATACCAAATGTAATACTCCGTTCCCGAGAAACCGAGAACCACACTAAGATGCAACTAAAATTTTGGTTAATTTTTTATTTTTTTAAGAGGATGATAAATACTAATCCATTTCTTAACTTGTTCCCATTAATAAATATTTATATTATTTTAATTTACCCAAAAAAGAATAACACTAGCCCAATATTAACTTGACTTTTTTTATTCTATTAAGTTTATTTGGGTCATAAATAAAAGTCTACATCCCTTAATAACTTAATAAGTGTTCTCCACTTTTAATTAGTTTTCCCACACACCCGTCTTTATTTTATTTCCCATTCCCATAAAATATCCATGACTTAAAGTGTGTAGGGTTAAATGTGAGCCCTAGGATAGATCTAATATTGGCCCTAGATTTGAATTTTTCCCTAAAGTTGCCCTAAACAACCTTATGTTCTTTTCTTTTCTTTCCTCTTCTCATTTTGTTTTGTTTTTTCATTTGTAGGTTGTTTGGAGAGCCATGGAGCTTGGTTTCATGGAGATAATGGATAATATCATTATTGTCTCCTTATTATTATTATTATTATTGTGAAAGTTTCTTCCAGATACACTCTTTGGTCAGGTAATGGTTGAATATATATATATATATATATATATATATATATTTATATTACAATAATTAAAATATAATACACATTTAGTACAATATATGGAACATAAGATATAATAAAAGATAAATACTAATAAATCAAAGTATAGGTAAATATAAGAAAATTGATATGTAATTTTATGGAAATGTAATATAGTTAAGTAATATAACTATATTAAATCTATTATTTTATTATTGTTATTTTTTTTAATTAAATATATTCATATTTCACACAAGGTAAAAGAACTAGTTCAATGGTAAAAGGATGGAGTATACTTATTGCTTGCCATATACCTTTGTTAAATGATCTACTCATTTATGTAATAAAATAAAAGTGTGTAGTGAAAAGGTTCAAAAGAATAGAATCTTAAAGTATGTTTACAACTTGTAAGAAATCACACATACAACTCTAATTTCCTAATAAATCTAAAAAAACAAATCATTATATCTTACATGGGAAAGAATCAAGACTTGTCCCATTCTATTCAATACTATTACAAAATTGACAAGGAGAGATTAATGGCAAGTAGGATAATATTTTCCATACAATGTTAATCCTTAGCTCTATTTTGGGTTAATTTACTCTTCAACTATAATGCTAAATAAATATTTCATATTTTTAAACAAGAAGGATATCCAACACGAAATATATATGTTTTTTTTGAAAAAAAACATATTACCAATCTATAGACTTTCCTTTCAAAATGGAATTTCAAATCAATTTAATTTTAAGGGAAATATCTATTTTACAATATTTCCTTTACAAGGAGCTTAAGTTCACAATTACATCATGATTCAAAACTACTTAAAATACATAAGAAATCAACATAACAAGTCTTCCTTCCAAATCACAAAGATGATACTTTACCAAAAAAGGACTTTCCAAATATCCAGATTCATGAGATTACAATGAGAGAAGTGTCCACACAAAGGAAGAAGGAGATAATGAGAATCTAAGATGACAAGAGACTCCAACCAAATTCTAACTTGAGATCCAAATTTGTGTGTCTTTTAAATAACCAACGCAAGGAGAAAAAACTTGTTTTACCACCCAGCCTTTAGGCACCATTGCATGTCTTTATAAGGTTGGAAGACATGCTATCCTCCCCCAAGCCCATGGGAGAGAGCTAGCTTCCACAAAATTTTGAACAAGATATAGGGAGAAATAACAACATTAAATTTTCACATTCAAGACAATCCAAACACTAATAAAAACACCAAATTTTACAAACAAGGAAACGAGGAGAAACCATATTCTTCATCCAAAATGGGGAAGAGAAAATGAGATATCCAAGGTTCATAAAGTGTGGTCCAATGATAGGATGCACACAACAAGAATATTCACAACCTCTTTATTCCTCCAAATCAAAAAACCCTCCTTATTTCTCCACCCATTCACCAAAATCCTTCTTGGGAGGATTTTTAAACCCATTGGGTTTCCTCTCCAAGAATGAGGAAGGGGGTTCAAACCATATCAACAACCTTCCCAACCTAAAACCATATAAGGAAAGTAAAAATAACCTATATGGCTTGCCCATCAAGATGTGAAAATCTATCTCTCTTCCCCCATAAAATCTAAAATCCATCAAACCATATGATGGATGGAGAAAATTAAGACATAAAACAAACATACTCAAGCAACAAACACACATTTAAAACATAAGCAAGGATAAGATCTAGCATAACATAAAACATAAAATCAGCTCAAAGAGCCTACCTCCAAAATCTCTCCAACACTCTAATATTTTCCACTTTATTTTATCTAAGCAACCTCTACCTCCCAAAAATCTCCAAGTGCCAAGCAAAAACTCCAAAAAAAAAGTCTTCTTTCTCCACCATGAGGGAGAATTTGAAGAGAAGCCATTAAATTTACTCACCAATGAGGGGGTGACATGTGTCACCCCTCTCTTCCCTGCAAGTCAAAGATTCCAAAATAAAAAGAAGAAAACATAAATTCACTTTTTAACACTCCCCGAAATGCCCAAACTGAAAATAAAACAAGATTGTGCAACTTTCTACAAAACACACATATCAATCCATCTTACATCGATGGTTACCAAAGAGAGGTAAAATGGGAGGCAAACTCCCTTTATGACTTGAAATTAAGTCCCCCCACCTATTAGGTAGGGTCCAAGGGCTTATTTTCATGCTAAGTGAAGTCCCCAACTTAAAAGCGGTCCCTTAAAATGCCATAAATAACATAATTTCGGGTTTGACACATTTGGGCACAAGTGTAAAGGATGTGGGGCCCACCGAATGGTTCACATGAGACCCTTATCCTTTCTATTTAATACACAATTACCCAAACACAAAAATCTAATGCAAGTGGGGACTATTAAGCTCCCAAACCAAGTTTACTTAACAAAATAAAACATCCTTAACAAGATTAATTTTACATGACATACTACATTACAAATGAGGGTCACTCATTTTGCCCAAAATAATGAAATCTAATACTAAAGCCTCATACAACTAACATGGTTAGGGCTTAGCCCTGTGGGCCTTTTGTGCACAATTCGCATAGCTGCCCTAAAACCCATATTCTCCTACGACGTGTCACTTGCAAACTCATTGCACACATAAAACGCACATGTCCTATACAATGTAAATCAACTACTTAATAAGTGATCAATGAAATATATGATATAATAACATCATCATGGAATCGTAAATGCAAAAAAATGCAATATTACACACAATTTACCAAGAGTTGGCCATAGAGAAAAATATAAATGACATACATCCATAAAATCAAGACATGCGACTAAACTAAGTATCCAACATCCTTCAATTGGGTTCAAACAACATCAAATGAAAAGGTGTCAATATACTAGTCAAATTACATTAGTGCTACACGCTCAAATCACCATACATTTCCAAGAAGGTCAAATATCATAACAGGGTAAGTGCACCAAGTTGGGGGGCCAAAAGGGGGTCTTAGGTGGACACATTTTTATGAAACAAAAAAACTTCAACTTGTATGAGTGTTTCAAAATAGTTACACTCAAAATTGGAAGATGTTGTAGAAATACAAATCATATAATTTTGAGTCTAGTTTCTAAGCTACTAAATTTTATTGAAAACAGATAAGTTTAAGTGGGTCAAACAACTAAAATACCAACAGATGCTCCTATTTTTGTTAAAAAATATAATACGACTTTTATGCCCCCCACCATTTTTTGAGCCCCATTTAGTATTTTTCAAAACCCTTTGGTAGAAAGATATCTAGGAGCATCTAGTTTGGTCTCCATTTTTAAAAGATTCTTTTAGCGAATATTTATTTATTTATCATTTTTCTAGTACAAAAATTTTATGTTTTGAAAAATAACAGAGCTTCGACCGTGCCCCGCCCCCCCCAACTACCTCAAAAAATATCGAAAATTATATATATATTTTTAATATGTATAGAATTATGCCTAGTTTGGGCTAATATAATTTTTTTTAATTTCGATCACCCAAAAAAAATATACACCATAAAAGATAGAGATATTTACACTTCAAAAAATAGCTATAAAAATGAAATTTAGAAAATAAATAATATGGATATCTTATATTAGTAAAAAATATTAAAAAATTATATTTTAAGAAAGAAGAGATTTTACTCTACGTCTTGGTATAATTTTTTAAAAATGGATCAATTATTATATTTTGATTTCTCATAGAGGAAGTGCCATTTTTACATTTTCTTGTAAAAACTCGTTGTTTGTTATGTTTGTGCAAGTCCATGCCTCAGGCTTAGGGATCCAAATCGGATTCTAAGCCTTGAGGCATGGCTTGGGAAAAGAGAAAACAAAAAATGCGTACGCATTTTGATTTGTTTTATATCTTGTGGCCCCCCAACGTCCCTTTCATCTCTTTCATGGGAATTCTGAAAACATTTTGTTTTGTATGCAATATTCTTTACATTCTTGCACAATTTTTTAGTATTTCATTTTGTCCCCTACCCCACTAGTTGTTTTTTTAGTAATTATGGGTGATAAACGTCAAACTAAGGACAAGAGGAAAGTCAAGAATAAGACACTGGAGCAATTGGAAGAGAATAGAATAGAGAAATTGAAGAGAATGTAAAAACTTCGAGCAGGGCAAGGTACATCTGCTATATCAAATATAGCTAATGTATTAGAAAATTGGGATAACATACATAATGAAAATGTAGAGAATAATGATATTGTAATGAATAATGATATTGAATTGAATGATAATGTTGGTACGGATGGAGAAATTGATATGAATCTAATTGTTTAACCCTTACTTGAGAATCTAAATGTTAACCCTGAAGTTTGTATGAAAACACTGAATGAAGAAAGTAACCTTGTAAATGAATCTTCACCTCTAAGAACACCTCCTTCCATTTCTTGAAGAAAACCAACTCACTTAATTGAAATTTATGAAAACATTATAAAACCAATGCCTAACAAAATGTTTGAAAGAAATGCGAGAAGAAAAGCTAGTGGAATTTGGAATAATTACTTTGAGAATTTAAATTACACACAAAGATGTCAATTATTTTTTTCATTGATGAAGTTAATTAAGATGACCTATAATGAAGACCAAGGGGTTAATAACATCTAATGTTGTTGATCAAAATGCGTCAATTGTTGAAAACATACATAAAGCATACCAAGCTGTAGGTGGAAAAATATGCACCAAAGATAGTAATGCTACACAACATGCACTAACTAATTGTATAGTAAGTGATAAAATAGTTAATAAACTCTTGATTAGAAAAACAAGCATTGCTTTGAAGCTAAAAAGAAAAACACTAATGAAAGCAATAAAGAGACATAAATGTCTTGAGTCAGTCAATAATATTAATTATTGATATTTCTCTAGAAGACTTCCATGAAAAGACAATAATACATCTGATATTATAAAAGAATTAATTGTAAAATTTTGGAATGAGAACACAAGGGTGTCACCGAATAGAAGAGATACAATAAAAAGAAGAATAGGTTCTCGTAATCGTGAATCATGTGTAAAACATTTCTTAGATATGAATCAAACAGAAATGTTCTCTAAGTTTAAAAATGAAAATCCACAAATTAACATTAGCCAAATATTCTTTGAAATGAACAAACCCTTTTATGTGAAAATCAATCACTCACGTACCACTTGTTGTTGTAGGCATCATGTTGAAATTTCAATGCATTATGATGTTTTTTGTCAAATACGTAGTGTTTTGCATACTGACATCATGTTCCAGGAGTGTGAAATAAATGTCCCACAAAAATCTTCAAGGAAATTTATTCCAACAATATTTTGTGAAAAATCAACAAGACAATTTTTTATAACAAAGTATGTTTGGATGGAACGTGCAATGTATGTGGTGGCTTGCCAAATCTGAAAAGTTATATCCACAAGGAGAGTACATCTTCAATAGGAAAAGAATTGGTTGATTTCACCAAATATAAATCGGTGGCATATTAATTAAAATATGGAAAATAATCTAAGAGGTGTGAGCTTGTTACAAAACAATTACCTGTATCAGAATATATGGTCAAATTCAGATAGGAAATTTTTTATGAGTATGCAAGGCACACACATAGAGATCGATGGTTGAATCAACAATTCAAGTTAAGCAAGGACACATTACCACTTGGTACTATTGTTTCAGTAGTTGACTTCATAGAGAATTACACATTGCACCCACAAATGGAGGTTCAGTCTCAATATCATAACTCAGTGGAATTTTCTATTTTCGTGCATATAGCATTCATGCACTCTCCTAAAAGCACTAAGAAAGACCAAAAAATATTGAGAGCATATCATTTCTACATCAGTGATGATCAGACACATTCTACAAAATATGTATAAGGGTGTTTCCAAGTGTTTTATGTGAACTTGAATGAGACGAACATTAGTTTCAATCAACATCACATTTGGTTGGAAGACTGCACATCACAATTTAAAAATCCACGGATGTTTTATTAGCTAAGCAGGATGCAAAATGAAACAAATGTACAACATATCTAGAGTTTTACTAAGGCACGACATGGAAAAGGAGAGCATGATTGTGTAAGAGCATGTGTGAAAATAGCACTTACAAGAGAAGAGTTAAAGTTCAAGGATTGTGCTAAATTTACAAATGTAAGAAGTATTATTGATTGGTGTGTCAAGAATATGGGCCATGAATCTCAAGAGAGATCAACGGTTCGTAGATAATTTTGGTTGATAGAGAAACAACATCTGAGAAACTTTGAAGATTGTATGAAAGTTATAGGATCAAGTGATATGCACTCATTTTGTAGTTCAGATGCAAATGCTTGGACTATTTATACTAGGTTCATGACATGTTTTGTATATCATGCGTTGATTTTAGGTGAAATGAATGTGAGTCACAATAGTGGGTGGATGACTGGACTTGTAGACCTCTAATTCCACTCGACACATATCAAGTTCCACAAGCATTAAAACTTGCACAATCTTCAGATCAAATGACAACATCACCTAACTTTGACCAAGTCTCTGATTTAGTGCAACAAGGTACATATATATATATATATATATATATATATGTACATGTCATGTTTTAGATATATAAATTATTAAATGGTCTACTCTTAATGTATTTATAAATTGACTGAACAATTTTACTTTGTGATACATAGGGTAGGTTTTTGTAGTTATTACGATGGAATTTAATGAAGAGGGAAAAAACTACTTCTTATCTCATTGAGTAGAGGGGGAAAAAAATTTACTTCCACAGTCATTGATTGTGAAGACCTTGAGTATCCCACTGGATCAATGGTAGTCACTGAAACTTGGCTTCGGCGATATCCTGTCAAAAAATAAAACATTTGGTTGTTTGAACACTATGAAGTACATCGGAAGATACTTTCTTCACTATTCACATTTGGTCCTTACAAAAAATATTAAATTGATCAAATATCGAGGCGGCCATAAAAAAAACATCTGTGGAAGGTTCGTGAATTAGATCATGAAGTAATTCTTGCTACTATCAAGAATAGAGTTAATCCTTACAGTTCATTGGATTGAATTTGCAAATGTATGTTCTTCATGAATTTAATTTGAATATTTACTTAAATGATTTTGTTTAAATTTTGTATGATTTAAAATTCTATTTAATTGCTTACTAACATGTTTATGTAGCTTAGTAGTGCCAAAAAAGATTCCACCTTCACGTGGTTGACACTGTCAGTAGAGAATTTATTATTCTTGAAGCCAAGTGAAGCTAAGAAAAATTAAATATTAGAAAGGAACAACAAACAAAAATTATCATTTCACCACCTATATTGTAAAAATATCTTATTAAAATTCTCATTTCACCGCCTATATTATTCAGGTGATTGGAAATGGACAACCTTACACTGACTCATTCTGAATGGAGACAAAAAACCATGAGAGGCTTTCATAGCCCAGACAAGGTAGCGTGAAAGCACGGGGAGCATAGGGAACAAAAATGTCACCGTGACATGTTGGCGTAGTTGGTTCGGTCCCACGAGCTTCCATTTTCAACATGCCTCTAGCAGCCCTACACTGACTCAGACTGCACTATTTCTCACGTTTACAAACAATAGGACAACGAGAGAACTGGATGGAGATGGAAAAAACCATGAGAAAATATTGTAGAGGGCCCTAAAATGGAGTTCTCGGATTTAACAAGACGTCTCTAGGTGCCACAGAGTCTGAGAAATCACATGTCGAAGATATGGCATGTTTGGGCCTCAGGGCTCTTAAGCGACTATGCCCGGACGGGGTAGCCCAAGAGCACGGGGAGCATAGGGAACAAAAATGAAGCCTCCACTAGTGTTCACCAGGCCACCCCAATGTGTTTTCATAGTTTGTTCAGTCCCACAAGCTTCTGTTTACAAACTACAGCCTCTGGCAGCCTTACATTGACTCAGAATGCACTATTTCTAGCATTTACAAACAATAGGACAGCGAGAGAACAAGATAGAGAAGGAGAAAACTATGAGAGGCTTTTGTATAGGGCCCTGACATGGATATTTTTAATCTGACGAGATTTTTGTAGGTGCCATGCAATCTGAGAAATGACATTTTGAAGATATGGTGTGTTTGGGCCTCATGGCTCTTAAGTGACTATGCCCAGACGAGGTAGCCCGAGAGCACAGGGAGCATAGGGAACAAAAAAGAAGCCTTCAATAGTGTTCACCATGCCACCCCAACATGTTGGTGTAGTTTCTTTGGTCCCACGAGCTTCCGTTTGCAAACTACAGCCTCTGGCAGCCCTACACTGACTCAGCCTGCAATATTTCCCGCATTTACAAATAATATGGCAGTGAGAGAACCGGATGGAGATAGAGAAAACCGTGAGAGAATTTTGTAGAGGGACCTAATGAGGAACTCTAGAATCTGACGAGATGTTTGTAGGTGCCATGCATTCTGATAAATTACCCGTCAAAGATATGGCGTGTTTTTGCCTCAGGGTTCTTAAGTGATTACGCCCAGACGAGGTAGCCTGAGAGCACAGGGAGCATAGTGAACAAAAAAGAATCCTCCACTAACATTCACCAAGCCACCCCAATTTCTTGGAATAATTTTTTCAGTCCCACAAGCTTCTGTTTGCAGTAGTACAAAATCTAAGTCAGTATAGTCGCTTAACAACCCTGAGGCCCAAACACACCATTTATTCGACAGGTGATTTCTTGGACTTCATGGCACCTAGAGACATCTTGTCATATCTTAGAACTCTATGTCAGGGCCCTCTATGAAAAAATTTCACATTTTTCTCCCTCTCCATCTGGTTCTCTCGTTGTCCTATTGTTTCTAAACGTGAGAAATATTACAGTCTAAGTTAGTATAGGGCTATCATATGTTGTATTTTGCAAACGGAAGCTAGTGGGACCAAACCAACTACGTCAACACATTGGGGTGGCCTGGTGAATACTATTGGAGGATTTTGTTTTGTTCCCTATGCTCCCGGTTCTCTCGGGCTACCTCGTCCAGGCGTAATCGTTTAAGACCCTTGAGGCCCAAACACGCCATATCTTCTACATGTGATGTCTCGGACTCCGTGGCACCTAGATACATCTCATCAAATCTAAGAGCTCCACATCTGGTCCCTCTTTGAAATCATCTCATGGTTTTCTCCCTCTCCATCCAGTTCTCTTGCTGTCGATTTGTTTTTAAATGCAAGAAATCATGCAGTCTAAGTCAGTATAGGGATGCCAAAGGTTGTAGTTTGCAAACAGAAGCTCGTGGGACCAAACTATCTACGCCAACACATCCAAATGGCCAAGTAAACACTATTTAAGGCTTCATTTTGGTTCCCTATGCTCCCCTTGCTCTTGGGATACCCCATCCAAGAATAGTCGTTTAAGAGCCCTGAGGCCCAAACATGACATATGTTCGACATGTGATTTCTTAGACTCCGTGGCACCTAGAGATGTCTCTTAAAAATAAAGAGCTCCTTGTTAGGGCCCTCTATGAAATCATCTAATGGTTTTCTTTGTCTCCATCCAGTTATCTCGATGACCTATTGTTTGTAAACGTGAGAAATAGTGTAGACTCAGTCAATGTAGGGCTGCCAAATGCTGTATTTCGAAAACAGAAGCTCGTGGGACCAAACCAACTATGCAAACATCGGGGGTGGCCTGGTGAACACTAGCGGAGGCTTCATTTTTGTTTTGTACACTCCCCGTGCTCTTAGGCTACCCCGTTCGGGCGTAGTCACTTAAGAGCCCTGAGGCCCAAACATGTAAAATCTTCGACATGTGATTTCTTGGACTCCTTGGCACCTAGAGACATCTCATTAGATCCGAGAGGTCCACATTGCATCCCTCTATGAAAGCCTCTCACGGTTTTTTTCATCTCCATCCAGTTCTCTTGATGTTGTATTTATTGTCAACACGAGAAATAGTGCAGTCTAATTCATTGAAGGGCTGCCAGAGGTTGTAGTTTTCAAGTGAAAGATCGCGGGACCAAACCAACTATGCCAACATGTCAGGGTGGATAGGTGAACACTAGTGGAGGATTCCTTTTGGTTCCCTACGCTCCTCGTGCTCTCGAGCTACCTCGTCCGGGCATAGTCGCTTAAGAGCCCTGAGGCCCAAACATGCCATTTATTCGACGGGTGATTTCTTGGACTCCATGGTACCTAGAGATGTCTCATAAGATCCAAGAGATCTATGTTGGGTTCCTCTAAAAAATTATCTCGTGGTTTTCTCCCTCTATATCCGGTTCTCTCACAATCCTATTGTTTGCAAACGTGAGAAATAGTGTACTCTGAGTCAGTGTAGGGCTGCCAGAGGCTATAGTTTGCAAACGGAAGCTCGTGGGACCAAATAAATGACGCAAACAGGTTGGGGTGGCCTGGTGAATGCTATTGGAGGCTTCTTTTTTTTCCCTACACTCCCTACGCTCTTGGGATACCCCGTCCGGGCATAGTCACTTAAGAGCCCTAAGGCCCAAACATGCCATATATTCGACATGTGATTTCTTAGAATCCGTGGCACCTAGAGACATCTTGTCATATCCAAGAGCTCCAGATCAAGGCCCTATACAAAAGTCTCTCGCGGTTTTCTCCCTCTCCATCCCGTTCTCTCGCTGTCCTATTGTTTGTAAACACGAGAAATAGTGCAATTTGAGTCAGTGTAGGGCTGCCAAATGTTGTATTTTACAAATGGAAGCTCATGGGACCAAAAAAACTACACCAGCACGTCAGGGTGGCCTAGTGAATGCTATTGGAGGCTTATTTTTTGTTCCCTACACTCCCCGTGCTCTCAGGCTACCCCGTTTGGGCGTAGTCGCTTAAGAGCCTTGAGGCCCAAACATGGCATATCTTTGACATGTGATTTCTCAGACTCTGTGGCACCTGGTGATGTCTTGTAAGATCCCATATCTCCACATCGAGACCCTCTAATAAATCCTCTCATGGTTTTCTCCGTCTCCATCCAGTTCTCTCGTTGTCCTATTGTTTGTAAACATGAGAAATAGTTGAGTCTGCGTCAGTGTAGGGCTACTCGATGTTGTATTTTGCAAACAGAAGCTCGTGGTATAGAACCAACTATGCCAACACATCGAGGTGGCCTGGTGAACACTATTGGAGGATTATTTTTTTTTCCCTAAAATCCTATGCTCTTGGGCTACCCCATCCGGGCGTAGTTATTTAAGAGCCTGAGGCCCAAACACGCCATATCTTCGACATGTTATTTATCAGACTCCATGGCACCTAGAGATGTCTCCTCAGATCTAAGAGCTCCACATTAGGGCCCCCTACAAAATAGTCTCATGGTTTTCTCCATCTCCATGCGGTTGTCTCGTTGTCCTATTTTTGGTAAACGTGAGATATAGTTCAATCTAAGTCAGTGTCGGGCTGTCAGATGCTATATTTTGCAAATGGAAGCTCATGGGATAGAACCAACTATGCCGACATGTTTGGGTGGCTTGGTGAATGCTAGTGGAGGATTAATTTTTTTTCACTACGCTCCTTGTGATCTCAGGCTACCCCGTTCGGGCGTAGTCGCTTAAGAGCCGTGAGGCCGAAACACGCCATATCTTCGACATGTGATTTCTCGGACTCCGTGGCACCTAAAGACATCTCATCAGATTTGAGACCTCCATATCAAGGCCCTCTACGACGGAATATCATGGTTTTCTCTATCTCAATCTAGTTCTCTTGCTGTCCTATTGTTTGTAAATGCGAGAAATAGTGCAATCTCAGTCAGTGTAGGGCTGCCAGATGTTGTATTTTGCAAACAGAAGCTCGTGGGACTGAACCAGCAACACTAACACGTCAGGGTGGCCTGATGAATTCTAGTGGAGGATTTTTTTTGTTCCCTATGCTCCCCGTGCTCTTGGACTACCCTGTCCGGTTGTAGTCGCTTAAGAGCCCTAAGGCCCAAACACGCCATATATTTGACATGTTATTTCTCATACTTTGTGGCACCTAGAGACATATCATCAGATCCAAGAGGTCCACCCTAGGGCCCTCTACGAAAGTCACAATTTTCTTCGTCTCCATCTAGTTCTCTCATTGTCCTATTGTTTGTAAACATGAGAAATAGTGCAGTCTGAGTCAGTGTAGGGCTTTTAGATGTTGTATTTTGCAAATGGAAGCTCGTGGGACCTAACCAACTATGCCAACACATCGAGGTTGCCTAGTGAACACTATTGGAGGCTTCATTTTTGTTCCTTATGCTTGCTGTGCTCTCAGGATACCCCGTCTGGGCGTAGTCGCTTAAGAGCGCTGAGGCCCAAACATGCCATATCTTCAACATGTGATTTATCGGACTCTCTGTCACCTAGAGACGTCTCGTCAGATCCGAGAGATCTAGATGTCCTAGCCCTCTATGAAATCCTCTCGTGGTTTTCTCTATCTCCATCCGTTTCTCTCGTTGTCCTATTGTTTGTAAAAGCAATAAATAATGCAGTTTGAGTCAGTGTAGGGCTGCCAGAGGTTGTATTTTGCAAACGGAATCTTGTGGGACCAAACGAACTACGCTAACATATCGGGCTGGCCTGGTGAATGCTAGTGGAGGCTTCATTTTTGTTCTATACGCTCCCCGTGCTCTTGGGCATAGTCGCTTAAGAGGCCTGAGACCCAAACACGCCATATCTTTGATATGTGATTTCTTAGACTACCTGACACCTAGAGACATCTCATTGGATCCAAGAGATCCATGTTGGGGCCCTTTACAAAAGCCTCTCACAGTTTTATACCTCTCCCTCTGGTTCTCTTGGTGTTCTATTATTTGTAAACGCGAGAAATAGTGTGGTTTGAGTAAGTGTAGGGCTACCCCGTCTAGGTGTAGTCGCTTCAGAGCCCTGAATGACTAGATTGGCTTAAGAATGAATTTGAGATGGGTATGATTAAGAACACATGGAGTTATCAATCGCCTAGTAAATCTTTCTTGTTTAGTTCCGGTTGGGAGTCAGTTGGCCTACGGCTTAGTGACCTTCCATTCATTGATAATTTATGTTATGATAAACCCATGGATGCTTTCAAAAGTGCCTTAAAAATGATATGGCTATTCATCAAGCCTAGTGAAGGCTATGATGTGATTTTCAAATAAATTGAAATGCCTACAGATTTAAAGGTAGTAACACAAATTGGATAGGATTAGACAATCAAGAATCATTGAGTGTCTGAATTAGAATGTCATTGCATCTGGAGACATTCTCAAGCATTGGAGTAATGTATATGGAGAGACATTCTCAAAATATCAACAGATGAAAGGCATCAAATTGTGATGACTGTTGGATGTTTTAACAGGGGAGAAGACTACAAAGCATAGAAGAATGTAGTAAGTGCATGATAAGATAGGAACTAGTACAAAGAGACCATGAGCAAGAAGAAGCGCAAGTAAGTTAAATACACATATACACATTGATAAATTGAATGAATAATTACTCAGATTAAGTAACTCTTTATATACATACAATATATAAATATTAATTTCTAAAGTTTGATGCATATTATACATTGAAAATGCTAGTACATGTACATCACCAATAAATGAAAAAAAATCCTTAATGTCTTCAATATTATCAAGTGCACATCATATTAGATTCATGCGAAAATAATCTTAGAAATGTAAGGTCTCATACAAAATTATCAAGTTCCAAACAATATTTTAATGTGCATAATAAATACAAAAATGCCCAAATAGGTCATATACCATCAAGTTCAAATGCCATATAGGCTTACATACAATGCCATGCATATAGGCATACAAACAAATGTCATGTAAGACATATATATTTCCTACTCATCAAAATATATCCCTCTCTTGGCCTTGCTCGAAGAAGGCCCTCCCTTAGGTGAAGATGGAGATCCATGAGATGAATTTGGATCGCTTGAGCCCATGCTTCGAGTCCTCTTCCATTGAATACTCGCTTGTAAATGAGCCTATAAATGCAAACAATTTTTTTTTTCAAAACTTAATTTATATATGTTTTCAACATGTATTTAAGAAAATGCTAGAATGAAAGTATTTACATAAATACACAAACTTACCGCAAGTTGAGACGAGTCAGCAGGAGCTCCTGCAGTACGAACAGGGGTATGAAGATGATGAGATAGAGGATTCCGTGCCCTTGAAGTCAAAATGGAGGGGGTTGAAGTTCCATACATACACATAAGATCAGAAAATCTAACATCAAAATTATTGAAAATAGAGCTAAGTACATGTATCTACATAATGAAAATATTTTAACTAATTTATAAATATAGAACTATTTTTTTTTACCCTGCCACGCTTGTGAATCAAATGAACAAGGCTGCACCCTGTCACAGGTAACTCCTGCATACACACAAAGAAGGACATTATTAAAATAATTTAATAATTCTACAATGAAAGACATTACTAAGATGTAATTTCACATAATATGAATTACACGAGAAATTTAACAAAATTTACATGTTTTTTGAATACATTAGTGAGTTGCTACACAGATGAAATCGCAACAGCAACAACTTTATCTACTTGTCGCAGAGATGGTGGGGTGTCTAGTGAAGTTAACATCTTTATCAAACATGTATATCACGTGAGTTAGATGGACATACAACAACATACATATATTTGACTTCAAAACTTGTGTGTGTGTGTGTGTGTGTGTGTGCATGTATGTGAAAATTTTACATAATTAACATTCTAAATTACCTCTGTGAATGTATGCATATGTATGGTGCTTGACGCTTGTGGTCGAGGTGAAGATGTGCCTCCTACGTGCTATAATATCAATGCATGTACATGTACAAATATAATTATTTCAAAAATTTAACATATATAAGTAAATCAAGTACTCCAAAAATTTTGTAACACACATAACAAATTTACCTACGAAGGTGATGCTGATAAATTTAATCCAAATGTCTCACTCAAAAGGACATCTAACATAGTGATATTATCGTGTTCATCCTTAGCACCAGGTGCACCAGAATCAGTACGTATGAAAGTATCGTCCTCCTTGGGCCCCAGACATATGCTACCATATGACAAGAACAAATTTTTCCTCATGCTATTACTCACTGAGGGAATACTCTGTGTACCTTTGTGAGCATCTGACTCAGAAGTCTCCCTCGTATGTCGAACAAGGGTCGCAGATAGCCCCTGAAGCGCGTGGAGTGTATCAATCTCTATTGTCTCCTTCACTGCTTGAGGGGCAATCTCAGGGTGTGGGGGATTCTGTGTGGGGAATCTACACTGCTGAATAGGTGCACGTTGTGCACCTAGTCGATCCTATGCAGATCTTTTCCTCGGCCCTAAAAATCTCGAAAATCAAAATAATTTGGGATCTCGTTGAGGATAAACTCGCAATAGAGTTTCCTCAGAAATTATAGTGGCACCTCATTGTTATTACAAGGTGGAAAATCAAACATCATCCACCATCGGTCCCAAAAATTATTTCTAATCAAATTATTATTGCACCAATGGATGGGAAATCATTTACATGTCAGTGGAACAGTAAGATTAGTGTCAGGGTCCATGAATAAGGTGGATATGAGTTATTTTGAAATTTCTTTTTTCTTTACATCCACATATGCCATTTTGTTGGAATAATAAACCCTACAACGCTCTCTGTAAGTTTTCCAATTATCAATTTGCCCTATTGCGGCGTCAATTTGAACAAGTAATGCCTCCAATGTGTTTGCAAGAGAGGCATGGTGGGGGTTTGTAGATTGTGCATCCCTCATTATTTTTATTAATTCCTCGATTTCAATTTATTTTTCCACTATTTGGGTTGCTAAATCTTCTTGTATACCCGAGGGATGTTGAGTAATTGTCAGAGTATCGGGAGGGATTTCAGGAATAACAGGGTTTGGTTGTGGTTAATTCCCCTAACCTCTAACTGTAACAATAAAAAATATGTACTCAATTCAAATTTTAATCTATAATTATCATATTTCAATGCAATTTTGAGAAAATAAATGTGCTCACCTCTTCTCCGTGGCCTCATCATTGATTCAGATCTTCCCAGTAATCCAGAAATGATCCTTTGAGCTTGAGATCCAACTGAATGGAAAAACTTGAGGGCATGAACAAGCTCTGAAACTTGCATTTGAGGGAGGAAAAATGATAGGGGCTCGGGCCTCTTTTTTTTGGTTTATTCTCAACATAATGCATACACGTTATATAACGGGTACATGTTATGCTTTGGTTTTTCTCGAGCCAAACAAACTAAAATGTGAGTGTGTTTTAACAAAATGCATATGCGTTTTGCTTTTTCTCACATCCTTGTTCGCTTTTTGGCCCTCCAATTTCGTGCACTTACCCAACATACAATCCAAAATATATCAAATCCAAGTCAAATCATGTCTATGAATAAAGTAGTCAATAGATAATTGAGGCTATAAAAATGTGGGAAATACAAATATTCAATCGATCCGCCATCATCATGAAACATCATGGTGAATAGTTTGAAAAGAGGTCCCGACAATATAATGAAAATGTAGTCTCATGTTTCCCACTCAAATTCCTTGGTGCATTCGCACTTCATTCAGATAGATCTGAACGCTCACCCTAAGCACACAAAGTTACTAGGTCCCTATTTTATACTTTTTTGTCAAGATGTTAACATGCAAGTTCATATTAACAATTATCAAAGTGTACATTCCAACATAATCGTCAAATCCATGAGATCAAGTTGAAATACATATAATAAAGAAGCAATAAAGAAAACTATCATTATAATTTGATTCACCATGCAAATACCATGATCAGATACATCAATTACCCTAATACATCCACATTTATCCATTGCATTAATTCATCAAGTGACAGAGGATGAATACATAACCATAGTAACCAGAGATTCGTGCACGCTAGAACATTAGGGCAACATAAATCTACAATACAAATGATATCTAATACATGGTTTCCAAAACTATGCGGATAAATTAACTTATATAGGAGTTGGGACTTTCCCTTCACCGCCCATGCATCTCAAAATAGATTGCATGCTCAAAATAGCCATGCACCAACAACTGCATGCTTTTACAACAAGGCTAATAACAGACTACTCTATCTTAATCCTATTATTAGCACTAACTATGCATAACCTTTTCTCTTCCACTTTGTTCCAAAAATAGCGCTTTCTTAGATGCGAAGTCTTCATACTCTTTATCTTTGTGTAATCTGTACTCCATCTCCTTTTCCTATTTGTAGCCCATGCTTATGCAAAATCAGCTAAGTCCCAAACTTGTCTTCCTGGGCGTGCCCCTCCCTATCCGGCACTTGAGTGTGCCTACGTGCCCCATTTGCATGCCCTCTTAACAATTAGGAAATTTATTTAGCTGAATAGCGCAAGTATAGAGGATGAAATTGCATCTAATGCAAATAAACGATCCTTCAAAATATGTGTAGCAAGTATCATACGTCTTGAAATATCAGACATGATTTGATGACATTCTAAACCAAGAACTCCACCTTCAGCTTGTGATTAAGTAGCTGATAGATAGACATGATATTTTTTTGTCAAGCAAGGGACATAGAGAACCTTCGTGAGAATACATCTTCTTATCCCAAGAGGAATGGTGACATTGCCTATTCCTTTTGATACATACTCCTTGTTGTCTACAATACAAACCTGATCTCTAGTGGGTCGATCAGTCAATGAATCAAACAAATTTCAATCACCCGTCATGTGTTTGTTGGTGCCGGAATCTATCAACCAACATTCTCTAATGGATGTGATGTTTGGGAGAATAGAATCAAATCATCTTCTTGTGCGCTGCAATGTGATGATTCTGGCACATCTTCATTTGTGTCATCATCTAAATGGGCTGCGACATGTCCTTTCTACTTCTTTCCAAGAGGATGCCACTTGCATTTTTGTGAATCACCTAAGCTAGATGTGCTCTCTTCTCTAGAATGTTTGTGTGTGCAACCATTGTACCAACATTTCATAGTTTCATGCGTATTCATGGTATATATGTGACACCATTGATTGGCCTTTTGAGAATTTTTATTCTTTTGTGGATTTTGTGGTTTCTTCTATGTCTTCTTCTCTTATTTTCCTTTACGAGGCTTCTGAATCTTCTTCTTCCTCGAGATCAATGATGTGTCCTCAAACTCTTCTTGCACTGTCTGAATGGCTTCTTTGTGTTGCATAAAAAATCACCAGTTCAGTAAAGCTCTCCTCCTTTTGTGTGATGGTCAATATGGTCATGAATGTCCTGAACTGGGATGGAAGAGATCACAGTGTGAGTGGGACCAGAAACTTATCTTCAACCATTTCTCTGAGTACGCAAAGCTCTGCTCATAATTCCGCTGCACAACGCAAGAATTCTTCCACTTTCTTTCCTTCTTGAACACTCATGGTATGAAGCTTTAACTGGAGATGAAGAATTTTTGTCAAATTCTTTGTGTCGTAGATTACTGAGAGAGTATTCTAGGCTACCTTTGATGTTGTTGCATTCCGTATGTGTGGTTACACCTCATCAGATATGCGTAGAGTGATCAACATCAAGGCTTTTGCATCGACCTTGTCATACTTCGTTTGCTCATCTACATCAAGGGGACAAGCGAGTGCATCAGTTACATTCTCCGAGAGATCCTCAAAGAGGAGAATGGTTCTCATATTTCTCTTTCATGCAGCATAATTCGGCCATTTCAAGAGATGAGCGTCGAAGAGCAAAAATCTTGGGGGAAGACATGATATCTGTTGCACTCTACAGCAAATGCCTTCAACGCAGGTGCTTCATTCGGGGTCACGGTGAAGGACAACAAATATTTTCTCTAGCCATTATTTTCTTCACTTTTATCGTGCGTCACGCTTTGCACTTGGTCTGTACAAGAAGTCTTCCAATGCTCTTACACATGATGGAACTCAACCAACAGATCTCTGCGCCAGTAATGGGTGCTTTCAATCGAAACGCACTAGGTCTCTTGCTGCCACTAATTGTGCTATCCCCACTCCAGTGTGTCCTCCACACTTAGGATTTAGACTTCTAGGAAGTTATGATGCTCCGCGCCAGAAAAAGATGTTCCAATTCATCACACAAGTCTCCATACTACCACACTTATGTGTTAGACGCACAGGTCTGATATTGTTTGTTCATGCACACCAACAGAAATGTCAAGACAGTAGGCAGGTAGCATATCTCCACGTTTCCATGCAGGTATTCATCTAACACGTAATAGGTTGCTCCAATCCTCCACGTAACAACAACCTTTAAAAAAATAAAAGAGAAAAGAGAGCAGAAAAAAAAATTATCCTTCACGCTGCCATGCCAATCTTTGCTGGTCGAGACTTCACGCACTCAGTTTTCAGCACGTTTCCTTCACGTGGATCACTGCTTACAGATTTCCAATCACTAAATGCCGAAGATGCTTTCAAAACATCCACACAAGACTCCTCATATTTGCTTATGATACACTAAAGCAGAAGAGAAGATAGATATTTTATTGATATCTCGAAAGTAGAAGCACAAGCGAATATATTCAGGACCAAAGTGGTTTGACATAACTGATAAATAATTGCAAGAGGGAAAACCAACCTGCCATGAGGGAATAACCGAACATGGTCGCGTAACAAAACAATGTATTAACTATTATTTATGCTAACATTAACGTTCCCGTGGTTTCCAAAATACCCAAAAGAATCTTTTGGAATTCTTTGGCTGAGAGATGGGAATAGTCGATTGAAGTGGAGAGTTCACTGATTTTCTGCAGTAAGTGCAGAAGGGTCATATATGAGGCGAGGACGTGCTGTGGGGAGGACGAGACATGCTGCTGGAGCACGCCTTTACCCAGGTGGATGATGAGTCGAAGGAGGAAGCGTATGACTCTTACAGTCCTCACGATGAAGATGAGACAGTTGTTAGCACAAAGGAAACCCTATTCGTGGCATCTGCGTATTTAGGGATGGACTGGCTTAGAGTGGGTGCTCAGCCGGTGGAGGAGTCGGGAAGCACTTGGGAATGTTGCCATGCCTTGTTTGATGGATGAGGGGGATGACTCAGGATCGGTGGAGAGTAGTTGCTCTCGGGAAGGGAGATGCGAATAATGACGGAGGGGTCTGCAGACTCCACGATGTTATGGGGGTGGGTGGACTTCGATCCACCCCAAAAATCTTTCTCGGCGGGTTACTCATAGCCGCTCTTTGGTAATTTCTTGATTTGTTTTTTGTCTTTGTATTTGTTCAAGCCTTTCCTGGTGTGCGCGGTGGTTTCACTGCTCTTTTTTCCTTGTTTTTTTGTCGTTGTGCCGGGCTGCTGGTAGAGGCCATTTCTCTTTTGTTCATTGTAATATATTTTTTCCCTCTCTATTTTGTGGGTTTTTGGTGCCTCTCAAAGCCAATTTTTTATTTTATCGAATAAAAATAAATAAAAATAGGTTAACATAAAATAAAATAAAAATATAAAAAATTACTATTATATCTTTCTCTTCTTTCTTTCCTTTCTCTTTTTAAGACTAAGTTATAAACGAAATGAGATATGACATGGAAAGTTATGGATCGTCTCTCTCTTCCTACAACTCTTTCCTAAACAATAAAAGATACATGCTATGTAATATTGTATGAATTTATGCCTTCTCTCTCCTCATAACTAGTTAAATGGGGGGATCAATTCCATGCCAACCTAGTTCTGGCACCATGTTATTGCAAGTGGCAGGATTTAGTGGATGAAATTTTTATATGATCGTAACTTTTACTTTATTCATGGACCTCCTAACATTATATGTATATCTGTAATCGAAGAAAGAAGTTTCATTTCCTTGTCTGAAAAGAATGTGTAGTTTAATTTGATAAATATAGAAGGAAAATATTAGTCCTGATTTACAAAATATATCACATGTTTAGATGGTATGAAGTTCATGTAAATCACTCAATGCTTAAAAACTAGAATTTAACATGTAATACTACTCCTAGGAAAAAAACAAATTAGTCACTTTTATCAAATGAATTTTCATTTCCTTGTACTTTTAAAAAGAAATTGACAAATTTATTGTTCACATTTATTACAAAAATGTTGTTTGTTATTGAATTGCTATTGTTTAGTTATACTCCCGAAAAGAAATGGTCTTGATAAGTTTATTTTTCTTTATAAACTTATGTCATGTATGGTAGAAAGGTTAGTTCCAAATATATCAAAATGAGATAGGTTTTCAAATTCCTCACTATGAAAATATCCCCTTGATGGTGTTATGATTCATTAAATGAACCACTACAATGGAACAATGGGAAAGACCTTCTATTGTATGTTCCTATATGTTTGAACCCACTTTGGACACGATTTTGTTATGTATCTTTACATGCTTAAGCTAATAAATTATTGTATCTTTACATGTCATGTTTATATGTACCATATGATTAAAGTTTTGAGTTTAATGTGTGGCATGATAGTCAATATCTAATTTAGTAAGTGAGTTTAACACATCTTGAAATGTTACACTTAGTTAAGAGTTCTATGAACTTGGTATCGACTTGGAACTCAAGCATCTCTCATCCTATTAATGATCATGAGCATAGTCACCTCATTGGTAATCTCATCAAAGGGATCCTTGGTGTTTTTTCCTATTTAAAAGAATGATAATTTCTTAACTACCCTGTAGAAGACCACATTATAGAATTTTTACTTGTAGATCATAGATAGGGTTAAGATATGACTAGTACCTATTAAGGGGTCGTTTGTGGGTGAATATTCTATTCACAAAGTAATCATAGAAATTATGTTTATCAAGATGACATCTGGAATGTATAGAGTAATAAGAAACGCTTCTTTAAATTAAGTTTATCCCTATGTTTTCATAAGATGAAAAAAAAGAAATTTTTTTGCGGGATCTTTACTTATGGTAACATCCTTTTTCATCTCAAAGAGGAGTCCTTGACTAATGGTCAATCTCTCTGAAAAGCATCTAACTGATCTACAATATTTGTACTCAATCATTAACCTCTCATGTTTTTCCATAGGGGCCTTGTAGTATCTTGTGGTATGTGTGTAATTACCTTTAGTGTAAGTGGAATAATTGTGTTACTTCAACTATTCTCCACAGGATGTGAACATTCCCATTAAATCCTTGCAGATAACATTTTACCTTTCAAGTAAAAATAAATACCTTTGGATTTTATAAAGGTATTATGAAATAAGGGTTTTGATTACCTGTGGTTTGAATTTAGTATGGTGTAGTTCCTTGAGTGTATTAAGATAATTAATTGTTGTACATATTCAAATTTATCAGAAACCCTGAAATATAGTACTCAAAGGTGAATATGGTGTTTCAAAGGAATTTGAATATGTAAGGTGAACAAAATTCTCACTTGGAATAGGTGTTTGGGGCTTGTGTTTTTAATGAAAATGAACACAATGTTTGGAAGAGGCCTACGCCCCTAAACATTAAGCGAGTACTTTTTACCTTGGAATTGCTCTGTAAGAGTAATCATAAAAGACCTAAGTAACAAGTAAGTGTAATAAGAGCGAGAGTATATGAGATGTCTAGTTAGAAATAAAATGTTGCATAGAGTTCATCTTATAACTTAATTGAGAATTCTTATGTTGTTAAAAATGAATATAAATTTCTCCTGGTGAGATCAAACAATCAGACAAATATAATACTCTTATTCGGGATACAAAATTTAAGGATGTGGGAAATGTTAAATTGACCCTTACCAATAATTAAATTATAAAAACTAAAAAAACCACAAAAAAATATATTCACTCTAATGGATGGAATTTTTTGTGAAGTACATAAATACGTAGCTTTGAAAATGAGCATACGATCTTACATGCCTAATACTCAAACCTATAAGGTTAAATAATGGAAGTTAACTTTCAATAAGATATAACCACGAAAATGATGTGTGGTGGATCTTCTCTATCCTTGAGTTCCTATTGTGATTGGGTCTTTAATCGCCATTCTTTCATTTGAGATAGTGTGACACCAATCTACACCTCTTCTTATCTTATTCTAATGTGGGTTTGTGTTATTTAAATTGTCTCATGTGATGTTGAGCTATGCTTAGTGGGTCAAAGTGTTGTCATGTAACAAGGAACTAAAGATAAAAAAATTATTTTGATAATTCTATTGTTGTTTTTGGGTGTGTAAATTTCTTGGCATTATAGATGGTATCAGAGAGAGGTTCATACTCTTGAACCTCTGGGAAAATTTGGTGTTGTGGTGGTTACCATGATTGTGGAGTAGTTTGAAGAGTAATATGCTATTTTGTTATGATGTGACAAACTTGTAATAGTGATTATGTGAATGCACATGGTTTTCTTACCACTTCATGTGGATTGGTTTTGATGTTCATATGTCTCATGATGAGAGTACACTCACATTCATGAATTGGGAATGCACTAAACTTGTTTTACCTTGTTTTTGTGTGAAAACAACATTATTGTGAACTGTGAAAGTCTGATGGTGTTTCATCATCTTGTGATGTTGTATATGTGTATTAATGTGTTTTGTGACAAAAGGTTCTATCATGATAAATTGTATCATATCATGTTTTTCCCAGCATATTAAGATGTATCATGATGTATGTCACCATGTTGTTTTGTAATTATGTATATGTACTTACTTAATCAATATATTTATCACATATATGTATTCATGTGTTTTGTGATAAAATGCGTTTCGTGAGTTAGGGGCATATGGTGATCATATGGCCCCTATTGTATTGTACGTTCAAGTTTGGTGCATTGTGTGGAAATGTTATGTGTTGTAAGCCATGGAAAATTTCTATTTTATACCTCATAATTTCACCAGGTGTAAGACATTATGGTTATTATTTGTATATATCATTGTGTCAGTAATGTAGTTATGTGATATGTTTTCTACCTTGTACTAACTGAACCTAAGGGAAGTAATCAGTAAAATTATGTGTGGAGAGAGATGGTGTGAACCAAGTTTATATAACCTTGAGTCAAGTATGATTTTGGAAGTGGATTGTCATGTAGACTGAAAACCCATTTCTATATGTTTGCCATACTTCAATTTTACTCATTATATTGTGGATGTGCACCACCTTAGGCTCAACCTATGAAAATTTTATCGCCTACTCTCTCTTATATGGGATCTCCATCGAGAAATCCTGTGTGATACAGACTATGTGGATCCTCATATGTGTGATTCAAAGATGTATGGAGATATTTTTATTCTAGTTTATGTGTTTTTTTTTTTCGAGCCGAGGCTTGATATCCGAGTGCTAGCAACTCAATGAGTACCCTTTTGGTTGCCACCAAAATACTACATAATGATCGTAATATGATTTTTTTATGTTGTTATTTTATTCGTAAATTTATCAATTTCTCTTTTCTTGTAAGAACTAGCAATTTTCTTGATTGATGTATTCTTAAATTTTGGGCATTTAATTTGATTTTGTACTTACAAGAATTCTTTGCATTAATACTGCTATTTATCCATTTAATGTTTTCCTTTCTAAACATTAGGTCATCCTCATGGGGTATTCAAAATCTAAAGCATATCACCCGAGTTCATATAGGAGTTTTAAATATTAATCAAAATAGAGCCAATATATTGTCTCATATAAAGGTGTATAAGGCGTTATATTATAAAGGTTTTTAAAAACATATTTGGGATAGGATATGGGGAGTGATAGGGAGGGTGGAGGAACAATCTATATGGGGTACATGATGAATCCCTAATTCATATTATTTTCATTGTGTATGTTTTTAAAGTAGTTGCATGTTTTTTTCGAAAAGCAACATGCATAATTTTCATAATAATGACACTACATAACATTTAATAATTGGGACATCCTTCATAGTATCATTTCTAAGTTATGTTATTTGTCACTTGATTTAGTTTTTATAAGGAGAAATAATGTACTGAAGATTAATAAATATAACTAACATGAATACATCCATCTATGACCCTTCACATTACCATACAAAGTATGATGAGTACATGGCAAATGTGGATAGATAAAAGGGAAGATAAATATTAAATAACACATAATGAGGGGTTTTAATTTTCAAGTCCAATATAAATATGATCATGGTGCTAGGGGAAATATAAATAAATTTTCTAAAAATGTAAGAGATTGAATCCAACACTCAAGAGGAGGAGCTAAAAATAGGTATTTAAAATGTTAGAGGAAAAACAAGTAGTTTGGATATATGGTAAAATAAAAGGTATTTTATAGTCAAAAAGTTGTATTGGGAGGGCCCAATGATAATAGAAAAATGATAAATAGACTTGAAAATAGGAAAATTATTTAGTACCCTACGAATGCACGTGATAGGATATACGTTTACAGAGTAAACCCCTCGTGGTCATCCTCTAGGTATAGGATTGTCCATACTTATCCTACGTAAATAGTATTTCTACTCTATTATTAAAAGACTTGATGATATTTTTCTACCTTCTTTTATTCCATGTTTTGCAGCTACGGAAACTTTGTTTTTCAGTCTTCAAGGTTTTGAGTCATGAATTCCATTGCACATTTTCTAGAACTGTACATTGCTAGCTAACATTGAGACTTACACGAACCCCATGTAAAATTAGAACCAATCGATATGTGTACAAATGCTAGAACATCACCATTTTCTGACCTTCTGATTTACTTTAATACTAGAATGCCACAATGTGCTTGCATTTTTCTAATAGAAAACATTTATAGACATAAACATAAAAGAGTGAAACAAATTATTATAACTTTTTTCTAAAATATTAAATAAAGAATTATAATTTTTATCAATATTGAAAAATAAAAAACTACATTATTTATATTAACTAAAAACTATTTTTATATTAATTTAAAGATGCCCACAAATTAATTACAATAGTATCTACCTTAACAAACTAATAAGAAAGCATAATACATGGAATGGAATGTCATTGTTGTCAATATAGTCCAATGAAATATTAACTTAATATGGGAACAACTCAATAAAAGAAAAATCATATAGAAAGTAAAAGGGGTATGTGTGATGGTTTTCCACAATGGTGAAGGTGTCAATGAATGAAAAAACTTCAAATTCAATTAAGAATGACATCAAACAAACAAAAAATCCTCATTCCATTTTTCTATTGTCATTGTAAGGTAGACGCTAAGTGTATAGTAAATGCCTTACATTGACATTAAATACAAAATAAATTATTGTCCCACATATAGCTATTGTCAATTAGTGTTGCATTGTCATTGTGAATTGAAATAGTGTAGTCAAGGTCTGGTTATAATTATTATCTTTATTTAATTGACTTTAAAACTTATACCAATAAGGTGAACAAAATTTTTAAACTCAATTAAAAAAATTCGTTTTTATTTTATAGTTATACAGATAATGTATTGGCCTTTTCTCTATCCTACTCAAAATATCAAAGACACTTGAACAAAAAAATTAATATCATAAAGGCACAAAGAAGAAAAGAGAATGGATTGAAAAATATTAGATCTGGATAGTTTAAAATGTAGACACATTTTGTTAAATAACACATTATGTTGTAAATATAACTTCTCTTTTCTCTTTTGTTTAAGGGTAAAGAATTTGTATTTTTAAAATAAAGGTCACAATTTTAAGATGCATTAAAAGGGTATATCCTACTTAAAACAATAAATTAGGTAGTTAAGACATATTTTTTAAAAATATTTTTTTGAATTATGAAGTCCCATATGAAAGGGGAGAGAAAGTTAATGTAAATTTAGATGTCCAATAGACACAAGGCATGCACAGAAAGCATCATGAAGTCGAAGTGTTTGGAGTTACAAGCATAAGAAGTTGTTGAGTACAATTTGGTTTTTGTATGACTCCTATGGAAAAAGTTATATAGATAAAATATCAAAGAGATTTGAACATAATATGTTGACAATCATGTTCAGCCCCAGAAAAATATCAGAGTTTAAAATGTACAACATGTTATTGAGCAACATATTTTGTTGTAAATATAAGATTTTTTAAATAATTTGTGTTTTTGAAAAGGAGGTCAAAAATTTGAAACACAATTTCAATATGCAATTAAAAAAATGTATCCTACTTAAAATAGAAAATCGAGTCATTAAGAAATATTGAAAGAATGACTTTTTGTGGATTATAAAGCCATACATAAAAATGAAAAGCATTCCAATATAAATATAGATGTCCACCATGAGTGTCAAATCATTACAACTTAACAGGGGTATCACTTTTGGGAAAAAATCCAATCATCCTAGCTTTCAATGATGCCATAATAGCCTTACACAGGGTCTCATCATCCTTGAACACTTCCCTGAATATTTGTGAGAAATACTTTTTCCTTCCTCTACCTCCTCTTGGCTCATCCTTCTAAAAATGGACACAATTATATGCATATGATTGGTAGGGAACTCTAGTTTGCATTTATGCCAAAGTATTATTGTATCAAAGGGCTTCACATAATTATCAACAATGAGCACATGAATAATTATTGCACATTAAAGCTCTGAAATGTTTGAAATATGCATATGCAACATATAGTTCCTCCTGTAGTTTTTTAGGAAAACTAAGTTTAGCTTTGGTTTAGCATGCATTCTAGGTTTAGTTGGATTCCTATTTATAGGAAATAGATTTAAATAAAATAAAACAAAAGTATTTTTTTGTATGCATGCACAACATAAATTAATTTTAAAGCAACAGTTCAGATTTTGAGTGCTCTATTTTTAGAGCTATAGGTGCTTATTTAATTAATAGTAATTGTTATTTTTTTGTAAGAAAGTGTGTTGTACGGACAACATGAATGTAATGTGCCGAAGCTATGAGTATGAAGATTTTATTAATGGATAACGCGAGGCAGTGTTGGATCGAGTATTAATATGTTATTTTCATGTTATGTTATCGTTATGTTTGTTTTATTTATGTTGTTAGTTGTATAACACTACAGATATTTTCTACAAATTGGTATCAGATTAGGTTATTTCAATAGTTTATTAAACTGTTGCAAGCTATGGCTTCTACATCCGGTATGCAGACACCGCAGTTTAATGGAAAGAATTATGAGTATTTTTCATTGACCATGAAGGTGATTTTTAGATCTCACAATGTATGGGAGATTGTTGAGGATGGGTACATAGAGCCCGCAGATGCAGCAATGTATACTGCACTTTCACAAGAAGAGAATGATACTTTGAAGGCATTATGGAAGAAAGATAGAAAATATATTTTCTTCATTCATTGGGAAATGCATGAATATATCCTTCCCAGAGTGGCAATAGCTAGTCAAAAAAGATCGCACGGGACATAATTAAAATTACATATAAAGGTAAGAAAAAAGTAAAAACCACCAAACTAAAGTTACTTCGTAGAGATTTTAAGAATTTGTTAATGAAATATTCAAATTATTTAGAATCGATCTTTACTTATGTAGATGTCTTAGTCAATAAAATTAAATCTCATGGTCATACTCTTGAAGATAGTAGGATTATTGAAATATTGCTTAGGAGTTTGCCTAAGAAATTTTATCATTTTGTTGTTGTTATTGAAGAAACTAAGGATCAGAGTCAATTTTCTATTGATGAGTTGCATGCATCACTAATACATCATGAACAAAGGATGAATAGATCGCATGCAAGTGTATATAAGGATTTTGCATCTCATGCAATAGGTATTCATGGTGAAAGAATAGGTCATTTCATCCCAAGAGGGAGAGGAAGAATTCCATCTAGAGGACGTGGCAGTGGTTCATCAAACTTAGGTGGAAGAGGAAAAAATCAAGAACAGAGTTATTGTTAGAGACAAGATATATTGTCTCATGTTCAATGCCATTATTGTAAGATATATGGGCATTATGCTTATGATTGGAAGAAAAATAAATATGATAAGGAGATGAAAAATAAAAATTAGGTGGGAAGTTCGATTTCTAATCTTGTGTTTATTGTATGTAAAAGGATTTCTAAAGAAATACATTCTTTATCCCCTATAGAATTTAATTTTTCAAAAGACAGTCCATATGATGTATGGTATTTGGATTCAGGTTGTAGTAATCACATGACATGTAATCTAGATTTTGTTTCTAATTTGGATGATTAAGTTAAGAGTGATTTAGCTCTTAGAAATAACAATATTGTGTGTGTAAAAGGAAAAGGCATTATTAGTATTCTAACAAGATAGGGGGAGAAAACAAGTATACAAATTGTTTATTTTGTTACAATTTTAAAACATAATGTTATGAATATTGGACAGCTAGTACAAAAAAGATACCAAGTCTATATGGAAGACAATGAGTGTGTGATTATGTATAAATCTCCTAACATTCAGTTTATTTCAGAAGTGAAGATGAGTAGCAAAAGGTTTTTCCCTTTGATTTTAAAACTAGGAAAAAAGATGAAATCATATCTCTTTGCAGCAACAATAACAACTCGATTCACAACCAAGTCCTCTGCTAAGTCAAATATAACTTCTAGTGATTACTGCACTCAAATAGACGAGTCTTGCACTATGGTAATATATTTCTACGCTGATGTAATAGAGTGTTGGACCAATGAAAATCAAGCCTTCGCTACAATAAGTGAGTCATGCATGGGTTCTTGCACTAATACAATTGATTTTTACACTGAAGGAACACAATAAAATTTTCATTCAGTCATGAAGGATGAATCATGGCTTTGGAATCTAAGGTATGGACATTAGAATTTTTGAGGTTTGAATTTACTTCATAGAAATAATATGGTTAAAGGTTTTCTATTGATTTAGAAACCAGAAAGGGTATGTGAAGGTTGTATTTTGGGAAAGCAACATAGAGATTCTTTCCTAGTTGGAAAAATAATAAGAGAAATTGCACCACTTGAAATTGTGCACTAAGATTTATGTGGACCCATGTAAACAGAATCTATTAGAGGTTGTTCATATTTTATGACATTCATTGGTGACTTCATAAGGAAGACATGGGTATATTTTCTAAGACATAAATTATATGCCTTTGATACATTTCAGCAATTCAAGCTATTAGTGAAGAAGCAAAGTGGATACTACATCAAAGTTATAAAGACAGACAAAGGAGGTGAATATGTTTCTCATGAATTTATTTATTTTTTAAAATATCATAGTATACACAAGAAAATTACTACCAGGCATACACCACTGCATAATGGTGTGGCATAGAGAAAGAATAGAATCATCATGGAGATGACGAGAAGCATATTGAAGGAAAAATACCTTCCAAAAGACTATTAGGAAGAAGCAGTAACAAATTCTGTTTACATTTTAAATAGGTGTCCAAAAAAATATGTTAGGAACATGGTTCCTCAAAAACCATGGACTAACATGAAACACATTGTTTAACATTTCATGTATTTTGGTTGTGTAGTGTATGCACATATACGTAATGAGATAAGGAAGAAGTTATACAACAAAGGAGAAAAATGTATCTTTGTTATGTATTGAGAGAATACAAAAATGTACAAGTTGTACAATTCAGTTACGAGAAAGGTTGTGATTAGTAGATATGTTCAATTCATTGGAAATGAAGCATGGGATGGAAGTTTAGAGAAAATAGAAAGTATAGAAGGAACTATTCTATATGATGATATGGTAGATGAAACAGTATCTACAAATCTTGGACATGCACCAAAATTAATAGCATAAGCTACACCTCCATCTATAGTTCGGAGGTATCCAAGATTTCAGCCATCTTTAGCCATGCAAGAAACACCATAGAGAACACTAGAAGAAACTCCATCACAACAAAGTAGTCATGCATCTAATAGTCCTGCGCAACAGAAAACATAGAGTCTTAGTGAAATTTATAATGTTGATACAACTAACTCATTTTCAGTTTTTTACATTTTTATATTGACTATAGATCCAATATATTTTTAAGAGCCCATAAAAAATAAAGTTTGGGAAAAATCCATGGATGATGAGATCGATGCTATAGCGAAGAAACAGACATGTGAGGTGGTGGATCTTCCAAAAGGAAAGGACGTGATAAGAGTGAAGTAGGTCTTCAAGACAAAATACAATGATGATGGAAAAGTAAATAAACATAAAGCAAGGATGGTAGCAAGAGGTTTTACGCAGCAATATGGAGTAGACTACAATGAAACATATGCACTTTTAGAACGTTTGGACATGGTAAGAATGGTTTTAGCAATTGCAGCTCAAAATAAATGGCCTATTTATTAGATGAATGTTAAATCAACATTCTTGAATGGTTTCCTTGAAGAGAAGTGTATGTAAATCAACGAGAAGGTTATAAGATTGAAGTTCATGAAATAAATGTATATAGGTTGAAGAAATCACTCTATGGTCTCAAGCAAGCACCTAGAGCTTGGTACAATAGAATTGAGTATATTGATAGTGACAATGCTAAAAGTATACATCACAGGAAAATCACATCTGGATATAACTTTGGATCATGAGTGGTTTTATGGGCTTTAAAGAAGAATCCCATTGTCACGTTATCTTCATTAGAAGAAGAGTATGTAGAAGCAAAAGGAGTAGCATGTCAAGATGTTTGGATGAGAGTGTTAACAGATTTATAGTAGAAGTAAGAGGACGCAATGCAGATTTTTTGTGACAACAACTTAGCCATAGCGTTGTCCCAAAATCATGTTTTTTAGAAGAAGAGAAATCACATTGATACAAGGTATCATTTCATCAGAAATTTGGTAAACAACAAGAAAATTCATCTTGAACTTTGCAGATCTGAAGATCAGTTTGCAAACATTTTTACAAAGGCTTTGGAAAAGGAATTTTTTGAATATTTGAGATATTTTATTGGGGTTTGTGATCCTGCACATGACAGATCTAGAAATACAAACCTAACTCCAAAATAGTTAAAGCTACAGGTCATAATAAAGGGGGATTGTTGAAAATATGCATGTGAAACTTATAATTCCTCCCGTAGCTTTTTAGGAAAGCTAAGTTTAGCTTTAGTTTAGCATACAGTCCAACTTTAGTTGGATTCCAATTTGTAGGAAATAGATTTAAATCAAATAAAACAAAATTTGTTTGTGTTATGCATGCACAACATGCGGATGTTTGAAAGCAACAATTCAGATTTAGAGTGCTCTATTTTTAGAGTTGTTTGTGCTTATTTAATTAATGGAGAGTGAAAAAAAGTGGCAGATCGAGTATTAATCTATTATTTTCATGTTATTTTATTTTTCTATTTATTTTCTTTATGTTGTTCATTGTATAAGAATGCAGAGATTTTGTAGATGTTGGAAATATGCATGTGTTACATGTATAATTTCCACCATAGCGTTTAGGAAAGAAAAAGTCAGCTTTAGTTTAACATGCGTCCAGACTTAATTGAGTTTAGTTGGATTCCTAATTTTAGGAAATAGATTTAAATCAAATAAAACAAAAGCAAATTTTTTTATGCATGTAAAACATTTGGTTTTTTTAAAGCAACATTTCATATTTAGAGTGATCTATTTTTAGATTTGCAGGTGGTTATTTAATTAGCAACAATTGTTATTGTTTTACAAGAATTTGTGCTGCACACACAACTTGAATGTAATGACCCAAAGCTCTAAGTTTGAAGAATATAATTAATGGATAATGCACAAGAATGCTGGTAGGATGTTTAATCTTTTATTTACAACTTATTTTATTGTTTCTCTTATTTTCTTTATGCTTTTCGTTGTATAAAACTGTAGAGATTTTGTACAAATTTGTTGGAAATATGCATGTGTTGCATGTATAATTTCAACTTTAGGTTATAGGAAAGAAAACGTCAGCTATAGTTTAGCATGCGTCAGGATTTAGTTGAGTTTAGTTGGATTCCTTTTATTAGGAAAATAATTTAAATAAAATAACACAAAATCAATTTGTTTTACGCATGCACAACATGCGGTTGTTTTAAAACAATAGTTCAGATTTATAGTGCTATGTTTTTACAATTGTAGGTGCTTATTTAATTTGTAGAAATTGTTATTATTTTGCAAGAAAGTGTGTTGCACGTACAACTTGAACGTAAAGAGCCAAAGCTCTGAGAACGAAGATTTTATTAATGGAGATTGCAAAACAAGGTTGGATTGAGTATTAATATGTTAATTGCATGTTATTTTATTGTTCTTTTTATTTTCCTTATGTTGTTTGATATATAGAACTGCATAGATTTTCGACAAATTGGTAGCAAAGTAGGTTATTCCAACTATTTTTTAAATTGTAGTGAGCTATGGATTCTACATACGGTATGCAAACACGACATTTTAATGGAAATAATTATGAGTATTGGTCATTGACCATGAAGGAGTTATTTAGATATCATGAAGTATGGGAGATCATTGAGGATGGGTACACTGAGCCTGTAGATGCAGCAGCGTATACTGCACTTTCACAAGCTAAGAAAGATAATTTTAAGGAGTTACAAAAGAAATATGGAAAATATATGTTCTTCATTCATCAAGAGATGCATGAAAGAATCCTTCACTTAGTGGCAGCAACAAGTCAAATAAAGACCGCATGGGACAACTTCAAGTTGTATATCAAGGTAAGGAGAAAAGAAAAATTGTCATGCTACAGTTACTTCATAGATAGTTTGAGAATTTGTTAATGAAATATTTAGATTACATATAATCGTTCTTTATATATGTAGTTGGCTTAGTCAATCAAATAAAATCCCATGGTGGGATTATTGAAAAATTGATTAGGAGTTTGCCTACGAAATTTGATCGTTTAGTTGTTGCTATTGAAGAAACTAAGGATATGAGTCAATTTTCTATTGATGAGTTACATGCATCACTAATCAATTATGAACAAAGATTGAATAGATCACATGCAAGTGTCTATCAATCTTTTACATCTCAGACAATAGGTATTAGTGGAAAAAGAAGAGGTTATTTCAGCCTAAGAGGAAGATGAAGAATTCCATCCAGAGGATGCGGAAGCGGTTCATCAAACTTGGGTGGAAGAGGAAAAAATATAGAACAAATTTATGGTGAGAGAAAATATAAGTCTCATGTTCAGTGTCATTATTACAAGAAGTATGGGCACTATGCTTATGATTGCAATAAAAATAAATATGATCAGGAGACGAAAAATTAAAATCAGGTTGGAAGTTATATTTCTAAACATATGTTTATTTAACGCACAAGGATTGCTGAAGAAATACCTTCTTTATCCCCTATTGGATGTAATTTTTCAAAAGAGAGTCCATGTGATGTTTGGTTTTTGGATTCATGTTTCAGTAATCACATGACATGTAATCTAGACTTGTTTTCTAGTTAGGATGATTCAGTAGAGAGTGATGTAAATATTTTAAATAACAATATTGTGTCTATAAAAGGAAAAAGGCATAGTTAGTATTCTAACAAGACAGGGGGACAAAAAAAGTATGCAATATGTTTATTATGTTGCAGGTTTGAAACATAACCTTATGATTATCGGACAACTAGTACAAAAAGGATACCAAGTCTATATGGAAGACAATGAGTTCGTGATTATGGACAAATCTTATAACACTCAACTGATAGAAAAAGTGAATATGATTAGCACTAGAATTTTCCCTTTGATTCAAAACTAGGAAAAAACAAGAAATCATATCCATTTGTAGCAAAATCAGTAGCTCAATTCACATCCAAGTCCTATACTAAGTCAAATCAGTCTTCTACAGAGTTCTGCACTAAGGTAACAAAGTCTTGCACTGATGTAACAGATTCCTGTGCCAATTCAAATCAGGTCTACGTTACAGCAATTGAGTCATGTGTTCGTTCCTGCACTAATGCAGTTGAGTCCTATGTTGAAGGAACACAATCATCTTTTCACTCAATCATGAAAAATTAATCATGATTTTCACATCTAAGGTATGGACATTTGAATTTTAGAGGTTTGAATTTAATTCATAGAAAGAATATGGTTAAAGGTGTTCCATTAATTCATCAACTTGAAATAGTACGTGAAGGTTGTATTTTGGCGAAGCAACACAAAGATTCTTTCCCAGTTGGAAAAATAGCAAGAGTAAGTGCACCACTTAAAATTGTGCACTCATATTTATGTGGACCCATGCAAAAATATTCTATTGGAGGTTGTTTATATTTTATGAAATTAATTGATGATTACACACAGAAGAAATGGATATATTTTGTAAGACATAAATCATATGACTTTGATACATTTTAGCAGTTAAAGGAATTACTAATGAAGAAAAGTGGAAACTACATCAAAGTTATAAGGAAAGACAGAGGAGGTGAGTATGTTTGTAATGAATTTATGATTTTTTGCAAATATCATGGTATACACAAGCAGTTTTCTACTATGTATACACCACAATAGAATGGTGTTGTAGAGAGAAATAATAGAACCATCATGGAGATGATGAGAAACATGTTGAAGGAAATGCACCTTCCAAATGACTATTGGGTTGAAGTAGTAATAAATTCTATTTACATTTTAAACAGGTGTCCAAAAAAACTTTTTAGGAACATGGTTCCTCAACAATCATGGATTAACAGGAAACAAATTGTTTCACATTTAATATTTTTTAGTTGTGTAGCGTATGCACGTGTACCTGATGAGGTAAGGAAGAAGTTGGAAAAAGAGGAGACAAGTGTATTTTTGTTGAGTATTTATAGAATAAAAAACCATACAAGTTCTACAATCTGGTCACTATAATAGTTGTGATCAATAGAGATGTTCAATTCATTGAAAATAAAGCATGGGATGGAAGTATAGAGAAAAAAAATGTATAACAACAAATATTCCACATGATGATATGGAAAATGAAACTTTAGAGCAGCAAGGTAATGTATCTACAAAGCTTGGCATGCACCACAATTCTTAGCACGAGCTACACCTCCATCTATAGTTCTAAGGTCTCCAATATTTAAGCCATCTTCAGCAATGCAAGAGACACCACATAGAACACCAGAAGCAGCTCCATCACCACAAAGAATTCCTGCATCGAATAGTCATGTGCAACATAAAACAAGGAGTCTTAGTGATTTATTATATTGATAAAACTAGTTCATTTTCAATTTTCACATTTTTTTAAAGCTACAAATCGAATATATTTTGAAGAGGTTATAAAAAATAAGGTTTCGGAAAAAGCCATGGATTATGAGATCGATTCTATAGAGAAGAATCATACATAGGAGCTGGTGGATCTTCTAAAAGGTAAGGATGTGATAGGAGTCAAGTGGGTATACAAGAAAAAATACAATGGTGATGGAAAATTCTAGAAACATAAAGCAAGGTTTGTAGTAAGAGGTTTTACGATGCAATATGGAGTGGACTACAATAAAATGTTTGCACAAGTTACATGTTTAGATATGGTAAGAATGATTTTAGAAATTACAGCTCAAAACAAATGGCCTATTTATCAGATGTATGTAAAATCAACATTCTTGAATGGTTGCCTTGAAGCAGAAGTTTATGTGAATCAACCAGAAGGTTATGAGATTGAAGGTCATGAAGGAAAGGTATACATGTTGAAGAAAGAACTCTATGGTCTCAAGAAAACACCTAGACCTTGGTACAAAAAATTTGATTCTTGTTTGACACAAAATGGTTTAATTAGGAGAAGCTTTGAGCCTACTTTATATAACAATATAAATGATTAAGGTAAGATTCTAATTATTTGTTTATACGAAGATGATTTGATCATTACTATAAATCTATCTATAGAGTCATTCAAATCATCCATGAAGAAGGAATTTGAGATGAAAGATATTGGTCTTATCCATTACTTTTTGGCCATTGAAGTCCAACAATCAAAAGGTGAAGTTTTTATCTCACAAGTAAAGTATGCAAATGATGTTTTGAAAAGTTTTAACATGTTGAATTGTAAGCCAATGTAAACACCAGTTGCAGTAGGTTTGAGGTTGAGAAAAGAGGATAGTGGATCATTTGTGGATCCAAGATTATTTAAAAAGTTGGTTATAAGTCTTATGTATTTTATGGGCACAAGGCTTAACATTATGTGTGGTGTGATTCTCATATCAAGGTTCATGGAATCTCTAAAAGATTCACATTGGCACTCTGGAAAAATAATTTTAAGGTATGTGAGTGGAACAAGGAACAATGGAATTCATTATTTAAGCTCATATGAGTTCAAACTCATTGGGTATACAGATAGTTACAGTGTTGGAAGTATAGATGACAAGAAAAGCACATCCAACTATAAATTTCATTTTGTAACAAGAGTGGTTTCATTGGCATTGAAGAAGCAACCCATTGTCACATTATCTTCAGAAGAAGAAGAGTATGTAGCAGGAATAGGAGCAGAATATCAAGTTGTTTGGATGAGAAGAGTGTTGATAGATTTACAAGAGAAACAAGAGGACGCTATACAATTTTTTTGTGACAACAACTTGGCCATAGCATTGTCGAAAAATCATGTTTTTCATAAGAGGAGAAATTATATTGATACAAGGCATCATTTCATCAGGAAGATGGTAAACAACAAAGAATATTGTCTTGAATTTTACAGTTCTGAAGATCATTTTACAGACATTTTTACAAAGGATTTGGAAAATGATGTTTTTGAATATTTGAGAGATTGTTTGGGAGTTTGTGATCCTGCACATGGCAGATCTAGAAATACATACGCAGATCCAAAATAGTGAAAGCTACAGGTTTGAAATTAAGGGGGAGTGTTGGAAATATGCATGTGTTGTATGTATAATTTCCATTGTGGATTTAATGAAGTTAAATTTAATTAACTACAGTTATCTTATCCAGGAAGTCTATAGCTTTTAGTGGATTATTAATTTTAGGAATTATATTAAAGAAAATAAAAAAAAATTAAATTGAATTTATTTCATGCACAATATGCATTGATTTAAAGTAGTAGTTTAGATTTGTAAAAGATCTGTTAAGATAAGTTAGTGGGTAAATTTAGGGAGAGTTAATTTATATTTAATTAGCGACAATTGTTATTATTTTTCAAGAAATTGTCTTGCGTGCACAGCTTGAATGTAATGATCCGAATCTCTGAGTAATAAGATTTAATTAATGGAGAATGCACAACAGTGCTAGATTGATGTTTAATCTGTTATTTGCATGTTATTTTATTGTTCTGTTTATTTTTTTAATGTTGTTCTCTATATAAGACTACAGAGATTTTCTACAAATTGGTATCAGAGCAGGTTATTCAAGTAGTTTATTAAATTGTAGCAACTAATGGATTCTACATTTGATATATAGACACCATAGTTTAATGGAAATAATTATGAGTATTGTTCATTGACCATGAAGGTGCTATTCAGATCTTAGGACATATAGGAGATCATTGGGGATGGGTACATAGAGCCCACAGATGCAACAACGTATACTACACTTTTACAAGCTGAGAAAGATACTTTGAAGGAGTTATGGAAGAAATACTGCAAATATCATTTCTTCATTCATCAAGGGATGTATGAAAGAATCCATCCTAGAGTGACAACAGTCAGTCAAGAAAACACCACATGGGACACACTTCAATTTGCATATCAAGATAAGGAGAATGTAAAAACCACCAAGCTACAGTTACTTCATAGAGATTTTAAGAATTTTTTATTGAAAGATTTAGATTTTGTAGAATCCTTCTTTACTTATGTATTTGGCTTAGTCAATCCAAAAAAATCCCATGGTGAGACTTTTGAAGACATAAGGATTAGAGAAAAATTCCTTAGTAGTTTTCCTACGAATTTTGATGCTTTATTTTTTGTTATTGAAGAAACTAAGGATCTGAGTAAATTTTCTATTGATGCATTGCATGCATCACTAATACATCATGAACAGAGGATGAATAGATCACATGTAAGTGTATATTAGGATTTTACATCTCAGGCAACAGGTATGCATGGCAAAATAAGAGGTCGTTTCAGCCCAAGAGGGAGAGGAAGAATTACATCTAGAGGATGTGGCAGCAGTTAATCAAAATCAGGTGGAAGAGGAAAGAATCAAGAACAAAGTTATTGTTAGAGACAAGATATGTCTCATGTTCAGTGTCATTATTGCAAGAAGTATGGGAACTATGCTTATGATTTCAAGAAAAAGCAATATGATCAAGAGAGGAAAATCAAAATCAGTTTGGAAGTTCTATTTCTAAACATGTGTTTATTACATACACAAGGATTGCCAAAGCAATACCTTATTTATCCCATATTGAATGTACTTTGTCAAAAGAGAGTCCATGTCATGTATGGTATTTGGATTGAGGTTGCAGTAATCACATGACATGTAATCTACATTTATTTTCTAGTTTGGATGATTTATTTAAGAGTGATGTAACTCTTGGAAATAAAAATATTTTTTCTGTAAATGGAAAAGGCATGGTTATTACTCTAACAAGACATGGGGATCAAACAAGTATGTGTTATCACCGAATCACAGCACCCCTGGATGTTGATCAGATTTCTCTTGTTTGATCACTCTAAGCATCCAGTGTGATTGGATAACATGGGTACTATCTCCAATTTGTGGGACTTGCTACTTGAGATAGACCTCCAGAGAAAGCTGGTTCTTGCTCCTAAACTACCTGCCACAATCTACTCCAGTGCAGGCAGGCCTAACTAGCTATTCTAACCTAAAATTCTAAGGGACCAGAGAGAGAGAATGCATAAAATGAAAGCCTACACTAAAGCGGTGATACACCAGAAAAAGAGGGTGTGAGAGTAATCTCCAAATGTATGAAATACAGAGGCAAAGTGCACACTAGAAGAGGTGATGACAGTTCACCATAATCCAGCAAAAGGCATTCACAGCAATATTCCAAGCACACACAATGATAATGAATTCCTGCAAGAACATAATAAATAGACACAATATACTTGTAGAAAGATTAAAGGGGCAAGAAGAATGCAAGGAAACACAGCAGGGGAAAATATATCCACAAACTGATATTTTATTGCTTCATGATATGCACAGTTCAATCTATTACAAGATAAGGGTGGATCACCATGCAAGGAGTCCACTATAAGGGCCTACAACACACTGGCCTCACAAAGCAATTTTTACAGAGCTTTGTTACCCAAAAACTCTCCCCTTTACAATGAGCCCAACACTCCAATTTATAGAAAAAATGAGAAGGAAAAGAGAAGGGAAAATGGAAATCCCGAAATCTGTCCTTCAACCACCTGTAAGAGGCATTAAATTGAGTGGAATGGGGTATAAATTACTTGCAAAAGGCTCCCCATACTGTCCCATGTGCTGCAGCAGAGAAGGAATGATGACCATGCCTCTTAATTGCACTCCCAGCTACCAAATAAAACACTGTTCTGAACCCGGCCACGTTTCCTTAAAAAAATCAATAAATTTCTTATCAAATCTGGAATTTCTTGATTTCTGTGCATCGGGCTCGGAACCACGATTCCAACGGTACCAATTTTGTGCGATTTCGTTGAGAAATGCAAAAGTTATGGATTTTTGAGTGCGGGAAGCTATTTTGGGTCTTGGCAGGCGTTTTCTGTCATTTGACAGAAATGAGCATTGATTGACTGGAGCCGAATATGTTTATTTTATTTAAATATATCTACCCTCATTAAAATTAAGAAATCCAGTTTTTGTGGCATAGAGGACGTCGTGCTCGTTCCAGAAAGTCCAATTTTATGAAAATCGGAGCTCGGAGTACAAAGTTATGGCCGTTTGAAGTTTCCGGACCAAACCGTTGACTTTTCTTCCCTGCCTTCGGCCATTTCAGATTTTTGCGTCCCGCGCGTCCTTTTGTCCCATTTAGCACAGTGCTCCTTGTGCTGATTTCGGGCGAACCGGCCGGTTCGCGCCCATTTTGTCCCAAATGTCCCAGTTGTTTCGGACTGCTTTTTCCCATTTCGCCCGGTTCGGCCGGTTCACGTACTTTTGGCCTGCGCGTCCCAGACTGTTTCGGGCCGCCTTGACTCATTTCGCCCAGTTCGGCTGGTTCGCATACTTTTGTCCCAACTGTCCCAAAGGCGACCCTCTCAGCAGTTAGCCAATTTTCTCTTTTGGCCAGATCGGCTTTTCGCGCCCCCGCCGCGTACTTTTGTCCCAGATGTCCCAATTGCTTCTGGGGCCGCCTGTGCTCATTTCGGCTGATCCGCGCCTTTTTGTCCCAACTATCCCAAATGCTGCGAAGACTAGGACTTAGCCATTTTTCATGATTTTTCCTGGCCCGAGCTTGTTTTTGCAATTTTTTTCATTTTCTCAGAAATTGCTCTCTTCTACTTGGACAGGGGAGTTAGAAAAAATATGAGGGGACCCTAGAAATATGAATTTTTTGCCTGGACTCAATATAATTTCCTGGGACTAAAAGAATTTGATGCATGTTATCAAAATTACCTTGAGGGTGAATTTTGGATAACAGTATGCTAGATATTTATTATGTTGCAGGTTTAAAACATAACGTTATCATTATTAGATATATGGTACAAAAAGGATACTGAGTCTATATGGAAGACAATGACTGCGTGATTGTGGAAAAATATCCTAGCACTCACTTGATTGAAAAAATGAAGATGAGAAGTAATAGGATGTTTCCATTGATTTTATAAATACGAAAAATTAAGAAATTAGATCTATTTGCCGAAAAAACAAATCAGTTCATAGCCAATTCCTGTGCTAATTCAAATTAGCCTTGTACTGAGTTATGTGCTCAAGTAGATGAGTCATGCTCTAAGGTAATAAAGTCATGCGCCGGTTCCTACGCTAACACAATTGAGTCCTACACTAAAGGAATACAGTCAACTTTTCATTCAGTCATGAATGATGAATCATGGCTTTGGCATCTAATGTATGGACATTTGAATTTTGGAGGTTTCAATTTACTTCATAGAAAGAATATGTTTAACAGTTTTCGATTGATTCAGGAACCGGAAAGGGTATGTGAAGGTTGTATTTTGGGGATGCAAAATAGATATTCTTTCCCAATTAGAAAAATGACAAGAGCAAGTACACCTCTTGAGATTATACATTCAGATTTATGTGGACCCATGCAAACAACTTCTATTTGCGGTTGTTCATATTTTATGACATTCATTGATGACTACATAAGAAATACATGGGTATATTTTTAAAGACATAAATCAAATGCCTTTGATACATTTCAGTAGTTCAAGGCATTAGTGTAGAAGCAAAGTCGATACTACATCAAATTTATCAGGATGGACAGAGGAGGTGAGTATGTTTCTAATGAATTTATGAATTTTTACAAATATCATTGTATACAGAAGCAATTTACTACCAGATATACACCACAACATAATGGTGTGGTAGAGAGGAAGAATAGAACTATTATTGAAATGGAAAGAAGCATGTTAAAGGTAAAAAACCTTCCAAATGACTATTAGGTAGAAATAATGACAACTTTTTTTTACATTTTAAACTGGTGTCCAAGAAAACTTGTTAGGAACATGGCTCATCAACAACCATGGACTAAAATGAAACACAATGTTTCACATTTCAAATTTTTTGGTTGTATAATGTATGCACATGTACGTTATGAGCTAAGGAAGAAGTTAGAAAACAAAGAAGAAAAGTGTATCTTTCTTGGGTATTCAAAGAATACAAAAACATACAATTTATACAATTTTGTCACTGGAAAGGTTGTGATCAGCAGGAATGTTTAGTTTATTGAGAATGAAGCATGGGATTGAAGAATAGAGAAAATAGTAAGTATAAAAACAACTATTCCGTAATGATGATATGACAGATGAAACTTTAGAGAAATAAAGTACTACATCTACAAATCTTGGACATGCACCACAATTTTTAGAACAAGCTACACCTCCATCTATAGTTTAGAGGTCTCCAAGATTTGAGCCAACTTCAGAAACACCAGAAGTGACTTGATCACCACAAAGCAATCCTACATCGAATAGTCGTATGCAAGGAAAAACAAGGAGTCTTAATGATATTTATAATGTTGATACAACTAATTAATTTTCCATTTTTGCATTATTTTCTGAAGCTACAAATCCATTATATTTTACAGAGGCTATAAAAAATAAAGTTTGGGAAAAATCCATGGATGATGAGATTGATGCTATTGAGAAGAATTAGACATGGGAGCTAGTGGATATTCCAGAAGGAAAGGACATGATAAGAGTCAAATGGGTCTACAAGACATAATACAATGCTGATGGAAAAGTACATAAACATAAAGCAAGGTTGGTGGCAATACGCAAAAATATGGAGTTGACTACAATGAAATGTTTTCATGAGTAACACATTTAGACATGGTAAGAATGGTTTTAGAAATTTCAGCTCAAAACAAATGGCCTATTTATCACATGGATGTAAAATAAGAATTCTAGAATGGTTTCCTTGAAGAGGAAGTTTATGTGAATCAGCGAGAAGGTTATGAGATTGAAGGTCATGAAGGAGAAGTATACAGATTGAGGAAAACACTCTATGGTCTCAAGCAAGCACCTAGAGCTTGGTATAGCAGAATAGATTATTATTTGATTGAGAAAGGTATTAGTAGGACTACTAGTGAGCCTACCTTATACACCAAGATATAAATGAGCAAGGTAATTGTTATCTCAATTTTTCCCCCCAGAAAAATTGATCAAACACGACCCTGCATAGTAAATATAAGGGTCAGCTCTGTCATGTGAGCCACATTTGAAATCTAACTATCAATCTCGAATCCGAGGAGTAGGTACAATTGAAATGGAGGAGAAGGGTTGTAAAATGGGGCCGAACAATTTCAAATAAACTAGAGACGTAAAGGAGAGAGACGGGGAAAAGGCTCAAATTCTTCGGGCTTCACAAATGATTCAGAGCGGGCCCAAACTGGCTAAGTATGGAAGAGTCAGTGGAAGGTGCCAAGTGTCTCAATGACGCACCTTCAAGGGTAAAATCCAAGGGCCAGTATCAAATGAGCGCAGAGTCTCCACGTGTCCAGAGTCCCCCAAAATTCACATCGGCCATTGAAAAGTCTTCAACTCAGTGGAAGGTGCCAAGTGTCGACTCGACACAACTTCAAAAATAGAATCCAAAAGCAGTCCCCAAACAAGCGTCGGCATTCCATGTGTTCCAGGCCTTAAAAAAATTAGAGCCAATAGTTGAAAAGTAAAGATGGGTAGAGTCAGCGGAGGGTGTCACATGCCTCAACCATGAAAATTTCAGAGGGGCAGCTCAAGGGCTAGACTCAAACAAGCGCTAAGTTTCCACATGTCCCAGGTAAGAAATATGGCCCCATGAAACAAAATACTTAGCCAAAACATAAGGAAACAAAGCAAGCCATGGAAGGTGCCACGTGTCTCTTTGGTGCAACTTCAAAAATAGAATCCAAAAGTGATCCCCAAATGTGCGCCATGTCTACACATGGTCATGATTCAAGTCAAGGTGGGAAGGCGGGTTGTTGGAGGCAATTCAAACTTTTTGGCTTGGAAGGTGTAAAGTATAAAAATGAGCCACACCTCCCCTAACGCCCAAGGAGCCATGTGTAACGCCTTAATTTCATGCGGGTCAACGGGCCTAGGGAGGACTTTTCACCCAAATGGAAAATGTGGACCTTTGGGCCCGAAGATGGTTTTTTGACAAAATGAATTATGGGGCTACGGGGAATTTTTTTCAATTTGTATTTTTTGGTGCCAAAAGGCATAAAGTGAATTTTGGGCCCATGGACCCATTCTAGTAACTGGTTTTCACCATTTTTGTATAGACCCAAATCAAATATTCAAATGGACACATCTTTCGATCGAGTGTCTGAAATTCAACAAATTTTGCACCATTGGAAAGGTATCGACCTTGTCTACACCATGGAAACCTAAAACTTTAATTCTGACAAGGTTAAGTGGGTGAAAATGGGAAAACATATTTTAGGCCATTAATGTAGAATCTGATTGCTTCAACAACCAGACCAAATTCTATTTGATCTGCCATTTTCCCTTCTTCAACACACTAGATAGACATAGTAGGCAGACTTGACAGAGTGTGTGAGGATCTACAGTAGCCATTAGTGGTTAGTAGTTGGTCTTCAGGATAAGAGTCAAGTTTCTCTTCTTTCCCTATGATTTTCATTATCTATATATTATAACACTTCTCATTTGAGAAGAAAGAGACATTCTAGGATGTGGGAAAACTCTGTCAAGTTGTTTCCCAACTCAATTTGAGTTGTAAGCCTTATCCCACACTTGGAGAGTGTATTTGTGCCTCTGAGCACCCATGCAATAGTATGTGCACCTTATAGAGCAATAAAATCTTGTTTTGTGGCATCTTTTCACCCTTGGCATTGTTGTGTTGTTTCTCTATGCTTGTATACCTTGTGTTTTCTCTCTTTGTATGTATTTCACGATTGCAGGTGTAATATGTTGTGGTTCGTGGAGTTTCGATGTTGGATTTGGATTTGGGTTTGTGTCACTTCTATTTGACCTCCCTCAGTCCCCTTTTCCCTGTTTCATTCTCCCTCAATAGAATATCTCGCCACTTCCTTTTCTGGTGTATCACCATTTAGTGTAGTCTCTCTTTCACCCTTTCTCTCTTTCCTTATTTCTTTGGAATGGTTATATTAGGATTAAGTAAGCTTTTCCTGTAGTGGAGTAGCTAGTGGTAGGTAGATTAGGAAACAAGGAACAAACCTTCTCTGGAGTTCCATCTCAAGTTTTACAAGTCCTACAGCTTGAGAGATGGTTCAATGTTGTACAATTACACCGAATGATGCACTCACAACCAAGACATTCGAGGGTGATGTGATTCTGTAAAAACAATTTTAGCATGCCTTGTGGGACAGTTCTAAAGCACCTTAGCACTTCATCTTAGCAGGTTAATGTGTTCCTATTAAGGCTCAGCCTTTTTAGGCACATGCAAGCAAATCTGGAAACTCCATCTGTTCAACAACCCATTCTCTGAGTTGCAGAGATTTTCCATCCATTTCCACCCATCTTCATTCATTTTCCTTCCCACATATTTCATTTTCTTCCATTCCATGAAGTTGTGAAATCATGACTTCGTTTTCTTCTTGGAACCCACACTTGCAGAAATAGCAGTGTAGTCCACCTCCAAAACATTCCCAACTCCTTCAGATCAACATTATGATCAAATCTAGAACCATTATGCTTACCCATATGAGCAGGGTCAAAACCATTCTGGCTAAGGAGCTTATCAAGATCAAAGGGACATATACAATGGTGACAGCTACATGGAAAATGCTAATATGCTAGAGAAGATTCAAGAAATAGAGGCTAGGATGGTGTAAATCAGGGCTACAACACAAATGAAGGCATTCAGGATTGGTTTCAGGGCACCTTGTCCATGGGGAGGCCCTTTTCCAAGAAATTATTGCCCTTAGGAGAAGTTCGACTGCATGGTTGAAGTGTTGCCTCAACTTACACAATAGATTGAGGATATTGAGGCATATGAGAAAAGTGTAAGACAACCTTGTCAATGGGTAAGTTAGTCACTAGTTCCCTATCCTTGATATTCTCTTTCTCAAATTTTTTCATTTCAACATGATCAAGAGTTAAGCCCCTCAGTTGCTGCCCCAAGTGTTGATTTCTCTTCTCCATTTCCAAGTATTCCATCTCAATTCAATTTGTCTCCCCTTTTCCTTTCCAAGCATTCATTCCCTCCAAACAAACAAGAAGTTCCACCTCTCTCCCCACCACAAACAACTTCAAATCTGATTGAACCCCAACTTGTCACTCCTCTTGCTTTCCCATGTGCATGTTGGTAAGAGACTCAAGAATCCATTCAAGTAGAACAAGAAGAAGAGGAACCCAACATAAAAGAAATGACAAACAATCTGAATATTTGGGTTGTTAAATTTGGGTATACAAATATCCCTTTGATGGTTAAGCCAATAGAGGACATCAAGGTTGAAGAACCAGTTATGGGTGAGGATGCATTTGTAGTAAAGAAGGAACAAAAACAAGGAGAAGAAGATCACCAGTCTATTTTCTCTTAATGCAGTGTCCCTAATGGCACTCTATCTGAAGAGGATGCTAATATAATCCGAGATGCACAACCACTTAAAGAGGAGGAACAATCAGCTCCAAGCCCCATTGAAGAGGAGCAGCTGAGAGGGATCAAATCATAGTTAAAGCCACTCAATGAAGAAAGCATCATTGGAGATTTTTTGTTTTCATTTCAAGGGCCTGATTTGATTGATGAACCCATGATGGAGGAGGACTATACGGTTTCAGAGGCTCCAAGTGGAGAATAGGCCATAGAAGAACCTCAGTTATTCCTCTCACTTCATCCCCTTTAGGCTCTAATGTAGAAGAAGAGTTTGAAATTTCAAAATTCATGTTTAAAGAAGAGGGGAACCATGGTGAGAAAGTTACAGATCAGGAGGACACCATGGAGGAGGTTAAGCACATGTAGCCGGACAACAAGGAGGCAGATTATTTGTCTGACTTGGATGATTTTTTTTATGGAGAGGAGCCCATGGAGATCACATCATTTTATCCTCCATCATCCACCTTCCAAGCATATAATCCTACTACCATAAATGAGAGCATTCAAGTACAACAATCTGTGTCTCACAGCATCCCTCTAGAACCAAGGTTAGAAGATATAAGTCTTGTATATTCTTCATAGGAGAAGGAAGAGAAAAGGCAAGAAGATGTCATCTCTCTCACACCATCCATCCAAGAAGGTCAGAAAGAAGAATCTTTTCTTGGAGTTGAAATTCAGAAACATGGGCACATTCAAAGGATCAGACTGTGTCCAATCAGTTACTTGGCTTCATTGGAGCCAAGGGAGAATCCAGAACCAGTCATGCCTATTTCAGGGCATGAGGATGAGTACCAAAGTACCAAGGGTCATCATCAACACCTCTAGGAGTCCAATGCTAATCAGATTGAGAGGGTATTTTTTTGTTGATGTTGATACCTTGATGATTTGGGTGGAGGACCAGCTTATGGTAAGTTTTTCACTCATCCAAGCAGCCATATTCAGTGAAAAACCATTTACATGGCTGCCCCTTTTGAGAAAAGGAAGCTACTTCTCCCTACCAGTTGCAGGATTTGTTTGAGTCCCTTTTCTCTATGGTTATTATAGGAGTAGGAGTAGATTTTGTTTTTAGTAGAATAAGTGCTTGTGCACACTCTTCATGTCTCATTTGAGGCATGTATGATTTTTGTCTTTGTACATCATTTTTGTTTGTATTGCTTCGAAGGTGCAAAGGCCAGGCCCCTCAATATTCATGACAGAGAGACCCATAGTTACCTGTAATAATTTCTAGTTTCAAATAAAACACAAATATAGAGAAAATAAAATTAGAATCAAGATACTCCATTCTCAGGAATAGGTAAAGCCCCAGCGGGGTGAGTCTAGGGCCAGAAGGATGCATGCAATCAGGGAGAAATTTCAAAGCAAAAAGGATCAGTATCAGGATATCATTCTTGACTCTATGCCCAATGAATGCTTCAAGGATAATGGTCCCTTCATCTAGCAGGTAGATGTCCCCATGAGTCACCAAATTGTTATCTCAATTTTTCCCCCCAAGAAAAATTGATCAAACACAAACCTGCACATAAAATATAAGGGTCAGCTCTATTATGTGAGCCATTTTTTAAATCTAACAATCGATCTCGATCCGAGGAGCAGACAGACTCGAAGTGGAGGAGAAGGGTTGGAAAATGGGGCTGAACAATGTCAAAGAAACCAAAGAATCAAAGGAGAGAGACGAGGAAAAGGTTCACATTCTTTAGGCTTTACAAACAATTCAGAGCAAGCCCAAAATGGCTAAGTATGGAAGAGTCGGTGGAAGCTGCCAAGTGTCTCAAAGGTGCACTTTCAAGGGTCAAATCTAAGGGCCAGTCTCAAACGAGATTGGATCCTCCACATGTCCAAAGTCCCCCAAAAGTTTCACTGGTTGTTGAAAAGTCTTTGACTCAATGGAAGGTGCCAAGTGTCGACTCGACGCAACTTCAAAAACAGAATCCAAAAGTGGTCCCCAAAAAAGTATCAGCCTTCCACGTGTCCCTGGCCCAAAAGGGATAGAGTCGGCCGTTGAAAATTCAAGATGGGTAGAGTAAGTGGAGGGTTCCACACGTCTCAACCATGAAAACTCAAGAGGGGTGGCCTATAGGCTAGACTCAGACAAACGCCAAGTCTCCATGTGTCCCAGGTCAGACATATGGCCCTAGGAAACAAAAAGACTTAGCCAAAACATAAGGAAAAAGAGCAACCCACAGAATGCACCACATGTCTCTTTGGTGTAACTTCAAAAATAGAATCCAAAAGAAGTACCCAAACGTGTGTCATCTCTACACATGGCCATGCTTCAAGTCAAGGTGGGAAGGACGGTCGTCGGACGCAATTCAACTTTTTTTAGCTAGAAAGGCGTAAAGTATAAAATTGAGCTGCACCTCCACTAATGCCCAAGGAACCACGTGTCAAGCCTAAATTGCATACAGGATGGCAGGTCTGGGGAGGAATTTTCATCGAAATGGAAAATGCGGACCTGGGGGCCAAAAGATGGTTTTTTTACAAAATGAATTGTGGGGCTATGAGGCATTTTTTGCATTTTGTATTTTTTGGTGCCAAAAGGTGTAAAGTGACTTTCGGGCCCGCAGACCTGTTATACTAACTATTTTTCACCTTTTTGTATGGACCTGACTCAAATATTCAAATGGACATATCTTTCGATCCACTTTATGAAATTCATCAAATTTGGCACCATTAGAAAGGTCTCAACCTCGTCTATGCCATGGAAAACTAAAACTTTAATTCTAACGAGGTTAGGTTGGTGAAAAATGGAAAAAAAAAATTTCAATCTATTAATGTAGAATCTGATTACTTCAACAACTAGATCAGATTCAATTCGATCCACCATTTTTACTTCTTCAACAAACCAGATAGGCTTGACAGATTGTGGGTTGATCCATAATGGGAATTAGTGGTTGGTGGTTAGACTTTAGGAGCAGAGTTGAGTTTCTCTTCTTTTCATCTGATTTTCATCATCTATATATTGTAACACTTCTCGTTTGAGAAGGAAGAGACATTTTTGGATGTGGGGAAACTCGGTCAATTTGTTTCTTGAATCCATTTGATATGTAAGCCTTCTCATATGCCTGGAGAGCATACTTGTGCCTCTGCGCACCGATGTAATAGTCTATGCACCTTATAGAGCAATAAAATATTGTTTTGTTGTGTCTTTCAACCCTTGGCATTGTTTTGTTGTTTCTTTGTGCCTGTCTACCTTAAGTTTTCTCCTTGTGTATGTATTTCATGTTTACAGGTGTAAGATGTCATGCTTTATGAAGTTTCGATGGTAGATTTGGATCTGGGTCTGTGTCACTTCTATCTAACCTCCCTCAGTTCCCTTTTCCCTGTTTCATTCTTCCTCAGTGAAGTATCTCACCACTTCCTCTTTTGGTGTATCACTGTTTAGTGTAGGATCTCTTTCACCCTTTCTCTCTCTCCATGTTTCCTTAGAATGGTTAGATTAGGATTAGGTTAACTTTGTCTACACTGGAGTAGCTAGTGGTAGGTAGATTAGGAAACAAGGAACCCACCTTCTCTGGAGGTCCATCTCAAGTTTTGCAAGTCCCACAGATTGAGAGATGGTCCAATGTTGTGCAATCACACCAAATTCCCCACTCACAACCAAGCCATTCAAGGGTGCTATGATTCTACACTAATAGTAAGATTACAATTTTTTGTTTATACGTAGATGATTTGATCATTACCGGAAATACATATATAGAGTCATTCAAATTAGCAATGAAGATGAAAATTGAGATGAAAAATCTTGGTCTTATGCATTAATTTTTGGGCATTGCTATTCAACAATCAGAACGTGAAGTTTTTATCTCACAAGAAAAGTATGTAAATGATGTTTTGAAAAGGTTTAACATGTTGAATTGTATTACATCGCCAACAACAGTTGTATTAGATTTGAAGTTGAGAAAAGATGATGAAAGATCATTTATGGATCCAACATTGTTTAAGAGGTTGGCTGGAAGTCTTATGTATTTGATGGCCACAAGGCTTGACATTATGTATGGTCTGCGACTCATATCAAGGTTCATGGAATCTCTAAAAGCTTCACATTGACAAGATGGAAAAATAATTTTAAGGTACGTGCGTGGAACAAATAATCCTAGAATTTTATATTCAAGTTTAGATGATTTCGAAATCATTGGTAATACAGATAGGTATAGTGCCAAAAGTATAGATGACGGGAAAAGTACATATGGTTGTACTTTAGTTTGGAACAAGAGTGGTTTCATGGGCATAAAAGAAGAAGCCCATTGTCATGTTATCTTCAACAAAAGAAGCATGTCAAAATTTTCTGATGAGAAGAGTGTTGACATATTTACAACAGAAACAAGAGGACATTACACATATTTTTTGTGGGAACAATTCAACAATAGAGTTGTCCAAAAATCATGTTTTTCATAAGAGGAGAAACCACATTGATACGAGGTATCATTTCATCAAGGAACTGGTAAACAACAAGGAAATTCATCTTGAATTTTATCGATCCGAAGATCAGTTTGTAGAATTTTTTACAAATTCTTTGATAAAGGAAGTTTTTGAATGTACACAGTCTTATACATTGAACAACATTAAAAAACAAACCGAACAATTAAATTACATGAAAATAACATATTAGTACTCAATCTAGCATTGTTGTGTGTTTGCCATTAATAAAATCTTCATACTCAAAACTTCTGCTCATTACATTCAAGTTGTGCGTGCAACACATTTTCCTCTAAAACAATAACAATAATTGCTAATTAAATAACCACCTATAGATCTAAAATAAGAGTACTCTAAATCTAAACTGTATCTTTAAAACAACCGCATGTTGTACATGTATAAAACAAACTGCTTTTATTTTATTTCATTTAAATCTATTTCCTAAAAATAGGAATCCAATTAAATCTAGATTTCATGCTAAATTAAAGCTAAAATTATCTTTCCCTAAAAAGATAAGGGAGGAATTATATGCTACACATGCATATTTCCAACACTACCCCTTAATTCTAACCTATAACTTTCGCTATTTTGAAGCAGCATTTATATTTCCATATTTGTCATGTTCAGGATCACAAACTCCCAAACAATTTCTTAAATATTAAAAAGCGTCCTTTGCTAAATCCTTTGTAAAAAAGTATGCAAACTGATCTTTGGATCTGCAAAAATTCAAGATGAATTTCCTTGTTATTTACCAACTCTTTGATAAAATGATACCTTGTATCAATTTTCTTAGTACTATTCCCCCTACGATGAAAACATGATATTTTTGACAACACTGATGGCTGAGTTGTTGTAAGGAATACATCTGACAATTGCAACATTTTGAATCTATGGTAAATATGTCAACACTCTTCTCATCCAAATAGCTTGACATGCTACTTCTATTCGTTACAATATGACATCTTGCGGTGAAATTCTCAAAATAATATAACAATGTGATTCATCTTTGATGCCCACGAAACCACTACTGTTCTAGGAATTAGTAATTTAATCAAAGGATGTGATAATTATTGGCATCTACACTTCGTGCCCTATCACATATCAATATACATCTATAGAGACTGAGAAACACCTGAACAGGGTAAATATGGTAACTTTCTAAAAATAGTAGTTCCATGTAACATACCTCAAGAATTATTTCCCAAAAATAACACAGATATGAACTCAAGTTTGGTTAAATTTATTGAGCAGTTGATATGAGTTTCTCAAAAATATCATAAGCTTGTCAATGCCTTGTACACTCGTCAACCACCTTAGACATCCATACCAATATTTAACACAATTTTGAGATCCACACATAGGTTTCTTCATCCTAGTTTCTCAGACTTTAAGACCTGAGTTCTATCAAGATTTTTCTTAGAAAATCATTTCTGACCTCTAACACTCCAACATGTCCAACCTCCAACCTCTTTCATGGCAAAAATCATTTGTCATGTTATAACATTGTGAGATACAAACTTCAAGTTCTGATTCCCCCAAAAATGCCCAAACATTAAGTGCACCAGTGCTCACCATGATCTCAATTGTCGATTCCCAGAATTCAAATCTGTAATGGCTAATTGTCAGGTGACTCTAGGGGGTAGATCTCTTCAGAACATCTATCACATTCAACTCCTGTCCTCTAGTAGACCATTCTTCCTATCTACCTCGCCAACCACTTCCTCCCCTAATCTTTCCAATTTAGGTTCTTTGCTTGCTCCGGGAAGGAAACCATTCTATGTCAAGATCAGAATCATAGCCTAGAGATCTAGATGCTTGCATTTTAGATGGTAAAAGATGTCCCCCGGATTTTCCTCACCAACCTATATACCTTTTCTTCATGAAATTCAATCTCATAACCTTCTAGTTGATTCAGATAAAACTTTCTCTTCAAGGAAACCATTCAAGAATGCTGATTTTACATCCATCTGATATATTAGAGGCCATTTGTTTTGAGAAACAATTGCTAAAACCATTCTTACCATATCCGAACGTGCTACTGGTGCAAACTTTTCATTGTAATCAACTCTATATTGTTGTGTAAAACCTCTTACTACTAGCCTTGCATTCGTGTTTTTGTACTTTTCCATCAACATTATATTTGGTCTTGTAGACCCACTTGAATCCTATCACGTACTTTCCTTTTGGAAGATTCATCGGCTCCCATGTGTGATTCTTCTCTATAACATCGATATCATCATCCATAGGTTTTTCCCAAAAATATGTTTATAGCCTCTTCAAAATATACTTGGATCTACAACTTGAGAAAAAAATACAAAAAATGAAAATGAATTAGTTGTATCAACAAATTATAAATCTCACTTAGAATTCAATGTTTTCTGATGCATAGAAACTATTCAATGTAGGAATGTTTTGTGCTGATGGAGTAGCTTCTGGTGTTCTTTGGTGTCTCATTGTATGGTTGAATATGGCTGAAATCTAGGAGACCTTTGAACTGTAGATTGAGGTGTAGCTTGTGCTACGACTTTTGGTGCATGTCCAAGATATGTAGATACAATACCTTCCTGCTCAAAAGTTTTTATCCACCATATCATCATGTGGAATAGCTGCTGACATACTCACTGCTATCTCTATACTTCCATCCCATGCTTCATTCTCAATAAAATGAATATCCCTTCTGATCACAACCTTTCCTAGTGATTGGATTATACAAACTTGTACGCTTTTTTATTCTCTGAATACCCAACAAACATACACTTTTCTCCTTTTTTGTATAACTTCTTCCTTAGCTCATCAAGTACATGTGCATATACTACACAGCCAAAAATTCTCAAATGAGAAATACTGTGTTTCCTGTTAGTCCATTCTTGTTGAGGAACCATGTTCCTAACAATTTTTGTTAGAGACCTATTTAGATATGTAAACAGAAGTTTCTACTGTTTCTCCCCAATAGTCATTTAGAAGGTGCTTTGCCTTCAACATGCTTCTTTCCATCTCCATGATGGTTCTATTTTTCCTCTCTGTCCATACCATTCTGTTGTGGTGTATACATGGTAGTAAATTTCTTGTGTATACCATGAGATTTGCAAAAGTTCATAAACTCATTAGAAACATACTCACCTCCTCTTTCTGTCCTTAGAAATTTGATGTAGTATACAGTTTGGTTCTCCACTAATGCCTTGAACTGATGAAATGTATCAAAGGCCTATGATTTATTTCACAGAAAATATAGACCCATGTCTTCCTGTTGTCTAATTAACAATTAATGTCATAAAATATGAACATAACCTCCAATAGAAGTCTGTTTGCATGGCTCCACATAAATATAAGTGCTCAATTTTTCAAGTGGTGCACTTGCTCTTGTTGTTTTTCCAACTGGGAAGGAATATATAGTGTTGCTTCCCCAAAATACAACTTTCAAATACCCTTTCTTGTTTATGAATCAATGACAAACCTTTAACCATATTGTTTGTATGTAATAAACTAAAATCTCCAAAATTCAAATGTCCATACCTTAGATACCAAAGCCACTGATTCATATTTCAAAACTGAATGAAAACCTTGATTGTGTTCCTTCAGTGAAGGAATCAACTGTATTAACACAACAACCAGCATTTAGGACTCACTTGTTTTAGCACAGAACGTGACTTGCATTGGCGCAGGACATTTGTTACATTACCGCAGGTCTCATTTGTTTGAGTGTAGGACTCAGTAGAAGATTGATTTGACTTAGCACAAAACTTGGCTACAAACTAAGCTACTGATTTTTGCTGCAAACAGATCATGAATTCTTCTTTTTTCCTGAGGTTCCAATATCAAAGGAAACATCTTATTGCTGTCTCGTCTTCACTTTTGCAATCAACTGAGTGTTACGAACCTTTTTCCACAATGACACACTCATTGTCTTCCATATAGACTTCTGTATCCTTTCTATACAAGTTTTCCAATACTCATAAGGTTATGTTTCAAACCTGTAACATAGTAAACATCTTACATACGTGTTTCCTCCCCCTGTATTTTTAGAATACTAACTATGCATTTTCCTTTTATGGAAACAATATTGTATATTTCAAAGAGTTACATAACTCTTAATTGAATCATCCAAACTAGAAAACAAATCTACATTACCCATCATCTAGATTACCCATCATGTGATTACTGCAACCTAAATCCAAATACCATACATTACATGGAATTTGTTTTGAGAAATTACATTCAATAAGTGGATAAAGAAAGTATTGCTTTGGCAATCCCTGTGCATGCAATAAACATAGGTTTAGAAATATAACTTCCAGCCTAATTTTGATTTTTGCCTCTCCTGATCATATTGCTTTTCCTTGCAATCATAAGCATAGTGCGCATACTTCTTGCAATAATGACACTAAACATGAGACTTATCTTCGTCTCTAACCATAACTGAATGTTCTTGATTCTGTCCTCTTCCACCAGAGTTCGAATGAACCACATACAAAGGCATCCTCTAGATGGACTTCTTCCTGAATACCCTTGGGCTGAAATTACCTCTTCTTTTTCCACGAATACCTGATTGTCACAAGATGCAAAATCCTTGTATACACTTGCATGTGATCTATTCAAGATTCTCTGTTCATGATTGATTATGAAATTACTATCAAAAGGGATATAAAATTAATGTAAATTGTAGGATAGTTGGATAGACGCAAGGCATGTTTTGGCAGCATCATGTGGTTAAGTGGTTTGGAGTTACTAACTCATAATACAGTTATTTTCTAAAAATTTAAGTTGTTGTATGACACCTATGGAACAAGTTATATAGATAAAATATCAAAGACATTTGAACGTAATCTTTTGAGAATCATGTTCAGCCACATAAAATAATCAAAGTTTAAAATGTAGAACATGTTGCTGAGCAACATATTTTGTTGTAAATACAGGCTTTGTTAAAAAAATTGTGTTTTTGAAAAGGAGGTCAAAAATTCGAAATACAATTTCAAAATGTTACTATAAAAATGTATCCTACTTATAATTGTAAATCAGGTCATTAAGAAATATTTAAAGAAGACTTTTTTGTGGATTATGAAGTCATACAAAAAAACGAGAAGAATGCCAATATACATATAGATGTCCACCATGAGTGCCAAAGCATTACAAATTAACAGGTGTATTACTGTTTGGGAAAAATCCCATCATCCTAGCTTTCAATGATGCCACAGCAGCCTTACGCAGGGTCTCATCATCCTTGAACACTTCCCTGAATATTTGCAAGCAATACCTTTGCCTTTCCTCTACCTCATCTTGGCTCATCCTTCTCAAAATGGGTACAATTCTATGCATCTGATTTGTAGGGAACTCTAGTATGCATTTATGCCAAAGTATTATTGTATCGAAGGGCTTCACATAATTATCAGAAATGAGCACAGGAATAGTTCCTGCGCATATAAGCTCTGAAAGTCTGTATGAAGTGGGTTGCCTGCCAGCAGGTGCAAGCCCAAATGTAGAGTTCATGAGATGTACATAATTATACTGATTATAGATGGTCTGGCGCTGGTCACATTTGGAATTATTCTTATAATCGTTGCTGGGATGCCTGTAAGATACTACAACAATGATGTCTTCTCCATTATGCATGCCTGTGAAACTTTCATGGCTCCTATGTTTCCCTGCTCCCCCCAAATATGCGAGGCCCTTGAAGGTTAAGAAGTATTTTCTTGCGAAGGCCTTATTGTTTTGAAATTGTGTTAAGCGATTTTTTGGTGGGAGGGGAATGCTGATGTCAAAGCCAGGGCGGTATATGGTTTCATGCATGTCTGATATGAGGAGTGAGGCGAAGCCTGTGGTTTCCATGGGGATCTTTGTTAACGACCAGTTGTCGGCGAAGGAGACTAACACATGATTTGTTCCATTGTTCCAGTATGGAAGCTGCCTTGGATGCCCATTATACCATGGATTATATATGTCCACAAATACTAAAAACAAGCATGCCTCGTTGGGATCGCTGGTGTACCATTCTGTTGTGTTGAACCCATAGAAAAACCTGCACAGGCAATCAAATTAGTATTGATAAATGTTGGTATAGCAGTATGGAAAGGAAGAGCCTATCTCTCGCCTATGTTCGTGAGGTAGTTGGCTAAAATCGAACCTGGGTGGCCAGCAAAACATGGACAGGCACCACAAATGCTCTGCAGACATTCTTTCTATTTAAGCTCCCCGCCAACTAAATTGACCCCCACGAACGTGCGTGAGGGTTAGGCAAAACGGTATGGAAATACCTATTTGAATAGTTTTAATTCTGTTTAGATTACGAAACGAGTGAGATGAGAATGGAAATGCCTATTTGACTTGGATAATAAGGGATGCATTTAGATTTCTGAAATGAGTGAGATAGGACTGATAGTTATAAGACATGTATTTAGACTTATGTATATATTTAGACTTTAAGGTATCGGAAGAGCTTTTATGGAATTGTTAAATCAGAGAGAATAAGAATCACCATTTTTTTGGGTTTATATATAGACATCAAATCTACCAATTAATATTGGATTAATTTTTCGAATGAGTGAAGATTTTAGAATCTAAAGGAATTTATAAATGCACTGAAGAGGCATATCAACATGAATAACAAGATAAACTATCTAGTTTCAACATTATAAGAAGAAAATAAAAAAGAGAACAAACAAACATACTAATCCAATAAGAAGCCGGCCATTATCCCAACAATCCACACATGAAAATGTGTTATAATTCTAAACCTCAAGATATTAGTGAAGTACTTTGATACAAAAACAAATGACATTACCAAAGAATGTACCTATGTGGGGGAGATGGTTTATCGTAAGTGAACATTCGGATGTCATTCATATTCTCACATCTTGAATAGTTGAAGCAAACATCCATTGAACAGCGAGGAAACTGTACTGGGTAATGCCACATTTTATTTTGTGCATACCATGGCCCTTCTCTCTCACATGGAATCTCCTTCACAACAACTGTATTGTTAGCCAGAGAGCATGGAGTTTTATTTACAGAGGCGCTGCTGTTTTGAGCAGAGCTACACTTACTGATCTTTATGTCCACCAATTTTGAGAAAGATTTCACCGTCGAACGATGTCTTTCAAAAGACAACATTTCAGGAAAACTGAATAAGCTGAAAACTATGACGATGACTGTAAACGAAAAGACATAGAAAGAAATTCGACCTCCACTCATGGTGAATTAATCCTTACCTGTTTTCCTCGAACAGAAGCAAATGGTATTTATCAATTTCAGTTAACGTTAGGACTCGCATGTATACAGGGCAGGCGCCAAAACAAAAAACAAAGTTTGCGTCTGTATGCTCTGCATTGAGATAAAAGACAAATCAATGTGTAGCTCGGGAATAACGTTTGTATTACTTAATCAATTTCAGCGATGCAACCAAAAACAAAGTTTGTCTGTTTCCTATGCACAACGTAGTATTGCTTTTATATGATCTTTTTTCCAATCTTAATGAGTTGCTGTAAGCAATCCATTTTGAATTCTTCTATCTTCCCTTCTCTCAATATCTCTCCAGCTTTATACATACCAAACTTGTAAGGAGAAGCCTCATTTTAACAGGGATATCTTATAATACATGTATGTGAACCCTCCAAGAGGTATCCATCTCAAAATGCTTATATTAGAATTCTCACACAAATTAGATAGACACACTAGATTGATATCTCTCTGTGTCTTTTTGATAGATGTATTTAAGATATCTATACTAGTTTTTAAATATAGAATTGTAGTTATTAAATGTTAATTAAAAAATTATATTTTATTTATATGTTTTACAAAATAAATCTAAAAGTAACAACTAAACTAAATATTATAAAAAAAAACATGTATTTGTTTTATTTATAAAATACTTTGAAAAATAAAAACTAAAATAAATGTAAAAATACATCTAAAACTAAAAACTAACCGAAGTATATTTTATATATTTTATAAATACATGTAAACTATTAAACTTACATATTGTAAATTTATTTCTTTAGGAGTAATATTTTCAACTTATTTATCATGAATCTCCATCCCAGTAATATTTTCACACTTCTTCACACTTATTATTTATCCCACATTAATTATCTTCCAATAAAAATTTAAATAGTTATTTACCATGAATTTCGTTTGCATTATTCACTTATTTATCCCGCACTAATTATCTTTCACACTATTAAAATAGATTACATTTGAATGTATAAATATATAATCACATATTTAATTTTATGGATAAAACATTGAGTTGGCACTAAAAATATATTATTTTAACAATCAAATATTAATTGGCAAATAATGAGTTTTTTCAATCAATGCACCCCATTACACTCCTTTCTTGCCATTGTAGGAACACCTCTGGGTGTAACTAGCAATCGCACGCAAGCAGTGTTTAATGCCCACATTTTCACACAAAAAAGTCACAGTAAAATACAATGATAATTTTTTTTTGGCTTACATTACTCAATACACAACACCACAAGGGATCCAAATACAAAAACCCGACAACACATACAACACTTACATAAGTCATCGACTCACATAGACACATGACAACACCATATACATGTCGATGCCATACTTTATCCAATGAAAAAATGCTAGCAATAACACAAACCACAAGAAAAGGGACTCAAGGATTAGCTAACCCAGCACACATCATTACCATGATTAAATCATTAATTACGATTTACCATTCCAATAATATTATTATGTAAGTATAATTTTCTCCTTTTTCCACCTACAGATTCGTAAATTTGTTTCCACATTCAACTTATTAGTTCAACCATTTAATTTTTCTATTTATCCTTATATGACAATCTCCATAAATTACATAATTAATTTCCATGTTTCTAATTGCATACAAAGTTCCTACTTCTCTCGTTCTTATGTTAAAGGTTTGTTTCTGAAAATATGTTTAGTTCACATTTAATTTTACCCTCATTAAGAAAGGGGACCAACCATAAGTTGTCAAGGGAGAAAATAATACGATTCAAAGGAAGTGAAGGTTCAATTTTCCCTTTCCTATAAACCTCCTTCCATTCGAAGCACATTTGTTCTCGTACTATGGTTGTTTTAGTTCCAAATTTAGTTTGATTCAATTAAGAATTTACATGACATAATTTTATTTTATTTTATTTTTTTGTGGACTCTATATTGTCTCAAATGCCTAGTCCCACCAAGAGAAAATTGTATCCATTCTTAAAAAAAGTCAATGCTTAAATCAACCATAAAGACTTTTAGCTAAAAAAATTTGCTCCTAAACCATTATCACATATACTCTTGTTTCTTGTTTCATTTACATTGTTTCTTAGGTCTCTTTTTGGCATCACTTTTTAACATAAAGATTTACGAAAGTACTTTTCTGACATCTTGAAGAAGTAAATTAGGTTGGAAGCATTATAACTAAAAACGAACTCCTATGTTAACCTCCTAATCAACTGAGGTTTAGTTTGATTCCAATTGTCACCTAAGGATATACGCCTTAACTTTATATGAATTTATGGTAGAGAGGACATAGTTTACTGATAGATAACCTTCATGAAAGACCAAGGTTTTATGTTGTTAGTAACCAAGGTAACACATCTAGATCATAGGAACTAAAGAGTTTATTAACAAGAGTTTAAGTCATAGAAAACTATTTCACTCTTTCCATTTGTGTCATCTAGGGGGGGATCCCACAAGGAGTTCATTTGATGATGAAGTTAAAATTCTAGATCTAACTTTGTAAGACTTATGTAGTCCAGTAGGATACTAAGGGATTAATAGATCTACTTACTCTATAAATGGTAAGGTTACACCGCACAGTCGTTGCTTCGAACAAGGAATCTTAAGGTGACTTCCAAGGTGGTAATCACCACTCAACACAGTTTCAGACCTAAAGAGACAACATTCTCCTCGTGGTTACAAAATCTAGAAGGAAACCACATACTTCGATAAATTTGGATGATATCATTCCTATATGGGTTCACAACAATGTCACTAAACATAATGACTATGAACGTAAACTCCAACTAAGGGTATTATTTACCCAAACTAGGAGGTTTCGATCGAGTGCAAAGTTTAAATTCATTTTATGGTTTCAATTATTCTAGGGTAAGAAGGATCAAACATGAAGACATGTTATGCATGAATCTTATACTAGGGTTGAGTGTTTCGATTAAATCTCTTTATTACACTTACGGTAAGAATACAACACACTTAATTAATCAATCGTTTATTGAGCACTTAAAATTCAATACAAGATATTATATTTAAATTCATTCACGATATATATATCAAAGCTTTTTACCATATGTAACTATGAATCAAATTTAACCTATGATTAAATGCACATTTCCTAAGATATCCCTTAAACTAGCATCTCATACATATTAACAAATTTCAAATATAAATTTTCTGTAACATGAGACTACATTATACATATATTCATTTTATAATGACCTATATAAATTACAATAAAAAATATTGAATTACAAATCCCCTTTTTGCCATCATTCTTGCATCTTGTAAAACCATGTGAGCATGAAATCAGTGATAAATCACTGGCATGGAATCCACCCTAATATAACATAATTAATTTCTTTAGTTTCCCATGTACGTATAATAATAATAATAATTACAATTTGCATTCAAAAGAAAAGGTTTAGAAACATGTATTCATTTTATTTCATTTCACTTCTTTTCATAACCAAGGAGAGAGAAAGAGAAAGGAAAAGAGAGAAACACTATCAGTCAAAAGTTCTATTTCACACAACAACTTACACTATAGAGTTTGAAACAATTATTTACATATGTCAAAATTTTCCATGGTGTTTTGGCAATCCGACAGGGGTCCTACCACTTTCTTTTTACATTTTCCTGCTAGCTACGAAAATGTTCAAATTAGGATTGGAGGCTAAGAAACCACTTTCAAATGTTGTCTTCCGATGTGTAAACACACAATAGTTAAAATTTCTACTTGTCCACTTATATACCAAGAGTTCATAGGAACTGACAAAATTCAGAACTAGTGAACAATTCATGATTGACGGCTAGTTTCTAGGTGCCATCAGTCGTAATTGGCCTAGTTGCAAATAATGAAAAGTTAGCTCAAGGGATCAATAAACTACATCCAAAACTAATGTTGGATCAATGTACATGCTATGATAAAATTCTTACAAGTTTCCCCATATATGGATAATTCATTAGAGTCGACGGAACTTAGAACTAGAAAACCATTTTCAAATGGCCACATGATTTTTGAAGCCACTGGTCCTAATTGGTCTAGTTTGACCTAGTCAAAATGCGACCAGAGGCCTACAAAATGGCTTTCCCAAACTATAAAAAAAGTGTTTCTCCCTAAAATGAATGCTCCATGCAATTGTCTAGTAAAAACATTAGAGGTTTGCAAAGGCAAATACGTATTTTATTTCTTAGGGTTCAAATGGTGGTTCAAATTGAAAGCTAACTTTTAAGTTTTAGTAGCTTCCTACAATTGAAAAATGGTGAAAACATTTTTCCTAAAAGGGTGTCAAAATATCGCAAATGATCATTCGAGGTTGATCCAAAGACTGAGGTGACTCCTCACATAACAAGGTACATGAAAGAATATTAACATCCCCTTTCTGAAATTACCAAGGTTACTTTGTGAGTCTCCGAAATTCAAAAAAATTTCTATGTAAACAATGAGATGGCCAACATATTTACTTGAAAGTCAACTTCAACTCATCAATAAAAGAGGTACTGTAGCTATCTATTTTGGCTGGGACGTTACTAGATCATCTTGAAGAGAGGGTTTAAGTTCATTGTTTACATAGGAATAAGAGGTCTTGTAAGTTACGTTATAACATTTTATTGTTGTAAAACCAGTTTATTTAATACAATAAAATGTAAAAATACCTTTTGTTTAATATTTTAATCCATTGCAAAATAATAACTAAATAATAGAAATTATGAGAGATGAGGGGAGATGAACCATGCTTAGGAGATATTTGTGTCTGCAATGTGTGAGATAATCCATGCAGTTTCACTTGCACTTTAATAAGATTCATCCGTCTATCAGGAATTCTATCAAATGGTTTACGTACAAATTGAAAAATCCTCCCATTTACTTTTATCCCATTTATATCCATTTTATCAGGGCATTGACCACTACAAAGAATATTGCCTCAGTTTGTTTATCTCATAATAAGAATTCAACATGTCATCAAGATTATCTTTTCTTGAAAGAGTTTCATCCATAACTGGCAGTGAAACCAACCAATTAGTTGGAATATTTCTAAGGATTGTTGCATAAGTAAGGAGTGCATATTCCACTCTTCTGACCAGCACACCAATCATTTCAGCTTCCCAATTTAATGGAAGCACTCCTGACTAGGGTATGCAACCATTACTTAAACCAACTAAACCACATAATCTTGTTGGCATTCACATATATCTTCCGCCAATGACACCAATACAATATGGCATAGTCCTGTAGACACATCCATAATAGTTCCATTGGAAGAACCGCCATTTTAATACAGAAGGAGGACATTGGCTACAGTTGCGGATTTTGGCTTTACACCTAAAATTGCATTTTATTTGAAGTTTCTAAGCCTTTTAAACAAACCCATTTTGTGTACATTACACCATCATTATAGTCATTGAGACCACATTTTTCAGGCATTTACTCAAAAATTCCACATGTTAGGTGAATGCTTCCACGTTTTGCATGAATATCTTCTAGAGTGCTTCCAACCACAACATCTGATAAATTTCCCCTAATATATTCTTGTTAGATGTCTACACTATGTTCTAGCTCTCAGCTTTTGACACAGGATGGAATGATGTTGGAAAAGGACATATAGGTTGTTCCATGTGGAGAAATGGTGAAAGAGACAAATCTTGCACACCCACAAGTGGAAAAAAAATAACGACACTTTCACGCCTTGATCTTCAACATTCTTTTGCAAGCAGAAGTTTCATTTCCTCTTAAAAATTTTGAAGCCACTTCAGTGAAAATACAGATCAAGACCAATATCGGGTTTGAAAACCACTACATAAAATGTATTCTCCAAAATTCCAATGGAAAACAAAGTGGAAAAGCACAACACTCAGCCTACAAATGCCATTTGGAAAAGCAAAAAAACTGGATAACTAAAATAACAGAAGCAGTAACGTAAATAGAGCTCAATTTTTTTGTATAGGTAGGGACTAAATCGCATGAGATATCTCTAACCAGAGGAATGTAGTTTATGGAAGTTTCAATGCATTTCTTCCTAATCCTCCAGTCTGCATTTTTCTCCACCAAAGTACTCATGTGGCCAAACTTCTTGTTTTTGGTGCTTCCTACCCACCACTCATGAGCCAAAGCAAGGCATAATTAATGTTCTTCAACTTTTACAAGAGCCTACAACTGAAAATAATAATGGATCCCGTAATCCATGTCAGTATGTTGGCTAATGGCCAGACAGAAAGTAGAAAGGAGGGTCGGCATCCCATTTCCCAAAACACCCCCATGTATCCACTTTCTAAAAAATAAGGAAAACCAAAAAAGAAGAATCCAATATCCCATGCCAAGCAAGAATAACTTTCCATAAGGAATGACATGTTAGTGAAATAAATGTCAATTATCTTTTTTTTTTAATTTTTTTTAAATTTTTTTTTGGGCACTAGATTTCCCTCCCCTTTAAAGAGCATCTTCCTCAATGCGACACAACACTGAAGCTTAAAGGGTATGTAGGCAAGAACATGAAAAAAAAAGACACATGTCGCGTATCAAAACAACTAGTTGGTACAACATGACCACAAGGAAGAAAACTAATTTTGGAAATATATTTAATTATAATGTTCTGTGAAGATTGGTAGTTAGTTATATTTTACATTAATACTCAATTAGTATTTTCTTTGACAATATTTCTTAATCTCAAGCTCTTAATATTGTTTGTTTATAATTTTAATTGTCTTGTGTTCATAGGTACCCAACAGTAATTGGCCTCAAGGTGATGCACAAAATCAACACAACACGAATGACCCACAAGGCATCTTGTTATATAATTTCCCAAATTTAAGACATCATAAGACCTTTAATTCCACCTTGGAATGACAGACAAGTAGTCCACATATTAGATAATTTTCAACAATTATGTCATAGGCATAAACCCAACACACACATGTGACTAACAACAGAATCATAACGCTGATATATATATACAAAGGGTATCACATGACCCAAAAATCCATGATTGTACCAACATAATGTGAAAACAATATCCAATAGTCCATACCAACCAAGGGAAGAGTCAAGCATCAATCATAACAATGTGTAACAAGACTCACAGGAGTACTCATAACTCCCTATACCAACTTCACACATCACAAGACATCACAAAAAAAAATCCTTACATCTCCCAAAGCATCAAAAAACAAATACATATACCTCCCATGAATCACAGAACAATTCCATATACCTCCTGAAACATAAATAATGCCCGCTTAAGTCTCTTATGCCTCCCTCAAGTCTCTTATGTCTCCTTCAAGTCTCTTATGCCTCTGTCAAGTCTCTTATGTCTCCTTCAAGTCTCTTATGCCTCTGTCAAGTCTCTTATGCCTCCCTCTAGTCAATAAAATAAATATAAATTTTCCTTTTAGCTCCACAAAAGAGGTCAGTCACCCTATGGCCCTGGGCACATAAGGTCCAAACACCTCTAACCCAAGTAACATAATAACTTGTGATTCAACAACCTGCTAGTTATTTGTAACTCCTTGGGGCGTACCCATAGACAATGAAGTGGGTCCATAGGTTCTACCACTCCATGGTGAATCCCATGACCCTATTCTAACACATTACTATATTAGAACCAACATAACAATCCATTTCAAATTCCAAGTGCCAAAAATCTCAAGCTTTGGGATAGGCTAAAAAAATTTTAAACTTAAAAATAAAATTTAAATCTAAGAAAAACAAATGGCCAAGTAGCCATAGTTAGTGCAAAAATTTACATCTTAGTCCACAACCAAATAAAATTCCCAAAATATAAGAACATATTAATAAAGAAAACTATTGGTTCTTGTAAGAAAAGATAAAATGTTCAATTTATGAATAAAATACGTATATAGGGATAACACATTATGATAACTATGTTGCCTTACATGGCCACCAAAGGGGTACTCAATGAGTTCCTAGCACTCGAAACATAGAGCCTCAACTCGTAAAATACAATATCAATAATACAATTATCATCATCTCTATCTGAATCATCCCCCCACCACTTCGACAAGGCTCAACACAGTCAACATAAAATAGGTTGAATCCATATGATAACCATATTAGGAGAGAGAAAATATTAAATGTCACCATCTACTGAGCCTAAGGTTTCCGCGAAACACAATATACATGACACACATTGAGAAAGTTTCATACATACCAAATGAACAAAAGTGGGTTTTCAGCCTATGTAAGACTCCACTTCCTATCTCATACTTAGCTCGAGTGAATGGTCAATGGTATGCATTTCATCACTCCAAACATACACTTTTATCGATTTCCCTTAGGTTCAGTTAGTGTAGGGTCGACAACATAACACATAATGACATCACTAACACAATGGTGATTCACACAAACTAACCATAACATCTTATGCATGGTATATATATAGGGTATAATACAATCATTACTTTCACAAGCTATGATACATCACATTACCATATTATGCACTTAAAGTGCAATCATTGTACACTATTGATCATACACTTACCATATGCCCCTAAATCATGACATGAACCATCACATATTACATGAATTATACATATGAGGAACACAATGTCTAACCTTACAACATATAGTCAATTCCAATACAACATGGTGATGCACATGATTCATCACGATACTATAAATTCATTATGATACAATATAATTCACTTTACACCAATTTTTTCATGCAATACATCAATGCACCTTCATATCACATAATGCTAAAATGCTCCAACACTCTGCAATCCACAATAAGATTCTTTTTCACACACAGTAAGGTGGTACAATCACATGTGAAAACTTCATAGAATCCATGAAAAGGAGAGAGAGTACTCTCATCGCAAGCACATCAATAAGATAAAAAAATATGCACTAAGATAGATACACAACATGTGCGTTCACAATATCACAATTAAGACGTAGTTCACATCACACTTTTATCACATTACTCTTCCAATTTCTACCATCACCATACAAAAACATCACAACTCCAATCTGCTCTAGACATTCAAGAGCGTTAACCTCGCTCTGATACCAAATGTAACACTCACATTTTTCGCACAAAAAAATAATAGTAAAATACAAGGATAAATTTATTTATTTTTCTTACATTATTAACTACACAACACTACATGGGATCCAAATACAAAAACTTGACAATGCATACGACACTTACATAATTCATCGACTCACATAGACACATGAAAACACCATATACATGTCAATGCCACACTTTCCCCAATGAACGAATTCTAGCAATGACCCAACAACAAGAAAAGGGACCCAAGGATTGGAAATCCCACACAGATCATTACCATTCCAGGAATATTATTATGCAAGGATAATATTGTCTTTTTTCCACCTACAGGTTCTTAAATTTGTTTCACATTCTACTTATTGTTCGACCATTTAAGTTTTCTCTTTATCCCTTATAACAATCTCCATAACTTACATAATTAAAGTCCATATTTCCAATTACATACAAAGTTCCTAATTCTATCATTCTTATGTTAAAATTTTGTTTGTCAAAATATGTTTAGTTGACGTTTAATTTTACCCTCATTAAGAAAGGGGACTAATCAGAAGTTTTTAAGGGAAAAAATAATAGGATTCAAAAGAGGTGACAGTTGAAGTTTCCCTTTCCTATAAACTTCCTTCCATTAGAAGCAAATTTTTCTTGTACTATGGTTTTTTAGTTCCCAATTTTGTTTGATTCAATTAAGCATTTACATGACATAGTTTTATTTTATTTTATTTTTAGTGGACTCTATACTGGCTCAAATGCGTAGTCCCACCAAGAGCAAAATGTAACCATTCTTAACAAAATTCCATGCTTAGCTATACAATAAGGACTTCAATTGAAAAAAAAAATCGTAAACCATCATTATATAAACTCTTGTTTCTCATTTCATTTAAATTATTTCTTCGGTTTCATTTTGGCATCACTTTATAACATAAATATTTACAACAGTACTTGTCTAACATATTCAAAAATTATATTATTTGAAGCTTTATAACTACACACGAAACCGAGGTTAACCTCGTAATTAACTGAGGATTAGTTTAATCACAATTTCACCTAAGAATCTATGCCTCAACTATATAAGAGTTAGGGTGAAAGTACAAGCTTATGATAGAAAACCTTCATGAAAGACCAAGGTGATATGTTGTTAGTAACCAAGGTAACACATTTAGCTGAGAGGGACTAAAGAGTTCACTAACAAGAGTATAAGTTGTAGAAAAACTATTTCACTCTCTCCATTTGTGTCATCTGGGCAGTCCCACAAGGAATTCATTCATTGATAAAGTTAATTTTTAGATCTAACTTTGTAAGACTTGGTTATCCACTAGGATACTAAGGGATCAATAACTCTAATTACTCCATATAAAGTTTAGGATACAATTTTCTAGTAAAAACATTAGAGGTTTGCGAAGGTGGATAAGTATTTTATTGCTCAGGGTTCAAATGTCAGTTCAAAATGAAAGCTAACTTTTAAGTTTTAGTAGCTTCCTACAACTGCAAAATGGTGAAACGTTGTTCCTAGAAGGGTGTCAAAATATCACAAATGATCATTTAGGGTTGATCCAAAGACTGAGGTGACTCCTCACATAACAAGGTCCACAAAAGAAGATTAACATCCCATTTCCGAAGTTAAGAAGATTACTTTGTAAGTCTATGGAAATCAAAAATTTATCTATTCAAACAAGGAGATGGCCAACATATTTACTAGGAAGGAAACTTCAACTTGTCAATAAAAGAGGTATTGTAGCTATCTATTTTGGTTGGGACAATGCTATATTATCTTGAAATGAGGTTTTAAGTTCATTTTTTACCATGGAATAAGAGGTCCTGTATGTTACGTTATAATGTTTTTATTAAACAAGTTTATTTAATACAACCCAATGTACCAAAAAAAACTTTGGTTTAAAATTTTAATATGTTGCAAAAGAAAACCTAAATAATATAAATTATGAGACATGAGGGGAGATCAACCATGAGAGATATTTATGTCCACAGTGTGTGCAATAATCCATGCATTTTCACTCGCACTACAATAAGATTCATCCTTCTATCAGACATTCTATCAAATGGTTTGAGTGCAAATTGAAAACTCCTCCCATTTACGTTTATCACATTTACAACCATTTTATCAGGGTATTGACCACTACAAAGAATATTTCCACAGTTTTTAAATCTCATAATAAGAATCCACCATGTCATCAAGCTTATCTTTGCCTGAAAGAGCTCCATTCATAACTGGTAACGAAACCAACCAATTATTTGGAAGATTTCTAAGGATTTTTACATAACTAAGGAGTGCATATTCCACTATTCTGAACAACACACCAATGATTCCAACTACCCATTTTAATGGAAGCACTCCTAACTGGGGTATGCATCCATAAGTGGGCTTAAAACCAACTACGCCACATAATGTTGTTGGCATTCACACAAATCTTCCACCAATGGCGCCAATGCAATAGGGCATACTCCTACAGAAACATCTACAATAGATCCATTAGAAGAGCCCCCATTTTAATACAGAGGGAGGACGTTGGCTATGGTTGCAGATTTTAGATTTTCACCTAAAATTGCATTTTATTTAAAGTTTGTATGCATTTTAAATAAACCCATTTTGTGCATATTACGCATTCAATACAGTCCCTAATACCACATTTTTCAGGCATTTAGTCGAACAATCCATGTATCAGGCAGATGCTTCCACATTTTGTATGACTATTTTCCATAGCACTTCCAGCCACAACATCTAAGAAATTTCACCTAACATATTCTTATTGGACGTCTACACTTTGTTCCAGCTCTCAAATTTTGACACAGGTTGGAAGGATGTTGGAAATGGACACGTAGGCTACTCCATGTGGAGAAATGGTGAAAGAGACAAATCTTGCACACCCACCAGTGGAAAATAATGAATGACAATTTCACACCTTGATCTTCAACATTCTTTTGCAAGCATAATTTTCATTTCCTCATGAAAATATTGAAACCACTTCAGTGTAAATACAAATCTAGACCAATGTTGGCTTTGAAAACATCTACATAAAATGTATTCTCTAGAATTCCAATGGAAAACAAAGTGGAAAAGCACAACACTCAACCTACAAATGCCATTTGGAAAAGAAAGAGAACTGGATAATGAAAATAACAGAAGTAAATCACAGAAGATATCTCTAGCCAGAGGAATGCAATTTTTCGAAGTTTCAATGCATTGCTTCCCAATCCTGCAGTCTACATTTTTCTCCACCAAAGTATTCATGTGGCTGAACTTCTTGTTTTTGGTGCTTCCTACCCACCACTCATGAGCCAAAGCATGGCATAATTAATGTTCTTCAACTTTTTCAAGAGGCTACAACTGAAAACAATAATGGATCCCACAGTCCATGCTAGTATGTTGACTAATGGCCAGATAGAAAGTAGAAAGGAGGGTAGGTGTTCCATTTCTCAAAATGCCCCCATGTATCCACTTGCCAGAAAACAAGGAAAACAAGAAAACAAGAATCCAATATCCCACGCCAAGCAAGAATAAATTTCTATAAGGAATGACAGTTTAGTGGAATAAATGTCAATTCTCATTTTTTTTTTAAATTATTTTTGATTCTTTTGTTGAGCACTATAAGTGCAATGTGAATGTTGAAAGGGATCATGTGAATGAATTTAGAGTATAGTTTTGTTCGAGGGGAACTCAATGGTAGGAAAAGTGTTTCGAAAATATGAGATTATGGAGTTGAGATTATTCCTATGAAAAAGAGGGCAATGAGACATTTTCGAGTATATCTAATAAGAGAAAATATTTGAAATGTGTAGATATGCAAGGGAGGAGACTTTAAAGATAGAAGTGAAGGTAATAACTTTTCTCTCTCTATTTCACCAATATCAACATCCATTTTTTTTGTAAAGTAAGAGCTTGAGATTTGTGGATAGTTAATGTCCAAGCCATGTTGATTGGATGTTGTCTTTGATTCTGTCTTGAAATTGGGAGAAGAGGAACATGCAAGGAGTTGTGGGTTCCCAACATGGCCCGATATATTTTTTGAATTCGATGACAATGAAAAGAGATAGTGAAGGTGATGTCATGAACTCATTGTAAACAATGTCAATGATGGTTCTTATTGAACCGTTGAGAAGGAAAAATTCATCCCATAAATTTTCTATGAGCATGCATATTTATTTTTTGTAACTAGTAATTTGGTGTTGCAAATGATCATCATAGAGATATCCTGAATTAACATGCTCGTAATGAATTAACCTCAAATATTTCAACATATTGAGATTTTAGAGGTTAGCATGTCCGTTCTTTGAAAATAAATGTGGATACTCACTTAACCTTTGAAGTTCATGTTGTGAGATACAGAAATCAATGTGGGACATGAAGAGTTCATAGTATTTGATGCGAGGACATGCGTCAGAGATTTTGAGTAGAATTTGACGAAAGGAAACTTGTGCGACCGAGGAACCATGTTGAAAAAATATTGTTTGTAAACAGATATATGTATTAAATCACCTCAAAAGGATGGCGCCATTAGAATGGATTGTATATAATGGAATTTCTAGGATAGGTGTCAAATGGCCCAGGACACTGATGAGGACAATAGATCTATTGCCAAATTCCAATGTCCTAAAATGTGGAACAACTTCACGCAAGTGACAGTTAATCTTGTTGAGTAATCTATGTGCAATGAAACTCATTTTATTAGTAAGAATATACTAAACATGTTTAAGGGAATATTAACAAGATTCCAAAGCTTTCCCATCTAAGTGTTTGAGTTCTTTGATAGGTATGTGGAGGCAACCATCTAATGTGGATGATGAAATGTTGAATTTTGCTACACCAGTAGCTGCAAGTAAAAGAAGAGATGAACTATCTCTAGATCTTGTTAATGTTATTTTTGAATTAATAATATTAATGAGATATTATTTCCTTGTGCCAACGATACCTTAAATTATTTATTTCGATGGAGGTTGGTGAGCTTTATGTGAGTAATGCTGGAGTATGGTATCAAATTCCAACTTTTTCTACGGTGAAAAATAACTAGGTGTTGTGGAGGGGATCTGAATATGTTCAATAATTATAGATGCCTTATTCATCTCTAATAAGATGGTGGAAACTCTTGGAAAGGAGGAACATCCCAAATTCTCCAATTGTGCTTTGAGTCAAACTCCTGACAACCAAACATAGCTAAGCTGTATAGACTCATGCTTTTTATCAGATGGAGTTGTAAAATAAGTTTCTACTAAAAAAGATGAGTAAGAGGACTCATGCTATCATGCTCAGAGTTAGAATCATTAGTTGAAGATAGTTCTGAAATTGATAAAATTAAAAGAGATGTAAAACTTGAAAATTTTAAAAGTTGGACCCCTTTGCTCATCCCCTAAATGTCAATAGTTTCTTCTAAGAATGAAATGATGAAAAATTGTAAAGTAACATGATTGGTAGTCACCACATCAATTCCCAAAATGTGTAGAAATAGTAAAGGCATACATTTTTTTAGTTAAATAAATTTGAAAGCATGTCAAATGAGGATAAAGGTAAAAACTAATATAGGACAACAATATCTAAAATCCAAATTGGCATAGAGCCCAAATACTTATTTCAGACACATTTTCTCTTTGTACACATACTGGGTATCTTTATTTATGAAAATGAATTCATGATGGTATAATAATGAAACCATATTTATCCTCTTAAAAAATATAGGATCAACAATGAGGAAAATTGACGCAACAAAAAATATTAAATGAAATAAATCATAGTTAAGGAAAATTTGTTCCGCTTATGATTAAAAACAAATTCAATTTTATTGAGCCAAGACAACAAAGGCTTCTCTTTGACCAAAAATAAATAAATAAATATAGCAGCCAATATTACTAAATTCAAGTATTGGACTTTGGTGGAGATTGTGTAAGAATACCTTGGTAGAATACTAGAAAAACAATCCAATTTTTTAAAAATTTATTTATATACATTCCTTCCCGTGAATTTTCATATAATTTCACCAAAGAAGAGAACTAAATCCCTAGTTCTTAACTTCAACTATCCAAGAGGTAGAAACCAAAGGGAACAACTAATGCTTGTTTATTAAAGTGAATGCATATGTAATGCCTCTTTCAGTGTTGACTCTCGTCCTTGTTGTTGAACCCTATTGCCAACAATGAATGGTCATTTTGTACCCCTGTTGTTGAGTTTCGAAGCTCACATTACAAACCCATGTAATTGGTGTAGGTGTGGCCTTTGGCGCTATAGGCAAGTTACTTTAGTAATAGACTTCGTTACTCGTACCATAGTCCTTGTTTTTTTTTTGTGTCGATGGTCATGCCTTCGATCAATTTCAGTGATCCAAGGCATACCTCTTATCCTTTAGTACTTGTGATCCTTGTTGCGAAGTAAAGTTGACTCCTTTCCTTCCATTATACCACTTTTTTATGTCGCTAATGAATTTACTTTTTCTGATAGAATTTTGTAACACCTTGTGAGGACCTTCATACTTTTGATTATCGTGGTTTTATTTTTGGTTTCTTAATAAAGTTTGTTAAAATTTCTAATAGAATTATTCTTTTTTTAACTTTTCAAGTTACTTTTAGGCATTTTAATTGAAAGGTACCTAATTGTTTAACTAAGTATAACTAAATTGTTTGTTCATTTTTTAAAAAAACTTAGAATGATGACATGCACGGAAGTGAAGGGAGGTTTGTGGTGGCACATTTTGTAAGGGGCCATTAATTAATGCAAAATTTAACCCTTTCACCTACCACCTCTCACCATTTTAGCAGCGACCTGGTCCTTGTTGCGTGGCCCTTCTCCAAACATGATTTACCCTCTGTTGGGTGCTATATTTGCTTACCTTACCTTGCTAAGAATTTAATTATTAGCTAGAGTTGGGTGGAACTTTGGCCTCTCCTTTTATGTTTTTCAATGCGTATGGGTGGAATAGTGTTTGGCACATGTTTTGGGACACATTATTTGAGTTTTTTTGTTGTTCAATGAGCTACTTTATTTTTAATCCTCCATGTTATTGACTGCATACCATGATCTGACTGGTGGGTTGGAGGAGATTTAGTTGAAAAGGGGCTTGAATCTTTGAGCAACTTCAATTCAGGAGTTTTGGAGCTCCTTCCCTGGCCACGTAACCCCCTTCCTATGTCCAAAGCATGTCCATAAACATGTATGAGTGACCAACATGCTTGAGGACAATGAATTTTAGATTGTGTTGCAGCTCCTTGGGCCCTAATTCAACATGGTAGCTTGTTGGAGGCGTATATTCAGGCATGATAAACCTACACATCCTAATAATTGCTAGTTTTTTAAAATCTCATAAAAAGAAACATTCTCTTTCCTGAAATTGTTTTCATTTTATTTGTGATTTTGTGGAATGTGTTTTGTTGTTATTTCTCTTGTTGGTTGTTCTTTGAGTACCCTCTGGTTTTGGGTTCCCTGGGCTAATATAGATACTTCATTTCTGTGAAATTCTTGGTTTTTTTGAAATAATTGTTTCCTAATGTCAATGGTGGATGGCAGAGTGTTATTCCCTTTACTCTTGTTGTACATATTCATACCTAGTTATATGATCTGCTACCATTATTTATCAGCAATTCCGTAATGTACAACTAAATTTTAAGCTACTCTAAAGCTAGTAATTTTCTTGTTGTGTAAACAAACCTTCTAAATTACTATAGACCTCTGGCGGTTATACGAGATTGTTCCTTTCTGCGATTTCTAACCTGGTACTCGAGTTGCTTTCTCTATCTGGGAATACTTTCTCGAGGTATGCGAGTTGCTAATAATTTTTGTTTTATAAACTTTTTTCTTCCGTCGTTAAATATATATTTTAATATTGATCTTAATATTATATGGTTCTTCATTCCCTCATGGGTATGTTGAGAAAAATTTGCATGGGTATTTATTAACCTTTCATTAGCAAGTAACACTAGCTCAAACCCTGATCCAGGTTGGGAGAGAATATTTTTTTGTTTGGCACTTAATCACCCTTTTGAGATATGACTGCAAATTATGTAATGTCGATTGTTTCTTTGGTGTCACCCAACCTTTGGTGGTGAGTTTTTCGAGGTCTGGTTGGATCTCCATATTCTCATTTCTTTTGGGATAAATAAGTTGTTCCTTTTGGCATTCAAAACCATTCTACAGGTTACAAAACTATATGTGTGGTTGATTACAGTGGTTAGAATTAAGTATGGGGGAAGTACCGAGGCCATTAGTACCTAGTTCCTTAGTTTTTCTCCTTGAATATTTCTATAGGATTGAATATGATTATAGACATATATGAAAATACTCGAGGATCATTGGTATAAGCCCAAGAAATTTAAGGCTTTCCTTATGAGGTAATTTGACCGTCCTTCCAAAGATTGATTTGTAACTAGTTTTGATCACCGAAATTTTGAGATTACATTTGTGCATTTAAGTATAGTACTGAGTTATTACTGGAACTACTTTGGTTTATTCTCTTTCGGAAGACTCTGGTGGTATATAAATTTATCTATATCGCTGTTTTTTTAATCATTTATACTATTGGAAATTGGTTATATATATATATATGGATGTATTATGTATGGTATATATATATATATATACATATAAATACCCTGATGGTTTATGTTAAAATTTGTTAAGATAGTTAAGGACTTTAGGGGTATTTATACACACATACATACATACATACACACACACAAACATATGTATATATACATATATATAGTGATACTTTGTTGGCTTATGATGGAAAGTGTTGTTAAGATAATGACATCTGTTAATATATGTTAATGAATATTTAAGAGTAGTTTTGAATGTGGTAACAAGGGTTACTTTAAAAGGTCTTGTGACGACGAAGTGGTAATCTTTTTATTTACACCAAAGCTATAGATTTTTATGGTGGGTTATAAATCTAAAGTGCCATGAAACTTGGATGGATGTTTTTTATAATGCTTCTTACATAATAAACTTGGGTAGTTGTGGCTTGTTGCTTTTCTGTGCTTGGATTTACCAACTAGCCAGGCTGCTAGGCAATGTCTAATTCAAACATTATAGCCATCACTTCCCTTATTCTTATTATTTGTGAAGTCACTCTTAGTTATGAAAGTATGTATTGTTGTTTTGAATTTCAGTTTTCAATCATATAACATATGATTACATGTTGGAACTCCCTTTTACACTCTTTTGTTTGTTTCTAACTATTAGGCCAATGGTCCCTTCTGGAATGACTGTAAAACTATTGTTGTTTTGTGAAAATGATCGTAACTGGTAGGTTTTGGCTTCACCATGAGAGTGTTGATTGATGGGTTGAGTATTAGATTTCAATCACATAATCTATAGGATTACATGATTGAAATCCTAATACTCTTGACCCTTTTCCCCTAAGCTCATAAGATCTATGGTCTTACCTGATTGGTTGTTATACTCTTGTTGTTTTTGAGATATTGTTTATAACTGAAACATGATTTTTCCTTCTCGTTGGTATGGTGAGAAGTATATTTTATCTTAAGAATTGATCTTTGGTGAGAACTCAATCCATTTGTTGAAATAGAATGTTTACTTTTATGCATTTTTAAATAGTGTCATATTATTGTTATGTTTAGTCTTATCATGCTCAGTTCTCGTGAACTTTCTCAAGTTAATAATTATGTAGATGGATTTTTGTGACTAAAAGTAATATTTGTAGAAGTTGATTCATTTTTTCTTATAGGGTTCCTTTGTACAAAATCTCAATGTAAGGTTGATCTTGGAATGGTGTTTATAGAGAAGTTGGGAGGGATTGTTGCCTTTGGTCTTCTGTTTTGTGGAGTAAGATTGTCTTATCTAGCTGTGACAACTTGTAAATTTTATTGTGAAAGATATATAAAATAGGAGCACCACATTTTGATGAGTAATTATTTTATTGTCTTATTGAAATATTGATAATAGTAATAGCGTTGCTTGACCAATTTTGTCACTTTCTTGTTCCTAAGTATAAGTTCAATAGAATCTTTTGTCATCGTGGGTTTGTGTGCCATGTCGGATAGAATTTATCTAACCATGTTTAGTTATCACTAGAGTAATGGTAAACATTTCTTGGAGTTATAATTTTGTGTAATAATTCCCTCTAAGTCAGGACATAAATGTTAGTCTAAACATAATAAAATGGGTTGCATAATCCTGATAATTTTTTTGAAAAAATAAAATAAATTTATTTATATATATGAATAAATTAATGTAGATGTGATCTATTTGGTAACATTTGATCCTCAAGTGATCAAAGAGGAAACTATCTCTTGTAATAGAAATATATATACCTTGTTTTTACCCAAGATAAACTAATCAACCCTATCCTTTTATGGTTAATTCTCGAATGATCTTAAGGTGAAATCAATGATTAGTTTTTGGAAGATGATAAGGTTATAATAAGTAGGAGGAAATTGATTAAGAAACCCTTCGATATTTCTCAACCATTTAAAATGTAATTATTTTTCCTTTGAAAAAATTATTCAAGAAAAGTCTATATGAAGCTTTTAACTAATCTTGATAAATTCTTAGCCTCAATAGAAGACAGATTAATAACCAATGAGGCCAGGAAGATCAATTCATTTTGACATGTTTCCCTTAACCCTTTCCCTTGTTCATTATAATATTTCTTAAGTAATGTTAAACCTTTGATCCTTGCATAAAGAAGATTATTGTTTTGAACCTAAAATGATGTTTTCCCTCAATTGAAGCTTGTAATTGTCACCTGTGCAATGGAGGTGTGGAAAAAGTGTTAGTGGCTTGAGTATGATTAATTAAAATTATGAGGAATGGAAAATGTATTTTATAAATCAAACAAATTAAGCAAGTTATTAACATTTTATAGATGGTCCTCCTTCTGTATACTTGATCTTAAGATAATCAGTCAAAAGTATAAAATAAAGAAGCTCACCTTTGTAAGAATAATTTCTTGAATCAAAACATGAATGTCCTTGATTGTAAAGTTAGGTATTGAAAGATGTTTCTGGTAAATACATAACCTTAAAAGATTTTACACCATGGGATGTCCTTAATTGTAACTATGTATTGTAGTTGGACTTTTACGCTATGCCTTGTCGAAAATAAAATTGAATTTTTCATGTTGGGTGTTTTATTTTTACTTGTTTCCTATGTGGTCAACATTGTGTCATGCTTATTGAGAGTTGGTTGTATCCCTTCTAGTCAATTGTGTTGATGTGTAAACTCCAAGTGAGTTAATAATATATATATTATCCAAGTTTTTCAAGTTTTGTTTTTGTGTGTGAAATAGTGGGGGTTACAGAGTAGTATTCAAATGGCATCATCTATTTGCAATTTAATCAATTGACTAAAATTATTGTAATCAGATAAGATAATTACATAAGGAAATGAATTCTTTTCACCTTGTTGAATTTCTTAAGCATAAAGAACATACTAACATATTAATGTAAATGACATAGGATATAATTCATTACCCATTTTCTTTTTCATTAAATATATTAATGGTATAAAATATTATGTGTTTTCAACTTTGTGCATATTAGTTTTCAAGTACACTACATTATCATTATGCTCAACATGATTCTCTTATTTTCTTTACAGTATAAATTACAAATGAGAATACAATACTTTGCTTAGAGACACTGATATGGAAGAATGTAAGGATAATTCTCGATGTGACCACCATCGAGATAACACTGGAGATCATGTTGAGGTCATAGTAATGAAGTAAGAGAGGGAGATAATCATCATAGTGTATTTCCTCCAACCACAGAGACAGTTTGGTTCCCCCACACAACTCTCTTATCTTGAGAATGGCCCTACCCTTCACGAGGATGGTATATATGAAAAATTATACTGAAAGAGAGTGTTCCATGTATATAAATCCCTATTGCATATGACCTAAAAATTCATGATGTAATACAAGATGGTGAACTGGAAAAGAATAATTACATTCTACATAATACTAAGCATTAATTACTTATACCCATAAGACATAGATTACAAAGGGTTTCCCCCAATGTATCCTAACTTGTATATGAGGAATTCATGGTAACCCAAAACATTGGGTAAATCTTTGGTAACCCGAAAAGGACCCATATCCACTCCTACTGAGTCATGGTGCAGACTAAACTAATTTCATTATCCATTTAGTCCCACTTTCTAGTGTTCGCCTTACATTAACTCTTAGCTATTGACTCTTCTCATCCCTCATAACCCCATACTGAACGATAATTGATCTCCACCAAGAAAACAAGGATTTGCATGAGAACAAGGTTTGATGGGTGTGTGTTTGATAATGTATCACATCAATGGCTAATACCATTGTGTAAAATATTACTTCTTATTCTACACCGAGAATTGTTAAATTTGAGTAAACAAGACTCTAACAATAAATCTATGGTTTGTACAATAATGAAGGACATAATAAGATGGAGTTACTTTATCTGAATATCTAAGTAATGGAAGAATATATCCATACATTTCAACACATAATCCAATGCAGGAATGTTAGATAAATTTTGTTCTATAATAATACACATGTCAAGGTTTGATGTTACCTTAATGGCATTTCAAAACATGCATTCTAATATTTGACACCCACATTAATTTTTTCTAAAAAATAAAATAGACCTTAATTGTTTGATAAATTGAACTCCATTTAGTTATGTCATGGGAGTGTATGATTCATAATTACCTAGATTGATTGAAGGAGATATATAGATCATTTTTTATATAATTAAATCCTTCATAATACAAACCTTGTACCTTAAATATGACTAAAATAATTTTGAACAAAAAAAAAAACAAATTAATTTATACAATTAAATAATTAAATCAAATTACATTATTCCAAATATACATTTTTAATATATAATATTATAGATAATGTCCAAATTTAAATAACTTATAATTAAATACTAAATAAGTTAAAATATGAAATTCTCATCAAAATTTATTAAAATCATTTTAATAATAAGCTTATTTATGGGAGTTTAGTTACAAAGATTTCTTAATGAATCATTTAAATTCTAAAATTTTGTAAATATACATTTGATTACTTATGTTTTAAATTCTTATATACCTCACGTTTTGATTTACTTCAATTAGATATATGAAATTATCCAAAAAAATTAAATGTGTATCAAATTTATGATTGTATTAAATTGCCAATAAATTATATTGATTTATAATGTATTCCACACAATAAAAATTATAATATCCCCTATTATGAACACAATTGATAATATGCAACAATTTTTAAACTCCGTAATTCTATTAATCTTTTTGCCCTGTTTATACCTTGCCCTGGTTATGGTATATTTGATTTCACATTTTTATATATGAATACTAGCATTAGTTGGCACAACCTTTGACAAGGAATAGTTCACATTTGCAAGAACAAAAATTTATTAGGGAAAAAGCAAAATATATTTTGTTTTTTTCATGGATTTTACAAATTTATAAAATAACATGAATAAAATATCTAATACAAATATTATGAGATATTTATCTTAAAAAAGACGAGTATAAAATATAGAATATTTTAAGCTATAACATATTTAAATTGTTATGCATAAATTTTAGTATCAACAATTGATTATTAAAATTTTTTGTTTAAGTGCAAAAAGGAAAGATAAGAGGCAAGAAAAACCTGATCTAGTGCCTTCCAACTATTTACTGAGGCTGCTCTCTTTCCAAGATCCTACTGGTCCCCTATGCTCTTTCTATTTAGTCCTCACCTCATATATTTATGAAAAGAATTGATCCCTTCACAAATTAGCTGCTCCAAAACATTCTCCAATCTCCTCTTGTCTCAAAAATTTGTTTCCCTTCAACCATTTATAAGTTTGAGGATTTATTTTCTTAATTCTTAAGAATGATATTTTATTTAAAATGTTACAGGGTCTCATCATTTACTAAAGCATGAAGCAGTAGACATTTATATTTTCCAATATTAATTACAAGGCACACTCTTCAATGTATTCCTTTTCAATAATCCAATCACCTTATGAGAAATAATAAAAGTTTTCACATTTCTTTACATTTTCTTCTGTATACAATAATGAATGTTGTGATATTTTAAATTTGACATCCACCTATTTTGTCAAACTGTGTGTGTGTGTGTGTATGTATTTTTACGTATAATTTTCAAATAATATAAATACTAATGTACATTACAAATAATGATTATATTTTAAATGTATTAGCTAGAAAATATTGTTAAATATTTGTAATTATTTTATGATTAAGAACATTATACATGCAAATGATTATAATTTTACAAACCTCGTATGCAGGCGGACCTATAGCCAGACCTAAGATAATATGGATACTATAAATTTAACAAGATAATCTAAAACTCTACCCAGATATCATTTTAGTGGCAAATATTCATAATATGGAGAAAATTTCATTTTAGGAAAATTTGAAAAGGAAAATGTTTTGGACTAGGTCAGTGTCCTTTTCGTTTACAATTTAAAGTATATTTTTTTAGGGGTCAGCTTCTCCTAAATTTGAAAACATCTCCTATGAAAACCTAGGTGCTTCACCAAGTAGTATATTACCACCAGTACCTTACCAATATCGTGAACTTGCATACTCTAAGCACCAGAGCATAGTGGATATTTCTTTACTATCGGGCGATAGGTCGTATTTTTTGATGCACAAATAGTAATATTTACTGATGCATCACAAATACTTTCTATGGACGGGTGACAAGGGGATCTTACTGACACATGACAAGGGTTTGGGTATTGATGCCTAAAAATGATCCTGTTTATACACAACTACACTATTGTTGACACATGACTACACTGATGTTGATGCATGACAAGGAAATATTGTTGATGCATAATTAGGGTTTGTTTTTTGATGCCTGACACTGTTCTTGTTGAAGCGCGACTGACACTACACTTTTTTTAACGCACACCAGAGTTTTCTCTGACACGTGACAATGATATTTATTTACATGTGATTTATTGTATTAGATGATGAGTGACTCATTTTATGCCTGACACATTCCTTATCTGACACACAACATAGGGATTTTTTTTGGCATGTGATAGAGTATTTTATTGACGTATGACACTATAGTTTTTTACGCATGACTTAGATATTTTGACACACGAATGATTTAATAATGGAAGCTGCTAGTTCTCATAAAATTAACTAAGAAATCTCAGAAGTCCCTGTTCAAGTATTTTGGAAACTCTTCTGATAAAGATACTGCAACCACCAGCACCCATAAAGTTACCACTAGAATGAATTAGAGTATAGACTGTGTGGAAGGTAATATTTAATAGAAAATGCATTCTGAAAAGTATCAACCAAATGACACATATGATGATACCATGCCAGATCTTGAAGACATACATGTTGAGATGCAATATGTTGAAGATATTCATCCTGTTGGGGTGCAACCAGGACTGCATCAAGATATCACACATACAAATACTGTAAAAAATGGAACACAAAAATCAAATTCAAATTCGGGTTCATAAAAGAGGAAACCAGGTGATTTGGATAATTCTCAAATTTCTACTAAAAAAGTTAAACATTGAAAATGAACAAGAATATGTGAACAATTGGGAGGACATATAATTTTGATCGGGATGCCAAATTTCTGTTTCTCAAATTTGTACAACCATCTAATTCAAAATATATTCCATCTAGATGTACGTGTACAATATGTACGCAAAAATTAGGAAAGTAGCAAAAAATGCAACTAAAGCTGGACACTACAGCAAAACATTGTGGAAAACAATATTTGATTGTAACGGGGGAGGATGGCTAGAAAATAAAAACACATAGGTGGAAAGCTAAAAAATAATGCATGCATGTTAAATACATAGTATAGTATGAAGCAGAGAAGAAAAAATTGAGACATCTCATGGAAAAGGGAGGAATGATCACATCGTAAATTGGTAAGATGAATCAGTCCAATTTGCATGTAAAAATCATATAGTTCTCTACTTTATTTCACATAGTAAAGAAAGGAAGAACAATTTCTAATTTCCTTGATTTCAAATTTTTGTATCAATATATTGTAATGCACAATGTTCCTTAGTCTCATTTTTCTAACACCAGTGCATGGGAAATGGAAAAATTCCTTTCAATGATAGAGAAGGAAGATTTGAAAAATAATGTAAAAAAGAAAAGTTTATCTCTCTCTAAATTGATGAATTGATAACATTCGACAACAATGAATTGGTATGCATGCACATCTATAATTTATAAAACCATTTAAGGACACCTCATCTGCTGGGTGTTAAGAAAATGGTTGAAAGTTGTATTGCCAAAAACCTATAAAAAATAGTTGTATCTCATTTGAAAGATATTGTTGGAATGAATGATTATGAAATTTCTAGGATGTTGGTATGTGTTGGAGAAGATGGTACATCAGTCATGTAGGGTCACTAAATAGGGTTGTGTGTTATATTGTAAACAACAATGGCCCCTTATATGCTAGCGATTGATTGTATGGCTCACATAATGGATTTAACGTATAAAATGGTACGCAATTACAAAAATGTTTCTAGAGTAGAAGGCCTTATAAGAGATCTTTATGTCTATATGAAAAGCATCCCAAAGAGATTTCTTGAGTTCTATAAATTTGAAATTGGAATTACAGATGGATAAAAACTTCTGAAGGATGTTGAGACGATATGGATTTCTTTGTATGAACCTGCATGCAGATTTCATGAGGAGTATCATTCGTTTGTTTGTTTTACACAAAAATATCGTCATGAAGTTGATAGGGTGAGGGACTTACTGCTCCATTTAAATTATTTGGAGACATTGCTTACATTGGTTGGTATTCTTCCAATGTTACAGGAGATCAATACACTCATGATGCATGCACATGGGAGATCAATCTATATTTTGGATTTTATATGGATGAGAAAAATGGTATGTCAAAGTCTTGATAGCTTGTAGTGTTCTCAAGATAGTTTTGATACAAATGTTTTTAACAATTAGAAAGATTTATTAGATCTTAAGAATCCCAGTAACTATTTGAGATTTAATATCCACGATCACCTCTGCATCAATGTTAATGGGAGGGACATACCACTGTACATTTTGCAAAAATTTCAAGATATTATAGGATCGGAAAGAGAAGATGTTCCTATGACACGTAATCTCTTTGATTCTATTAAAATTGAAACAAGTATCAAGGTTAAAAAAATTCAAAATCCTTATCTTCAAAAAAGAGAGAACGTTTCTCCAAAGATAAAATTCCTGAAGCAATGGGTGTGATGAATCCTAATTTTTGGAATAATGAATTTCCTCGTGTAGACTTTGTAAGAAAGCATTTCCATAAATCCATGGGTAAAATAATGGAACATTTCACAAAGACTTGAGAGGTCAAGGGTATGGAAATCAAAGGTATACTGAATGTTGATTTATTAAAGTCTCAGTCAATAAATTTTGCAACAACAATGAGGAACCAATATGAAAATTTAGATGAACCTTCTGAGAGTGGTGTTATTACAAGGCTTTATTGAGGAATCTATTAAAGTATTATCTTATAAGAACACATCAGTGAATATTTCAGATTATATGAGTTATGCCAAACAATGATTTTGCGGTCTCTAGAGGACGAAAGGGTTTTCAGAGCTTTATCATTTATAAAATCAAAACTAAGAAACAAGTTGGATAAAAATTTGGAAATTTGGATGAGGTTTTATGTTTCTCTCTACTCCAAGGAAATGTTTCCTTTCAACAAATAAATTGCGCACTGTAATTCCCTTTCTAAAATAAGAGGTGTAAATAATACATCTACAACTACAATTGTTCCCGAAAATGAGACTGGAATTGGTGCGTCGTCGCACTCTACAAAAGAGAACATCAACTTTGAAGAATCTATTGATATTGGATTATTTCAGCTTTAAATAGGTAGCTCCTTGACCTTATTTTTATTGTTTGTCACCTCACATTTTAACTATGATTATTTATTAAATTTCATATTAATTCTATAGATGCAAATATTGACTGAGAAGGCTTTTTATCGTATTTTGTTTTAGCTCTTATTATCATTAAAGATGTTATAAGTATATATTTACATTTATTTAAATACAATTATTTATTAAAAATTGTTTTATATAAGTACTATTTTGGATTTTTCGAATACCAATTTCTATTTTAAAAATATGTTTGCTACATGCATTTTTTGAATACTAATTTGCAAGGCCTTAAGAGTTCATCTATGTATATTCTGCCACTATTATATTGTTCCATACTTTGAGATTTCTACTGTCCAAACATGTACATGTTATCATTTGCATTTTCTTTAATCTTTATGTTTCTTCCTTAATCCGCTCAATCATTATTTCATATTTTTTTCTTTAAAATGTGGGTTGACATCCATCCGAGGAAGCTCTGGGTTCTCGAGACTAACAATGTTAGGAAACTTACCCATCTATATACTAATCAATTTTTCATGTTAAGTTTTCTTGAATTGAATATCTTCCAGCATGCTATGAATGTATATTTCTCATTTTCCTTCCATATGCTTTGTCAAAACCATCCAAAAGATAAGAGGTAGCTTAAACCCTATCATATATGATATTACTTGATTTTTTACAATGAGACTAGAATTGGTGTTTCGTCACACTCTACAGAAGAGAACATCGAATTTGAGGAATCTATTGATACTAGATTATTTAATCTTTAAATAGGTATCTCCTTGACCTTAATTTTATTGTTTGTAACCTTACATTGTAACTGTGGTTATTTATTGAATTTCATATTAATTCTACAGATGCAAATACTGACTGAGGAGGATTTTTATCATTTTTTTCAGCTCTTGTTATCATTAAAGATGTTACAGGTATATATATTTACATTTATTTAAATACAATTATTTATAAAAAAGGATTGGTTTATATAATTACTATTTTGAATTTGTCAAATACTAATTTCTATTTTAAAAATATGTTTGTTACATGCATTTTTCGAATACTAATTTGTAAGGCATTCAGAGATCAGATATGCATATTCTTCCATAGTTATATTGTTCCAAACTTCCATACATCTATTGTCTAGACATGTACATGTTATCATTTGCATTTTCTTTAATCTTTATGTTTCTTCCTTAATCCTCTCAATCATTAATTCATCATTTTTTATTCAAAACATGGGTTGACATCCATCCAAGGAAGCTCTCACTTCTCGGGACTAACAATGTCAGAAAACTCACCCATCTAATACTAATCCAGTGTTTGTGTTACATTTTTTTGAATAGAATATCTTCAAGCATGCCATGAAGGATGATTTCTCATTTTCCTTCCATCTGCTTTATCACAGCGATCTAAAAGAAAAGAGGTAGCTTAAACCCTATCATATGACATTTCTTGAGTTTTTACAATTATCTTTAATTTATTTTTGTATTTTCAAAATGCTTTGATAAAGTGTTTAAGCTTTGTGGGATAAAATCACACATTATAATTTGACAAGTACAGAGAAGAATATTTTTGCATATTAAGATGTCTCTATCCTAAGACATTCAAAATTTTCTTAAAAAAATTATCCATTATCATCATCCATGATCATGCTTGAAGCTAAATCTATCTCCACACAATTCATATATAGAAACAAGATACATAATTCAAATTTTACAAGTAGAGAGAAGATGTCTCTTCCCTAGACTCCTAACATACTAAAATGTTTCGTAAAACAATTATCCATTATCACCATCCATGACCGTGCTTGAAGTTATATATATGTCCAAACTATTCATCATATCCATATATAATTTAATCTCATCATCCACATCTAATGTCATCATATCATTGATTCATTACAAGTAGAAAAAAGAACATTTTAAGAAGTTTTAAATGTGTAGAAACCTGATATAGAGTTTGAATTTTACAATTATAGAGAAGATGTCTTTGTCCTAACACATTCCATTTTTTCTTAAATAAATTATCCATTATCATCATTCATCATCATCTATGTCCAATCTCATGTCATTATATCATTACAAGTAGAGAGAAGAAGATTTTGAGAAGGTTTAAATGCGAAGAAACCTGATACAGAGTTATAATATTACAAGTAGAGAGAAGAAGATTTTACTATATTAAGATGTGTCCATCCTAAGACATTTCAAATTTTCTTTTAAAAATTATCCATTATCATTATCCATGATCTTTCTTAAAGCTAAATTTATGGCCACACAATTCATCATAATCCATATATATTTTAATATCATCATCCGCATCTAATGTCATAATATCATTGATTCATTACAAGTAGAAAGAAGAATATTTTGAGAAGTTTTAAATGTGCAGAAACCTGATCGAGAGTTTGAATTTTTAAAGTATAGATAATATGTCTCTATGCTAATTCTCTCCATTTTTTCTTAAAACAATTATCCAAGATCATCATTCATCATCATCCATATCCATTCTCATGTCATAATATCATTGCAAGTAGAGAGAAGAAGATTTTGAGATGGTTTAAATGTCTCTCTTATACCACATTCATTTTTTTCTTAAAACAATTATCCATTATCATCATCCAGATTCCATGATCATGCTTGAAGATAAATCTACGTCCACATACATTTCATCATAATCCTTATCTATTGTAATGTCATCATCCACATCTAATGCAATCATCATTACAAGTAGAGAGAAGATTCTGAGAAGGTTTAAATGTGAAGAAACCTGATACAAAGTTTGAATTTTACAAGTAGAGAGAAGAACATTTATCTCTATTAGTATTAAGATATCTCTATCATACCACATTCTAAATTTTCTTAAAACAAATAATTAACCATTATCATAATGCTGGATCACATTCAAATCAAACATAAACACCATATACAATCTAGAAATTTTATATGTAATATATATAACAAGATATTAAAAATACAGATTATAAAGTATTTCAAATTTTGAAATGCCATCACATTCGAGTTTCATACTTCAATACATAAAGTATTTCAAAATTTCAAATTTAAAGTTTCAATTTTTCAGCCATCAATCATGAAATTTATCCCTATAAAAACTAGGACCTTTTGTACCCTTTTCATCAATGGCTTCTCCTCCTGTACTCCTTTCACCAATGGCTTCCCCTCCTATACCCCTTTCCCCAATGGATTGAATAATCATAGAACTAATCAGATCTTCCACAAAACTATTTAGATTCCTTACAATTCTTTGTTCTTCCTTTGTCACATATCCATGGGATAGCAAACTAGCATTTGTAACTACCTTAGTTTAAAATAAAATTTCAGGGTTGAATCCATTCTCTTTAATTATCCTCTTTAGTGTATTGTTATTTTGTTAAGTAAAACAATATTTTCATTCAAATTCATTGTTCTGGATAAATTGTTCTTCACATTTTCCAAGTGAAATTTGAACACCTTTTCTTGAATATTCAAATTTTCATATTTGAACTACACAAAAAAAGTGAGCTCAATTAAACATATTACTAAAATAAGAAAAATTCAAATTAATTAAAAATATTATTTCAAAGTGATAATACTTACGATAGCTCTATCTCTTTTGGCATTTTCAATTGTCACATATCGTTGTCCTTAGACCATTTGTTAAAATATGCATGGGCTTCAGCACTAATATTTTTCAATTTGTTTAATGCTTTATCTAAACTATCATATTTATAATTGTTGTTATACGTGACAGTCCCACTTCTTTCTTGGGTAAGTAAGGCATCCATCTTCATAGGTTGATTCTAGAGTGCAGCGTATAAACTATCCCTTTACCAATAATTTTCAAAACAACTTATTATCTCATTGATTAGTACTTTTTCCCTTCTCTCCCATTCTATGAGCTGGCTGATATGAGGTATAATAAATTCTTGGACATGGGATTGACAATCATAACCAATCAATTTCTCTAAAGTAAATTATACCAATTTTTCACCATTTGTATCTGAAGAAGATGATGTTATTGGAGAGGTATGGGGGATTTCGGGTTGATCATTTTCTTCTACCTCATTTTTCCTTTGGGTGCCCTGATACTATTTATGATAGAAAAAATAAATACTAAAATATTATAATCAAAAGTAAACTCTAAAGAAAGTTGAATAAATTACATTGAAATATAAGTATACCTAATGGCCTTGAATCATCTCATGTGTAGTGAAAAACTCCTGTTGGGTCATTGCTACCAATGCCCAAGTAATATTCATCTAGGGTTATATCATTTAAAACTGGTAGAGAGGGTTGAAATTAAAAATGAGAAGGAAATGTTTAATGTCCCCCTAGGGGTCAGATGAATTGGCATGTATTTACCAATGTTTATTTTTCCTAAACATCTGGTTAGCATTTTGAATCGTAATGGTGGAGGAGGTGGTGGTGTCACTATTTGTACAGATGGTGAAGGACTATAATATATTTAAAATTCCAAGAAAAATCAACAAAATTATTACTAAATCATATGAAAAACTATTAAACTATGCAAAAAATAGGAAATTATATGAAAAACTATTCAAAAATTGTATTAAAGAAATAAAATAATTCCTTGTTATGGAGGGGTAACCTTTTGCGGTACTTGAGGTGGTCATGTTGGAGTAGTAATTGGTTGTGTTTCAGATGTGGGTGGCTGGTATTGTTCAGCAGTGTGTTGACAAGAGATAATTACATGTGATTAACCTGAGTGAGTTAGCAAAGATGGTTAAGAAGCACGAGTATTGTCCAAAGTCCCTGCTAGTGCAACAATAGTCGATTACATGTCAATTCAATATGGTAAATGGTAAATTGTAAATAGTAAATGTTAGGGTATTATGTCTTTGGCATTTAACCAATGAAAACACTTGGCGGTTGGGCGAAGAGTGAACTGCCATTTCAGATTGCAAATCTATTAATGCCATAGTGTGTTGTTTGCCTCTTCTTCTTAATTCCACTTTTTGTCGCTGAAGGGCCTCCAAAAATGCTCTCTAAAAATAGTAAATATTTAATCAAATTCCAGAAGAACAAAAATTTTAGTACTGTATAAATATTCAATCAGAAGTACATAATCAAGACAATAACCATAACCAAAGTATAATGTCAAAATATAAACTATATACATGTTCTTCTTCAAATGGAATTGAAAAATTCATCATTATCTCATCTATGTAAGTAGGAATTAGTCTGTATTTTAAATTAAAGAGAGCCTCATAATAAAGGCCAAGGAGATAGTTTGTGGAGTGAATAACTTATTTTTCCGAAAGTGATGCATTTGTAATGTCAATTTTTATTTTTATTTATTTAAAGGTGCACCAATTAAACTTTAAATTTTTGATAGCTATAAGAATGTATGCAGTAACCCAGTTTAGTCTATCTATTTTCCAACCCTGCAAAACAATTCTAGCTTGAAAGAAAGAAATTATTATGGCAAGAAAGTGGTGTACAATTCCTTGTGTATTCACACCTTGTATTTATTTATTGATGTGAGCTGCAAAAATTTATTGAAATTAATAGCAATTTGAAACAGATTACACGTACAATCAACATAGAAACTGAAAGTAGATTCGAGGTAATTCTTATCATTTTCAATGAGGGTTGATCTCATTGCTACTATGGGGGATTTTTTTATATAGAAGGCATGTCAACCGATGGATATCAACTAGATCGACATTGAATTGAAAGATATGACCATCATCCAAAGTAATAGTAAAATTACTGTCCTCTGTATTTTATGAGGAGAGAAGGTAATTTAGAATGTCATGATCAGTCTGGAATTGGGGAATCTTAATGAGCACATAAAAATTACACGAATCTAGTAAATCCATGTATTCTGTATTCATTTGAAAAACTATCTAAATGTGGGGGCACAATAATTTTATGTACTATACCTTGCCCTTTGTTAAGGCATATGGTTTGACTGGGTTTTTTTTTAATCATGGTCTTGAGCTTGGACTACACTTGTAGTTTCCATTGTAGTTGAGGTTGATTAGATCATCTTTATTATACTTGTGCTTGACTGTAGTAGCTTGATTGTACCTAAGCTTGATTCATGTAGTTGTAAGTGTTTGGAGAGCGGAGAAAATTTGGGAGCAGGGAAGTGTAATTGTGAAAATGAGGGGTGGGAGGGTATTTATAGGAAAATATTAGAGTTTCTTGAGGCTTAGGCACACGAAAATTAGACTCTACTGTCACACATCAACAAATTTTGTTGATGCATGAAAACAAAACTTGTTGTCGTACATCAATAAACTTTGTTGACGTGCGACAACAAGACTTGCTATCATACATCAGCAAAGTTTGTTGATGTGTGACAACAAAACTTTTTGTAATGCATCATTAATTTTCACTAATGCGTGACAACAATACTTATTACCGCATGTCAATGAAGCTTATTGACGCGTAAAAACTATTTTTGTTATTGTGCTTCAAAAAAATTTGGTGACGTGCGACAGTAGCCCTTTCTACAACACATAAATGAAGTTTATTGATGTGTGACAACAATGGTCATTATTACACATCAACATGTTTCACTGACATGCAACAGCCCCTTACTATCGCATGTCAACAAGTTTCAATGACACACGATAGTAAGGGATTTTATCACGCATCAATTATGCATCAATAAAGACCAATATCTATTTTCCTATGTGTGAAGAATTTTTTCCCTTAAGACATTCATTCTCGCTCAAATAATAGCAGGTGAAATTTTTTTTCTCAAAAATTAGAAAATTCAACTTTGTTCGAAAGTGGTTCTAGGTACATTCGCCAAGGATTTTCCAACTCCATTTTACAAGAGGTTTCTTAAAATGAACTCTAAGTTTACCATATTTCCATACGTTACAAATTACTAAGGTGAATTTATGTACCAAAAAGTGTATGTAAAATGGTAAAAGCATCTTACCCCTTTACAAGTGGTATAACTAAACTATTGTTAAGTTTTAGGGGTACATATTTTCCTTTGTCTTTTAGTACCATAACATTTTATCTACTCTCCACTCTTTGATGATGCTCTTCCTCCAGTACAAGGGAAATATATCTTGCAACCAACTCATAACAATAACACACAAGTAGTTAGCCAAATCATGACTTAAATTCATCATGATATAATAGAGGACGTGCTAATCATATTACTTTCAATGATAATATTTATCATGAATTGCATTTAAATAAAAAAAATTAATCATTCTAGAGTAAAAATAATAATTCATAGTTCCACATAATCAACCAAATATGTCAAATATTACATCAAAAGTTTAATGCTATAGAGAGGGATGTGGCATCCCTCCACCCTTGAAAAAGGTATCAACCCGATGGTTGTTGAAAATAAAACTAAATAAATAGATGTGGAAAATTCTTAAAGATTTCATATTATATATATATATATATATATATATATATATATATATATATATATAGTCTTCCCATGTTGAACTCTTCATATTGTATTGGTCCTATTAGACCTTACACTGAGATACTTCTCTATTTCGCAAGGTGATTTTTTTAGTATCAATTACCTAAATAGATTCTACCATAATCACCATTGGATCCTGAACCAGAAATAATCTCTAATCAATTACATGTGACATATCAACATGATATCACTTCCGCAAAGGTACATGAAAAACATTATGGAATCGATCTAGTGATGGGTGTAAAGAAAGCCTATATGATATTGGGTTCACAACTTCTAGGACATCAAAGGGTTCTACATAACATGGTGTAAGTTTGGATGCCTTACCAAACTTGATAGAAATTTTGTTGGGTTTGAGTCTAAGGAAAACCTTGTTTCCTACTTCAAAATTTGTTAGGGTTATTTTTTTATATGCATAACATTTTTTTCTACTTGCAACATCGAAAAATCTCTTTCTAATTATTTTTATCTACTCCTACATTTCTTCAAGCATTGCATGACCAATCACAACATGATATTATTTCTTGTCCCAACTGATAAATGTACAAAGCTTCCTTCCATAAAGTGCTTCAAATGGTGCCATACCAAGAGTGGAATGGTTAGAGTAATTGTATTGTTGGTCCATGCATTACATTTGAAGCATGTATTCCAATACTTGATTAAATATCTTTATTTTTACATCAGTTTCATGGTGATGCACTGTACAAAAGTTGATATTTTTTCCTAAATATAAATGCAAGGTCTTCCAGAACATTGATATCATGCTAGTGTCTCAATCTGAAATTATTTTTTCAATTACTCCATGCATCCTGAATATCTCTTGTACAAATCTCCTTGCTAAATTTACTGAATCATCCTTCAAGTTCCAAGGGATGAAATGTGCAACCTTGGCAATTTTTTCCATAACTACCAATATCACATCATGTTTGTTCTTGGACATTGAAAGCCCTTGAAAAAAAATCCATACTAATAACTTCTCACTTCCAATTGGGATCATCATGGGGATAAAATCACCCAACTGGATACACATGCTCAGCTTTAAGACAAGAAATATCCTTTTGTATGGTGTTTTCATATCTAGTTAACTCATAGGATAACATCATAAGATCCCAAGGGCACAACATAGAAGTTAAATCTAGTCAAAAATCCCTAGAGTTCTAACTCAGCCTCAAAAATACATTTCTCTACCTTTCTCTCTACTTGTTTCCCATACTAAACTTACCAAGATGTTTCCATATATCCAACATTTTTTAGAAATTTTACTAAGAATATCAGCTTGTTGGTTATCTACTACTATATGCATCTTTTGTTGGAACACTTGTTTTTGGATTGAAAGAGGTGCCTTAGTATTTCCATTAGTTTTTTTAGGAGAGAAATGATTGGCATAGCGATCACCTCCATGGTTAAAGCATCCTCCCATTGGAAATTTCTTTTCTAGAGGATTTCCTCCATTGTTAAATCTTCCATTATTGTTTCCATTTTTATTCCCACCCTTAGGTACACCACTTTTCTTGAGTTCCTAGGTTTGAAATTCCTTTGAAAACATATGTTTCTATTTCCACCATTTTTATTCTTCTAATTTTTACTTTTAAATGGAATTGAATTTTGATGTTGTTGTCCTCTTCCTGATTCCTTGAAATCTCTCATTTTTGCATCCAAAGCTTTTAATTTCTTCTCTTGCTTCATGGTTTTTTAAAAAACCTAGTCTATGGATGTCCACATTTCTTCCAATTTGAGGGTTCAATCCTAAGATGAAATTATTGATCCTAAACCTTTCATCCTTTTGATACTATGGTACGTATTCCAAGAGACGTGTGAACTTCTCCCAGTAAGTAGTAATAGACATGTCTCCTTATCTAAGGTCATCGAATTCAATCATTTTCCCATCAACGTATACTTGAGGTAGAAGTCTCTTCTAGAATAAGGAAACAAAAGTATCCCTTATGGTGTTCTCAGAAGTTAATTCTCTTTCTAATTTCAAGTTCTCCCACCATGTTAAGGCTTCTCCAGAGAGTTCACATGTGCCCTAAACATCCTTAGTTTCCTCAGAGAAGTTACGAAGCTAAAAATATTTCTCTATTTCAATTATCTGATATTTTGGACCATCTCTGATTACCATCCCATTGTAGTTTTTTGGAGTTATCATATTCAAGTCTCTAGCTATTTCTATCTCAACCTATGCCCTCTTGGGTGGGGTTACATTTTTTCCATTAAACTTTTCTCAGTTCTGATTCACTTGATTTGAATTTTATTCATTCAAATTTCAATTTTCTTGAGGGTGGTATTGATTTTGTCCTTTCCCTTCGTAATATTCTTGTGTTAGATATTTTATCCTTCAATCGAGGACACTAATCCTATCACGTGTGTTAAATACCAACGTTAGGATTTCAACTACTTTAATTTGAAGTTCATCTCCTTGATGGTCCTCCTCCCCATTAGCTCATGTCCTATCCACCCATACCTAAAGGGACCAATGAGACACAACTTAGAAATTAGTGGGTGTCATTATTCCTAAGTGTTGAACCTACGCTCTGATACCTAAATGTAAGAATCCCTTGCTAGAATACTAGAAAACCACCCCGATTTTTTTTAAAATTAATTTATATAAATTCTTTCACATGAATTTCAAGATAATTCCACCAAAAATGAGAATCAAATCCCTATTTATTAACTTAAACTATTCATGAGGTAGAAACCAAAGGTAACAACTAATGCTTGTTTATTAAAGGGAAAGTCTAGTAATCAAGGGGCCTCATCTATTTGTAATTTAATAAATTGACTAATATTATTGTAATCAAATAAGATAATTACATAATAAAATGAATTCATTTCACCTTGTTCAAATATTCATTAAGCATAGAGAGAATACTAACATATGAATGTAATGATGTAGGAGATAATTCATTAACCATTTCCTTTTGCATTAAATATACTAATGGTACGGAATATTATGAGTTTTAAATTTTGTACATATTAGTTTTCAAGTACACTACTTAATCATTGTGCTCAACATGATTCTATTGTTTTCTTTACTATACATATTACAAATAAGAATACAATATTTTTTTGTGAGACACTGATATGGAAGAACATAAAGATAATTCTTAATGTGAACACCATTGAGATAACACTAAAGATCATGTAGAGGTCACATTAATGAAGCAGGACAAGGAGAGTACCATCACAATGCTTTTCCTCCAACCACAAAGCCATTTTGGTTCCCCCACACAATTCTCATATCTGGAGAGTGCCCCTACCCTTCACGAGGATGGTAGATATGAAAAATGATACCAAAAGAGAGTGTTCCATGTATATGAATTCCTATTGCATACGACCAAACCAATCATAATGTAATATAGAATGGTGAACTAGAAAAGAATAATTACATTCTAATTAATACTAAGTATTAATTGCTTATGGCCATAAGACTTAGATTACAAATGGTTTCCCCTAATGAATCATGTCTCATATATGAGGCATGCCTAGTGACCCCAAACATTGGGTAAATATTTGGTAACCCCAAAAGGACCCATATCAGCTCCTACTGAATCATGGTGAAGACTAAGATAATTCCATTATCCTTTTAGTCTCACTTTCTAGTTTTCATTGTACGTTAACTCTTAGATATTGATTCTTCTCATCCCTCCTAACCCCATACTGAATGACAATTGATCTCCACTAGGAAAACAAGGATTTACAGGAGAACAAGGTTTGACAAGTGTGTATTTGATAATGCATCACACTAATACCATTATGTTAAAATTTATGTCCTATGCTCCACCGATAATCGTTAAATTTGAGCAAACAATACTCTAAAAATAAATCTACGATTTTTATGATAATGATGGAAACAATAAGTTGGAGATACTTTCCCTGAATATCTAAGTAATGGAAGAATATATCCATACATTTAACCTCATAATCCAACGTAGGAATGTTAGATACATTTTATTCTAGAATAGTTTGGATGTCAAGGTTAAATGTCAACCAAATGACATTTCAAAACATGCATTGCAATATTTGACAGCCACATTAATTTTTGCTACCAAATAAATTACACCTTAATTGTTTGATGAATTGAACTCCATTTAGCTATGTCATAGGAGTGTATGATTCATAATTTCCTAGATTGTTTGAAGGAGATGTATAGATCATTTTTATATAATTCACTCCATGGTAATACAAACCTTGTACCTCAAATATCACTAAAATAATTTTGAATAACAAATAAACAAATTAATTTATTGTATTAAATGATTAAATCAAATCAGATTATTCTAAATATATATTTTTAATATATAATATTATAGATAATGTCCAACTTTAAATAACTTATAATTAAATACTAAATAAGCTAAAAGTTGAAATTCTCATAAAAAATTATTAAAATCATTTTAATAACAAGCTTATTTATGGGAATTCGGTTACAAAGATTTCTTAATGAATATTTTAACCTTTAAAATTTTGTAAATATACTTTTCATTACTTATGTTTTTAATTCTTATGTACATAAAATTTTTATTTCCTTCAATTAGATATATGAACTTATCAAAAAATAAACAAAAATGTTTTATAAAAATCATTGCTTATCAAATTTATGCTTGTATTAAATTACCAATAAATCATAAAGATTTATAATGTATTCTACACAGTAAAAAATATAATATACCCTATTGTGAATGCAATTGATAATATGCAATGATTTTTAAACTCCCTAATTCTATTAATCTTTTGGTTGTGTTTATACCTTGCCATAGTTCTAGTATATTTAGAAAATTTGATTTCGTATTTTTATATTTGAATACTGGCTTTAGTTGGCAAAGCCATTGACAAGGAATAGTTCACATTTGAAAGAAGAGAAAATTGTTAGGGAAGCAACAAATTATATCTTGGTTTATTAGGGATTTTACAGATTTATAAAATAACATGAATAAAATATCCAATACAAATATTATGAGATATTTATCTTATCAAAGGGGAGTATAAGATCTAGAATATTTTTAGCTATTACATATTTACATTGTTATGCATAAATTTTAGTTTCAGCAATTAATTATTTGAAATTATTGTTCAAGTGCAATAAGGAAAGATGACAGCAAGAAAAGCCTGATCTAGTGCCTCCCAACTATTTACTGAGGCTGCTATCTTTCCAAGCCCCTACTAGACCTTTGTGTTCTTCCTATGTAGTTCTCAACTCATACATTTGCATAAACAATTATCCCTTACGAAATTAGTTGCTCCAAAACTTTCTCTAATCTCTTCTTGCCTCTCAAATTTGTTTCCCTTCAACCATTTATAAGTTTCTAGAATTATTTTTTTAATTCTTATGAAATGGTATTTTATTTAAAATGTTATAGGATGCCATCATGTATTAAAGCATGCGGTAGTAGACATTTTTAATTTCCCATATTATTTATTAAAAGGAACACTCTCCAATGTATTCATTTTCAATAATTCAATCACCTTATGAGAAAGAATAAAAATTTTCACATTTCTTTACATTTTCTTATCCATACAATAATTAATGTTGTCATATATTAAATTTTACATCCACCTATTTTGTCAAACTACACACACACACAAACACACACACACGCACGCACGCACGCACGCACACACGCAACGCACGCACGCACGCACGCAAGCATGTATTTTTTTTATGTATAATTTTAAAATAATATAATACTAATTTAAATTATAAATCACCATTATATTTTAAAAGTATTACCTAGAAAATATTGTTAGTTTCAATATTTGTAATTATTTTATGATTAAGAACATGATACATGCAAACGATTATAATTTTAAAAACCTCGTATGCAGGTGGATCTATAGCTAGACCTAAGTTAATATGGATACTCAAAATTTAATAAGTTAATCTGAAAATATACCACATTTTCACACACTACAAAATACTAAGGTGAATTGATGTACCAAAAAGTGTATGTAAAATGGTAAAAGCATCTTACCCCTTTACAAGTGATATAACTATGTTATTTCTAAGTTTTAGGGGTACATATTTCCCTCTCTTTTGGCACCATAAATTTGTATCTACTCTTATCTCTTTGATGATGCTTTCCTATCAGTACAAGGGAAATATATTGTGCAACCAACTCATAACAATAACACACAAGTAGTTAGCCAGATCATGATATAAATTCAACATGATATAATAGAGGAAGTTCTAATCATATTACATCAATGATAATATATTATCCCAAATTTCATTTAAATAATCAAAATTTAACATTCTAGCATATTAATAATAATTCATAGTTCCACAAAATCAATCACATATGCCAATTATTACATTAAAAGTTCAATGGTACAGAGACAGATATGACAGATTGGGATTGTGGAATGGACATAACCCCAATCATACTATCAAGATTAAGCTTTTGAGTAGAAGCTCTGTCAATTTTGTTTATGTACAATAATAAAGGATACACTATATATTTTTTATTTTAATATTTGGATAAAAAAAATTTATGCGATAAATAATTCTTAGGAGTAATAGTTTCATAATAGATTATCAAATACTGAATGATTAATATATATTTTATTATATCTACTACTTTTATACCTTGTACAATGAATTCACTCATGGAGGTTAATAAAATGTGGAAGTGTTACAAGAAGAGAATTTTTTACTCTAGTTAAATTCCTATTCTTATGGATAATTATTAATATAGATTGTTTTAACAATTTAGATGTTTTAAATATATTCCTATTATAATTCTGTAAAAGAAAAGTTAAAACATATGAAATTGAATAACTTTGGACAAATGTTAACCTTTAAACAAAAAATATATTTAAAAAACAAATAAAAAAGAAATACATTTTAAAATTGCATATTTTTCCCCATTACAAAGTAAGAAAAATTATAAGTGTTACTACTACATGCCTGTATCAAAATAAAAAATTGAAATTTTCTATAAAAAAATAAACAAAAATATTGTCCCTATATATAAATAATCAATAATAACTATAATTAAAAATTTTCCACTATTGAATGTTTACAAAAATTAAGAGAGGGGTTTAGTTGTTATTACTGCCAGAAATTCTCATAATCTGGTCTGCTTGTAGAAATGTAGAACTCATAAATTAAACACAAAATAAATTAGGTGTGCCAATTGGAGACCCAAACACATGTAGTTTTTCCTTAAAAAACTAGATTTTCGTATTATTATTTGTTATCTTTTGATGAGACAAAAGTTCTCTATGCTATAAATTTCTTATATCACCTTTGGCTACAATAAAGCCGATGTAGCCACTTTCTTCACCAACTTAGACATATTATCAAACTACTTAAAACTATTTTATTTTCATGATTTATTGGAAAGTAAAACTCCCATGAACTCTTTTTCATCTTCTATGTACCTTAGTTTGTTTATTCCCCTACAATTTTCTAAGAATCGAGAGACAAAGTTTGAATTTTTCAATTATATTTCTTGAACCTTCAATTTTCGATCAATTATTATGGATCACAGAATCTTGAAAATAATTTATTTTGTTTCTTCGTTTTACCAATACCAAGGCTAGAAGGAATATAAAAAACATGAATATTATTATTTGATTGCAATTCTGAAGACTAATAATATATATCTTTACTTTATTTGACTTTTTACCACTAAAGTGTAATGATATTTTTATTTTTTCTAATACTAAGACAAAGAACAAAAATTATACAATTTTTTCTTGAAATAAAAAAGTGATAATTTTCCATGACCAAAGAGGACTTGAACCAAGTATATTCTATTTTCTATTGGGGTTAATATCTTGTGCTTTTAGCTTTTATAGTTAGGTTTTTTTTTCACAACATCCCTCTCAATGAATATTTCTCATTTTTGTCCTTTGGGCTCCTATTATAGATACGATAAAAAATTAGTTTTTAGTAGACCAATTGAACTTAATTTTTTATCATTGACCCACTTAGCGTTTGAAAATATATTGATTTCATATATTGGATCAGCTGAACAAAGGTTTAACATAAGAGTTCCAAAATTGATAAATAAATAAAAGCAAAAAATTTATTTTATAATTCTTTGAGAACATCTTGAATATTTAAATTTCTATGGAACCGAACCTTAGGTGAAATCAATTAGAAAAAATAAATTTTAACATACATCATGGGCTATTCTAAGATATCTAAAATCAGTAGTATTCAAGCCCACATCTAGAAGAGTTTGTCTGGTTTGGCCCTTGAGAAATTATGGCTAAAAAGGTGTGTGAGAAATATTTCATGAAGGAATTTTCATCCTTTAATAAAGTATTTTCCTTCTCATTTGGAGCTTTTATTTTCTTCATTCCTTTGGTAGTAATGTCGAACCACTTATTATAAATTTTCCTTAAACACTTGTGTTAAAAGGGGGGGGGTGTATTGTTTCTTTTTTAACTTTAACAAATCATTTGAAATAGTGTAGAAGAGAAAACAATGGAGTGGAATGGAGGAACTAATAGTTCCACAAAAAAATAGGGTGACAATTCACAGTTTATAAGAACAAGTTAGGGCTAAAATCAAAATGCAAGCATGGTTGTTGCATTTGTAAAATAGGGATTCCCTCTATTGTACATGGATAAGTTAGAATATTAGATTAATTATTTTGGAGGAGAAATGACTCACCTGGCCAAATATGTATTAATAATCTAGGTCATTTATTGAAATTATTTCTCTAAATCATTAAAGATGGTGAATCTAGTATGTCTCTATTGATGTGGCCCTACCAATAGAATAAAATAAACCCTCAATGAAATAAAAGTGGAGCACTACAGAACAAGTATGCTTGTTTCCTCACTTGAAAAGGAATATTAAAGAATTGAGAAAAAGGGATATAATTTATAGGAAGATAATAAGGTGGCCATATAAACTAAAAAATCCACAGACATGGATCAGAAACAACTAGAATAAGAAGTACATGTTGATTCTTATAAAGAGACTTGGTGGAAAAACTCACAATTATAAAGAAAATAAGAATAAATAATTTTTACATATCCCAACACATACAAACGGAAGATGGAATATTCATACACAAGTATTTCTGTAGTAAATTGATTAAAAAACAATAGATAAAAAGACATGAATAAAAGATGAAGTTGAAGTGCCTTCAGATAATTACTAATATGTGTAATTATAATCTAAAACAAATAGTATTATAAATACATTACAATAAAAGCAATATCCATGTTGGCATCTTACATCTCAGTTTAAAAATAACAATATTAAAATAAATATCTATGATAAAAATAGGGCCCTGCAACAATACTTACTTATTGATAAAATACATCACAATAAATGAATTTATAAGGGAAGTTTCTTCACTCAAATCATAAACAATATTTCCTACACCACACACCATACATCCATAGCCATAGCCAAGATAAATTATGAATAGAGTAAAGATGCATACAATGAAATTCCAACACCAAAAACTCTGTAACTACACAAAAATGGTGGAGAAAGATATGAAGATGTCTAATAAAATACATAAATAGAAAATAAGACACAACAAATAATGATTTTTCCCAAAAGTAGATGCAAGAAAGGACATCATGTACACATTATCCACACATATCTAAAGAAACCTTGCAACACACAACCACAATACCCACACATGGTTGTCATTTATTCGTGCCCAAGGTTACAGGGAATGCCTTTGAAAAATTTCCATGCCATTACTGATTTGATCATAATCATGTTGTATAATATGTCTATACAACGCTCCATGTAAATAAGAAACCCACAAAGGACATGTATATGGTTAATATTGGATACCACTCAAATAACGTACTCATATGTATCCATATGTGGGTGCGTAACTGAGAAATACCACATATGGTCTTCATATTATCCATTATATAAACCAAATCATGCACTTTGGGTATATTTCTATCTTCTAGTCACATACAACTATTCATATGATTCTTAAGAAAGAAATTACTAAGTGGCCACTTTCTTCAACCTCTTTGCTTTATTTTTTATTTACTTCTTGGATTTACACACCCTATTGCCTACTCTGACTTTCGACAGCTCAGTGTTTCCAATTTTAGATATCAGTGCCTATTTTCCCTCATCCCCTCTAGATGCCTCGATGTCTTTGTATCTTTCTCACATCTTTTCTAGTTGTTGAGAATCTTATTTTATCATGGGTTGGCCTTTTACTAGTTACTTACAAAATTCAAACAAGGAAATCATATAAATATAAAAATATGTGCCCATAATAAGTGACCATGCTCTAAGTGTGTACTACTATCACCTAAGGTTACATCCATAGGAATTTAAAGAACATCAAAGCATCCATCTAGCTATCATTGAAGAGACAAGGGACTGCATTCTTCTGCATAGACTTCATAAGAGGGGAAGTTCATTTTTCCATTAACACATCTATCTACATTTCTAAATCTAGCTATTTCTTGTTATCAAGTGTATCTTGCATAAGAGCCACCTAGGAAATGATTCTATACACACACACACACGCACACACACACAGAGAACTACGTGGATTTTGAAATGTAGTGTAGCGGTCGGAATGTAATTTCACTCAGTCAGGTGACCATTAGGTTCAGTTTGACTCCCCATTTGCATCTTTTTGGTTTTAGGATTTGATGTGTTTTAGGGTTTTTCAGGTGATCTTTCTATCTGCAAGTTTCAAGTGAACTCGATAATCAACCAATGACATACAAGTGAATAATGGAGACATCTAGAAAAAATATTTAGACCATGTACATTTCAGTTTCTTAGGTTCTATGCAGTCACTGGATGCTACAGAAGGTCCCTGACACCCAGGATCCCTTGACTCAATCCATGCACAGTAGTCCCAACATTTCTAACACTCACTCATTTTTCTGGGATCATTTGTGACAATGTTTCCTCCTGTTCTATTAGTTTTTCAGTTCAGCACAATCCAAGTTTAATTACAAAATAAGGTAAGTATTCTATCCCTTTCCTTGTACCTAGGGTTTTATATTTTCTAGCTTATTGCTTGGGTTAGATTTGTACTTAATTTATTTATGATTTCATTGTGACTCTGAAATTATAATTTAACATTTATTTTCCATATTTGTTAAATCATTTGGCGAACCTAACTCTTTCACGATTAGGGTCCTTATACTTTCATTGCTTTCATTTTTTTAGGATCTTCTCATAATTGATATCTCTATTCATGATTTCTTTCTAGAAAATCCTAATTTTTTGTGCTAAAATTATTACTCTCCTGGCTAATACTCGTATTCCCTCTACTACTAATCCAGACATAGTTTATAAGACATTTGTAGATGCATTTTCTGAGCATCTTACTTTTCCATCAACTATAGCTGAGAATATTTCTATTTATGATGATGATCCTCATATATATATATATATATATATACGAATATGATTTCAAAATTTGTGTTTTAAATGAAATTTAATTGACAATGGATATGAGATAAATATTTTTCATTTATCATTGATTCATAACATAGGTGTTTATGTAGCCAATATTAGGGCCACATCTATTTCTCTCCAAGCATAAGATTATACTCCATGTACATGCCCTTACAATGTTGTTTTTCCTATCACAATTGGGCTAATAATAGTTCTTACTGTATTCGTTATTATTGATTGCCTTGTTTCATATAATTTCTTACTCCACATACGATGGCTTCTTAAAATGCAATAAATACCTTATACACTTAATCGGTGCTTCAAATTCTTACATGATGGATTTGAATATTCAATTCCTTCTTATAGTACCCCATTCCAATATTACGACCTAGACCCAACTAATGTATTACATATTTTGAATTCTATTATTATACATCCTGATGTTGATCCATGACCCACAGACTATCTAGACAATTTTCCTCTACATGAGGGAACCGTATGTGCATTAGAAATTGTTCCATCTGCTCCAGTATTACCCCCTCCTTCTAGTAATGTTATGGTGATTTATCAGGTTTCTATGGATACATTGGAAATAATACCACCTTCATCATATTCTCATGAGAAATATACATCTACACTTCCGACATTCACATGCACTCTCTTCATGAATAATGTTTACATGCTACACATTCCATTTGATCCCATTTTATCTGACATTATTTACACAAATAATGGCTTAACTTGGCTAGGATTCACATTGTATGATATCATCTCTACATCGTATGCTCCTCATTTACATTAAGGATATGTTTGCATTATTTCTGATTATGGCCTATGAGTATTTCATTTAATAGGATTTATTGCAAGTACTCCACACCTTTTACCACTTACTCTCGCGAAATTTTGGCTTGATTTTATTGGCAGTATTTTAGATGCTGATCATATCGAAATGTCATTCCCCATACCATTTGGCCATGTTTTTATTTGCATTGATTAACTTATTGTCTATTCACAAAATATTACTTGATGATATGCATGCATATGTCCATTGTAACCTTTCATTGATGAAGAATATGTAATGGGCATGTACAATATCTTTCGTAATATCTCCTTACTTTATTAACCATGTATTATTGATTACCAAGTCTCTGATGCATCGCCATTTGAGTTTTACCATATAAATGAGGTTCTCTTAGACAATGTTACTTTATTATTTTTCATTCGAATACACTTAGGGGGCATCATGCTTATTCTTCCCCCTTTCTATCATTGTCAAGTGTCTCACACTTCTACCATTTCGCTTATTACTTTGCATCTAGTCTTTCACATGCATCTCACACATCTGGATACACTTTTATCTTGATTACCTTATGGAGGGTCATAATTGATTTTTTTAGGGATTGCTACATTCATGAACCTCACATCATACACATTACTAATTTTACACTTTGTGCATTCACGACACATATTTCTAGTGTACATTCATCACAAAACACTTCCCTATGATGCACTCTATTTCCATGGTTCAAACTTGACTGCTAAGGGTATCAATATAAAATGAACCTAACCAAATTCAATCAATTTTTGTGCTCTATACTTAATTGATCATATATATCTAGCGTACACTATCAAACAATTTCTTGATGACACATTCTTGATGGCTGAGGGGAAATTTATAAATGAACGTCATCTCATACCTACTCATTCAAATTTGGTCGAGGGGAAAACTAATCCTATCATACTCACACTACATTCCATTCCATTTCAAACTCACAACATACTGCATATCTTGGTTTCACATACCTTACTTACTTATACTTGCATGTACACTTTGCTTCCTATGTTAGATGAATACTTTTTCTGTCATTATCTTTATCATATACACATACGTGTTCACTTTCCTCCTAGTTGTGAATTTTCAGCCTTTACATAGATCTAAATTACATATAACATAGATGTATAGAACTATACCTCTTACCGCTCCCAAAATGGATCTCGGGGGCATCTAGTTTTCTACACATCAGAGGTGTTATTGTTTCGTTATATACTAATTCCTATTCTTTCTAGCACACTAATTTTTAATGGATCATATACACTTTGACATACATTTTATTATTCTAACACGCTAATGGGTACTTTATGTGCAACATTTTATTTGCAGGAACTATTTTCTACTATGGCTATCTATTACATTACTTGATATTGTTTGTATGTCATTGTTTACAGGATTTACCCTTTTTTCTTTTGTGCACAATGTATGTTTTTAGCCTCTTTGGAATCGATTTTCTTGTGAAATTGTGAACAATGTCCCATGTTTACAACCCACTTTTCGCGGTCTATATTTTTTTCTTTCTTGGTAGCTTACATTTTTTCTTCTATATGCATATTTTTCTTGTTTGTACTAACAATTGTTTTCTAGCCACTATGTTTACATGTGCCTTGGTTTTTACCAAGAAATTTCCCTACCCCTACATGGAATCAATATCATTTTCATTGTTTAGTCCTCTACTTTGGGCCACATACTCTTAGGAATTTCGCATGCACCCCAAATAAGGAGGGAATAAATCAGGTAAATCATTCGTGTCATATAGAAGTTCTCAGTCATAGTACAACGCAGTTCAATATAGAATCAACACAGAATTCATTCACAACAACAACCTAGAATCTAAATTTTGTCTTCAGCACAACACAAACACTAGCACCCAAATACAGACATGAATGCATGGGTTATCCTTACGCTTTATGGGTTCCTATGACCAGGGGTCAGTTATAACATTTTTCTCATATTTTCACAGCTTACAGTAATATACACAACATTTTTTTCAATACAGGAACAATCCTTCAAAAATGAACATACATTTTTTCTCCTTTTTCTATTTGCGTTGGATTAAAATGGATCGGATTCAAACAAATCAGGATCACACCATCTTTAGTGGTGTATAAAGTGTCAGGAAGCAATCAAAGGATGGATAATAACACTAGACATTTCTCCCTACACTCTTCTTTCCTTGTGTGAGATCACCCAAAAAAATCATTCTTGGCATGAGATCACCTAAAAAAATCATTCTTCTAGAACATTTTGAAGATCCTCTCTACCCTTGTCACTCATCATGGATAAGGTGCTTATGTTTCTTTTTGCATTTTCACATACATTTTACATATTTTCACACAAATGTATCACAATTTTCATATACACATAATTGACTCATTTTTGTTCTTCTCTTTTATAGGTCCTTCCTTATATGAAGCAAAAATCACATCATCAATAATAAAGAGATATCAACAACAAGTACAACATGATATATACACATATTTTTTTCACCCCTAGGGTCACTTCTTCTTCTCTAACTTCCACACTTATTTTTTTATCACTCCACACTTTTTCTTCTCTCCTTAACACATTTTCTGCCATCGATTTACATGGTTATCAGGTACACATTTCTTATCTACTTTAAGTTATCAATCATTCACTCAACAACTTAACGTGAGGAAAAATTTAGACACTAAATCACACAATCTGGGTACATTTTTTTGTCCTCTTCACATACCACTATTCATATGATTCCTAAGCAAGAGCAGCTCTAATTGACTAGTGTCTTTCATCTCTTAGCTTTATTTTTTATTTCCTTCTTTGCATTACAAAACCTATTTCCCAATATGACCTTTGACACCTCATCTTCTCTAAGTTTGGACATAAACACTTAGCCAAGACATGAGTGCCCGGGTGTCCTCATCCCCTCTAGGTTCCCCTGACCTATTTATATCTTGCTTGCATATTTTGGGTCTTTTTTAGTTATTGGGCATCTTGTCTTCTTATGGGTCACCCTTTTTGTGTTTAATTACGAAACTAAAACAAGGGAATCATACAAATACAAATCTATGTAATCATAATAAGTTCCTAAGCTCTAAACTTCTACTAATATCACCTAAGGTTACATCTCAAGGAACTTCAAGAGCATCAAAGCATCTATCTAGCTATCATTCAAGAGATAAAGGAATACAGTCTTTTGCATACACTTCACAGGATTTAAAGTTCATTTCTCCATACACACATCTATCTAAATTTCTACATCTAGCTATTTCTCACTATAAAATGCATCTTGCACAAGAACGACCTAGGGAACAATTCTACACACACACAGAACTACATGGAGTCTAAAATGTAGTACAATGCCTAGATTGTAAGTCCACTTAGCTAGGTGACTTTCAAGGTCTATATGATTTCCCATTTATATCCTTTTATTTTTAGGATTTCATGTGTTTTGGGGGTTTCCATTTGCTCTTTCTCTTTGTAGGTTTCAAATGAACTCGACGATTAACCAGGGACATACAAGTGACTAATAAAGACATTTAGTGAACATATTGCGACCCTCTAAAATATGGTTTTTGAGGTTCTACACAGTCACAAGCACCTAAAGAAGGTCCCTAATACCTTAACACCCCTAACCCTATGCATGCACTTTAGTCCCAAAATTTTTTATGCTCACACAAGTTTCTATCTTCATTTGCAACAATCTGTCCTCATGGTCCAATGGTTTTTCATTTTGGTACAGTCCAAGTTTAATTGTGAAATAATCTAAGTATCTTATACCTTCTCTTGTAACTAGGGTTTTATATTTTCTATCATATTTCTTATGTCATAAGTGTACTTAATTGTATTATCATTTCCTTTTGAATCTAAAGTTAGAATTTAACATTCATTTTTAATATTTGTTAAATCATCCATAGACTTCTTTGATTTAATAGCTTAAAAAATATTTTGAATTTTTTTTTTTAAAACATAAAATAATCCTCATCCATTGTTGATGACAGAGCAACTCCATGATCAAGTGCATATCATCTAACTATCATTTTAACATAGAGAAAACCTATTTTTAATGTACATCTTTTTTATTTATATAAAAGTGCGCTTTCTGATGAAAATAATAATAATAATTACGATAAGTTAAAATTTGACATTCCTAACTTATCAATGTATTATTTTTAATAATTATTAATATACCATCCTACAAAAAACTCTTGAGGTTTATTTTAACATATATTTCTAATCCCCAACAAACTTTGAGTATTTTCTTAAAGTAATGAAATTTTTTGGAATCAAATGTAGATGTGGAAATTAGATTTCCTTAATAATTTTTTAAACTAGCCACAACACATTACAATTTAGATCTAAAAAAATCCACATCAGAAATTTAGACTCAATTGTATGATTAAGGGGGTAGTCAAGAACATAGGAAAATGTAGAATAATTCAAGTGTTAGATAAATATAGGTTTTTTAGAATAATATTTAATTCTATGTGGGAAACATATGAATCTATAGGGATTCATGAATGATATTTGGTGAAAGGCACGTCTAGATAATCGGATAATTGAACCATAGGTCATGGTTGAGAAAATAATGGTTTCCAAAATTGTGAATATTCTGAGAAACATAAAGGATTTGCCTCTAATAAATGGGTATGCTTGTTGTAGATGTGAAATTTATATTACTTTTTATAAGTGGAAAATTTGATTATGCAAAGGTGTTATTTGTCCTAATTATGTATAGAAAACTCACTTTCTTCAATTGTGTTGCAAATAACTAGTTTACCTATCTTATATGGATCTATATAGAATATACTGAGAGGTATTATTATAAAGGCATGAAATTTTGAATTTGTGACATATGTAAAATAGGATCCTTGAGAATGATACCTCTCCACGTAATTTACATAGATTAATCTAAGATAGGTATGCTAGTAGAATCTGTGGGAGTTTCATTGTACATAAGATGATACAAAAAATAAAGTTAGGAATGAAACGTGGACATTTCATTCATGCATGAATGAATAGGATGAGAACATATCGAGTTGGTGACTTAAGACTCATATTATTTTTAATAAGTATCCTCACCCACATAATTCATCAGTGAATCCAATGATTCTTTCTATAAAATATTGAGAACTCAGGAGAGCATTCAACCCCTATATATTTAATATTTCCTTGAGTCATAAGAATTCCTTATGAATTTGATTGAACTACTTTAAGTTATATTTTATATAAATAGGAATATATTGAACTATCCATGGAAATCCAAACATTTAATAATCTTTTCTAATATTGATTTTGATAAAAATGCCATAAACATCAACTAAAATGATAAAATGTTAACAGTTAGTCCTTTTATACTCACATATATTTTTTATTAAGGATACTTTTTTTCTGGCTTGGACCCTACCTAGTAAAGAAAAGATTGATCACTAAGATATAATAATGAAGAACAAAAGGAAAACAAAAGAGACAAGGAGTCCAACTGCGACACCAAAACATAACCAAACACCAAATGATCATTTTGGCTCAAACTTCATATGGCAGATGATATTCCAACACATTTACTCAATTACATCCTTAATAACCTTCTCTTAGCCCATGGTTTTCCTTAAGTACTCTTTAGAAGAATGTCACTCTCAAAAGTTAAGGATTTGAAGAGATTCATGGTCAAACATAATGGGAAGTCAAACACCATCGTACTTAGAGGGCAGATTGGGAACATCACAAGAATAATAATTCAAGACAAATTATAATTTAGCTTTTGAGAATCACACTTATTCCAGTTTCCATCTTGATTCTTCAAAGGACTCTTCACAATTTTCATCCTCAACTAATACATTAAGAAAATAAACCTTTTCCACATGAGGCCTACAATTAGTACCTTGAGGTTGAATATATTTCGTCAAATGTTGAAGTTAAACCTTAAATTAAGGTCCATAAATAGGAAGTTGAAGATTGAAGGTGCCACCACAAGCTCATCAGTAGACCCGGAGATAGGGGACACTTTAACCTATTTTATTCTTGGGGCACCATACTCTAAGACCCATTCAGTCTGCCCTCCATATTAGTGTTGTCCTCCACCTCGGGTAGGCCACACATATGTTGTGACACATCATTATCCTCCTCAACCATCTGTTCCTTAGGGTAATATTTAATAACTCTCACCAAAATATCATTCTCTGTTAGAGACACATGACTTTTGGAAAAAACAGTAGTGGCAGGTGGTACATCACTGCCCTTTAACCGAAGATCAGGATCCTTATACACAATAAACTATGTTGAAGGCTTCAACTATGGCTTAGAAACATTTATATGCCCCTCTACCTCTGCTCCATGAAAAAATTTCTCCACATTTCTACCAGAAGATCTACGTAGACAAATGATTTTTGGAAATAAAAATATCATAGGTGGAAAATCACTTCCCTCAAACCAAAGACTAGGATCCTCAGACACCTTAAATTGTGTCAAAGGCTATACCTATGGAATGGAAACAATCATATGCCCCTCTACCTCTGCCTCATTCAAAACTTTATCCACTCTAGTCATTTTAGACTCAAATATCTTACATGAGATATCATAGATGCATTTAAAGATGGAATCTTATCTCTTAAGAGAATGAGTATTGGTAGTAAAAATTCTAGGTCGATAATATAAAAAGTTAGTCTGTATTTTACTAGTAACCATATTACCATGTTCAAAAAATACAACAATATTTCATATGAAGAAAAATGTGAAATGTACATCACATAAAATTAAAAAATCATATCTAATGAAATGTGTATTACATGGGGGACACTATTTATATTCTAAGGAGATCAATATTTCTTCCCCAGCCTTCCATTTTGAAACTAGTTTTCCATTATTTATCATTTCATAGCTGCCATATGTAAATGAAAGACATATTTATAGACCTTCAACTGAATTTAATAGAGAGATAGTTTCACATGTTAACACCATCGGTTCCCTCTGTTCAATATCAACTATAGCCTTGGAAAGTGTCAAACCTTGTAAATTATGTATTGTCAATGCCCATGCCAACCATAAGGGTAATTGGTGTGTGTATCCCCTCCATATTGGTGTAATTGGAATGGTACATGGATTTGTATATATAAAATGGTATTTTGAAGTAATTTTACAATTCAACCATTACAGATGTTGGTGGGCTACTTCGAGGTGTGTATATTATGATTCAAATATATCCCAGAGTTTCATTTACAATAACTTATTCTATCCAGAGATTGGATGTTAACGTAACCCTTTCATCATTAATAATTAATAAATCAACATCAAGTTCATCATATGGACCTCGTGTCAATGTGTTTGTGGTACATTTTGTAGTTACAATGTTACATGCAACATGTATTTTCAATGAATGTAATTTTCTTTTTTTGTGGTTATTTATGTTACTCCTTGTAGTGACTAGGTGAATACTATTGTCTAATTATTTATTGTTAGATTTATATAATTCAACATTTGTTCTAATCATCAATAAATTCCAATAATCCATTATTAAATTCCCATCTCTGAGATTTGTGAGAAGTTCTGAGAAACATTTTTGATGTTCTCTTTATCCTTCTTGTTTAAATACCTTATCCAGTGTAACAAATATTTTAAATTCTTTCCATAATAACTTAACATGTCTATTACTATTGAAAATCATGGACTATGAAATGTGAACATAGAAAACGTAACTTTATATGTGATGAGGACATTGTTAAGTAGAAATGCACCACCTTAAACTCTCATTCAACATATAAAGCACTCATATGATCCCATGAACACTAATGGGTCACTATAAATAAATAAAAAACATCATTAAAAATCATTAATTGTAAACCTCAAATAACAAATATAGAATTCTATACACAATTAGAACACAATAAAATAAATAAAACACCTTAAACACTCATTGGACATGTCAAGTAATCGTGTGACACCGTAATCACTAACAGGCCATCATGAATGGAAAATATTTCCATGAACCATGAAACCTAAATATTGAACATCAAATCAAGAACCATGGAAATATATAATCCTTGTACTTGGTATTATGATAGTGATAAAGAAAATATTTCTTTTTAATGAAATAGTCATAATGTTTTACCGTACATGCTAAGGAGTGAATTCAAAAGTGGAAATGTTATCCACTGACAAATAAATGTAAACACTAAACATAGTACCTCTCGACTTAGTGGTTTACACAATCCTTCAAAGTTAAAAAAATATGATGCGTACAACATAAACAATAATGGAACACCTTAACCCCTTATATGACATATTTAACTGTAAATGTCAAATTTTGAACATGAAAATTTGGATAGTAAATACTAAATGTAGAACCATTTTAACATGATCAATAAATATTAACTATACACATTAAAACTAAAACCATAAAAACTAATTGATAAACGTGATTAGAAATTATAAAAATCACATTTAAACTATAAATGCCAAATTTTGAACATAAAATTTAATCATTGATCACAAAACCCTAAACTATAGACACAAATAATAAATTTTGTCTTTAACCACTATACACTAACCCTAAACTATATTTCTAAACCCTAAATACTAAATGCAGCCATAGATTAGGGTTTGTGTCTAGGTTTTAGTGTGTTTTATTCAGATCCTTTCTTGAGGTTTTACATAGTTACGTTAAAGTTTAGTGTTTGAATTTACGGTTTAAAACTCATGTTTAGTGCTTAGTATTCCACAGGTAGTGTTTACTTTACTTATCCTTTTTACAATTTATGGTAGACTATTGTGGCATGGTCAATACACCATAAATAATAATGTCAAACCTTAAAATCTCATTGGATCCCTATCAAATTGAGGTGACATTCTCAATTTAGCACTCACCCTAAACAACACAAAAAATTGTAGAAACTCATAATTTCTAAACCTTAAACGTTAAACATGTATGATAACAATGTTGACGATAATGATAATGATGGAATATGACAATGGCCATTACTATGAAGATGAAAATGATGATCAAAATTGATAGTGATTATATTGATGATGACAATCACGACAATGAATATGATGACGATGAAAATGAAATTGATGTTGACAAGGATAACGAGGATAATGGCGATGATTAAGATGATAATAACCATGATGTTATGGTGATGATGTCACTTTCAGTGTTTATAAAATTCTAGTAATATTATTAATATTAATATTAATAATAACAACAATGTTAGAATTAATAATAATAATAATAATCATAATATTAATTTATTTACAAATTCTAATAATAATATCAATATTACTAATGGACTCCAAAATTTGAATATGCCTAGAAACATAAAGGCTTTGTATCTCATAAATGGATATGATTTTGGAAGAAAGATGTGAAATTTACATTATTTTATAAGTGGAAAAATTGATTATGCAAACGCATTGTTTTTGTTAATTATGCATAGAAACCTCACTCACTTTCTTCAATTCTATTACAAATAACTAGCAACCATATGTCCTTGCTGAGAACCCTCTTTCAAATTATAAGTTTATATAATCAGTAAGAAAAATACATAAAATTTTATCCCTATTCTAAACTAGGGAAAAGATAATATTCATCAAGATATTTATATGACCCCTTGACTTGTCTAAAGCAAATTGAATAGAGAAATATCTCTCAAATTTTTGCATATGTGATATTCTTCCAAATAATTCCCTAAATATTTTTTTGTAAGATTACAATTTTCTTCATATTTTGGTTTTTCCTAATATATACTAGGAAAGTATTACAAATAATGTCTATAATAAATGAAAATCATAGATGAAGGAATAATTTTTAGATTCTTGGATTTTATGGCAAACTTTATTTAATCAAGATGTAAAAAATCCCATGTGGGTCCTTTCGATGTTAAATTATATAAGGATGGAAGTGGTGTTTATATCAAAAAATCTAATTATCTTTTACAAAAATTAGGAATCAATGATGGTATCATTTCCCGTAACTCCACTCTCATCCGTGTTTAGATTTTTCCACTCACACATGTCTTAGCACTATATCTCTCCATATTTACATTGTACCTAAAACAATTCTTACATAATTTTATGTCCTCAATGCTTCTTTGCAATTTAATCTCCTCTTAGGTAAACCTTGGATCCATGCCATACAATCCATGCCCTGAACCATACGTCAATGTGTCAAATTCCTTAACGATGGTTATGAACATATTATCACCACTGACCCCATGCCATTCAAATATTGTCACAATTATCGTATAGCTTCCATCCCTGTCCCACCACCTCATCCCATTCCATATGCTTACCTATATAAATATGATGCTTCTACTCCCATTACTAATCACACTTTTGTTATCCTTTTGCCCACTATATTTGTTCTTGTCAGTACTCCACCTGCAACATCTTCTGCTTTTTCTCCCCCTTCTATTCCAGTGACATATCCTAATGTCCTTGATAGTACTACCCATACGGATGACACACATACCAATGTTTCCACCAAATATAATGATTAATTTGATGTTGTATACATCACTAATGAGTCACTACAACAACTGGATTTCACCCCTCTCAATGTGGAAGATTCTTATTTCGATGAAACATTTGTTGCTAATCACCCGTGTGAATATCATTTCAAAAACCCTCCATCCACTAATACTATGGTACTATATAAAGGATATATTAGTAGTGTTGATTTCATTTCATCTTCTTCTCCTCTCGAGGTAGTTTCACAACCCCCTTTCACTTGTACCTTATAAATCAATTAGACATTTTAGGAACACATTCCTCTCCACCTCGCTAGCTCTGATACTATATGTACACAAGATTTCTTACCCTTGTTTTGCATGACACTTAATGACATATTTCCACCACTCCATTCACGCCACCTTTACCATGGTTACTTCCATATTAATATAGCTTATGTCTTACAAGTTTTTGTTTTACGCACTACCGGTATTTGTTGTATTTTTTGTACACATTTCCCATGGATTTATGTTTACATTTGGATGATCTCGGCTTGATTATATTGGTGGCACACTTGAACCACCTCATTCTTCACTCTCATTCCTCATTCCTTTCAGCACTATCTCTTTTTCAAATGAATATTCTCCTGCATATGTACCTAACATTTCACATTAGTGTGCTCATGGCTTCCCACCACTTTATTTTATGGATGAAGAATATGTGATGAATGCTTATATCCTTCATCGTAATGCATATTTATATGATCCACATCATTCTATCACCTACCAAGTTTATAAGACAGCTCCTTCCGGTTTTAATGAAGACAATGATGATTTGCTGACAACGTATCCTAGTCACCTTTGTTACACTATCACTAGGAGGCATCGTCACTACCCACTTCCCCCTTCCCCATATTATCATAACTACATCTCCACTCTTTGACTTTTCTTCATTCATCCCTCCATATATAAGCATGTTTCTTACATGTCACAACATCCTCACTACTCAATGACATACTCTTGCGCTTCGGTTCACCTAGACTATTGAGTGATTACCACTACACCGAACCCCACACACTACACTATAGGTTTTATAAATTTAGATTCTACCACATACACCACACATCATACATTATCCTTTCTATACTTAGTCTAACATCTTAAATTATCCTATACATTCCTCATCTAGTAGTCAATTGTGCATCATCTATATCATACACGCTACACTAACCATCATATTATTTGAGTCTAATTTTGTATCCCTTTCTTACATGATCTATTTACGTTAGGTTACATTGTATATGGGTCTAGATTTACATTATCTCACCACATATTCTATCTATACTTATCACCACATCTTACATATCCTACACACCATACATCTCCTAACTTGCATAGTTCCCATCGTGTATTTATCTATCATCTACATTCTACAGTAGATTCCATTACATATGGTTATAGTTGCATCTTATCATACTTACATATTCCATTTTTATATACAATTACTATTTCCTCTCACACATTACACATTCTATATACACTACGTATTCTACATTACATTTCCCACACCATACATTTACAACCCATATTCATCACTTGGTCATTTACACTACATTGTCTTATACGTGTTGCACTCATCACCCTATGACACACTTTAGTTGCTTGGTCCATAATCGACTGCTAAGGGTTTACCAATCAAATGTACTTTACATTCACCAATGTGACATTTTCCTCATCCATCATTTCTCACTTTAGTGATATACACCTTAGGTTAAATTTTCACCCCTTTTTCTCATCTTATAGTGGTATACGCTTTAGGATAAATCACCACCCTCATTTTATCTTTCTTTTAGTTGCATATACCTTAGGGTTCATGACCACTCCCTTCTTATCTATCTTATAGTGACATACACTTTAGGATAAATCATCACTCACACATCCCACAAGTTGTGGTATATGCTTAGGCTATATGGTCCAATAATATATTTCCATTTGTCTTCTCACCCTCCAATCAACCTATAATTATATACGCTTAGGGATGAATCATCACCCCTCCATTTAACAAATCATGGTATACATTTCGGCAATAGGGTCCATGCACATCTCATCCCCATACACTCATCCTATAGTGATATACACTTAGGGATAAATAATGACTCCTCCATTCAACAAATTCATAATATATGCTTTGGATATAGAGTTCATGCACATCTCTTCACATGTCACATTTCATCACCATTCCATCCACATACTCATCACAGTATGCTAAACACAACATACACTACTCGGCCATTTATCGATGACACACTCTGATTTACAGTTCATTCTTGACTGATGAGGGGGAAAAAATGAACCTCACTGCATACACATTACATCCACTTAGGGGTCATGTTCCTCCATCATTGCATCTTATATTTCATTCCATCCATCCACAGGATACTGCATTGTCTTAAGGGCATTTACTCTGGCTTAGTAGTGTTTTGCATGTTCACTTTACTACACATGATATATTATTTCTTATATTTTATCATCATACACACATGTGCATTCACGTTGTTGTTTAGTGCAATCACAGATGAGGTATTCTACATGTGGCATGGATGCTCACCTTCTACCCTTCCTATACTAGTCACTGGGGCATCCAAATTTGTCTTTTCCAAGTGCTATTGTTTCATTTTGTACTTAACAGCTTATATTACTTGTTCATACATGCTTTAACATATTGATTATCTCTCTAACATGATAACAAGTGTTCCATGTGCAATACTTGTCTTGCAGGATTACATGTTTCCATGGATACTTATTTGTTTCTACTTGTCTTCTTTGTTTGTTATTGTATGCGGGATTTTCCCTTTGCTTGTGTGCACACTTGTCTATTTTTTGTGATCATGATAGCCTTACGTGTCTTGGAACATCATGAGTAATGTCCCATGTTTCAAACCCAATTTGTGAATTCCACTTGTTTCCTTACGTGTTTACATTACTTTTTTTGGTAGTTACTACATTATCTACATATTTTACACTTGTCTTATTTCATTCATGTGCTTTCAAACTAACACTTGTATTGGTTAGCTATCCCCTTTTGTGTGTGCCTTGGCATCTACCAAGAATTTCCCATTCCCCCTACAAGGTAGATTTCTACATGTTAGATTACGGTTGGGTCCTCTTTTGGGGCCGCATTCTCATTTTTACGATGTGCTATGTACCACCAAAGAGGGGGGAATCATTGATGGTTTTCTACTAACAGATTGTATTTACACTGGTGCACACATAGTGAGTGAGTTCAGACCATTCTATGAACTCCATACATAGTGGCCGTAACAAGACATGGTATCTTTTGGAAATTATGTAGAGCTATTATAGGCTTGGGGGTTACAGTGGGTGTGCCTCTCTACACTTCTTCATCCAGTGGTGTTGGATCACCCAATAAACTAAAAAATTACAAATATATCTTCACACATTTTATAAGAAGTGGTTAAATTTAGATGACACATAATTATACCTCCTTATACTTCTTTAGCCAGGGTGGTGTGAGATCCCCCCAAAAAATCAAGATAATACAATATATCCTTCTACACCCTTTTTCTCGACATGGATCAGGTGGAGATATCCCATTTATACTTTTATTCTAGTGTATTTTACATTTACGTACTTTACACATGTGTATTTTACACAACTTTTTTACATACATACATATTTAACTACTTGATCATTTTCTCCTTACAGGTCCGCCATATGAGAAACAAGCACTCAAATTAGGGGCAACAATAACAACAACAATGACAATGACAATGAAAACACACCGCTATAGGAATTTTCCTTTATTAACCATGTAGGTACACTACACGCAACAAGAGCTACACACACGTTCTGCCCTAGGTTCACTCTCATTACTTTTGCTTTGCATTTTTCATCTTTAGAATCCATGTTCCACCACTTTTTAATTTTTTTGTCATTCCACACTTGAGTCAAGTCCATCGTCATGTCTTCTAATACAATCTACATGGATATTAGGTACACATCTCTATCTATTTTATGTTATCGAGATTTCTACTCACCAACATAAAGTGGTGGAAAAATGTAGACACAAAATTTTGAACTTTATAGATAATTTAGCCCAGTCTTATACTACTATTTAGAACGTTATCAAATGGATAAAGTACTAATTAATCCCAAATTTTGGCCACCTTTATTTTATATTTTATTTCCTCATTCCCGCATATTTTATTGAAATTATCCTCCCATTTTGCAACTTCCCCATCATTCTAGCCCAAACTCATGGCACCCCAACCTGTACTGAGGCACCCCAAGGCGCCCGATGTATGCACACCCTTTTCCACTTCTTTTTGGGTCCTTTTTTAGCTATTTATTGTCTTTATCTTTTTCCTAGTCAGCCTTATTGGGATTAATTATGAAATTAATCTTTAGAGCCCAATAAATATAAATCTATAAGACCATAATGAGGGTCCTAGGTCATAGTATTACACACTACAATCACTCCATCTAGAATTGCATCCACATAGCACCATGCATCAAGGCTAGGAGATATGCATCACACACACTACATAGGGGGAGGGATTTTATTATATTTCATGCAACCATTCCGTTTACATTTTCTATAATTACTATTGATCACTACTTTACAAAGTGTGACTTGCATGAGAGCACCTAGGGCATGACATTGATACACACTAAAACTACATCTGAGTCTGAAATGTAGTGTGGCACTCAGTGATAAGACCACTAGTTTTGTGGATGAGATTAGTATGACCCATTCATTTTCATAATTTATTTTTCTAGGGTTTGATACTTCCTTTTAGATTGTAGGTCATTTCCTAGCTCATCCAGGAGATCTAGAATGAGAGACAAGAAGCACTCAAAGACAACTTGCAACCAAACTGGAACTATTTTTTAAGAATTTATAATGATCAAAACATCTATATTGTAGACCAGGGCACCCCGAGGTGCCCCAGTACACTCCCAAGTGCCCCAATCATCTCATTTCTTCCATATTTGTCCTTCACAAGGTCCATGAGTGTTTTTCTACACTTCCTGATTTCATTTCTAAATCTGTGACAACCAGCGATAGTCATTTTCAATAAGCTAATATATTTCTCTTCCATCTCTTACACATTTTGGGTTTCATTTCACTTATAATAATTTACTTGCCCTTATTTTATACTGCTTTAGTCCATTTACTAAAACATTTTATTCCTCCTAATTAGATTAACCTTAATACCCTAGTATCACTTTTTAGGAAAACTAGATCCTTATTTTTGTTAACCAGTGTGTATGCATGTGTGTGTTTTAATACCTAAAATAATGATATTTGAAAATATATATTTTAAGTTAATCTAAATAGTTAAAATATTGGAAACAAATAATGAAATGCATATATAAAATATTTGTATTTTATACTTAAATGAGTAGAATAAATGAAATAGAATGGATAAGGTATTAACCTGAATATAACTTATCTCACAGCGTGATGGGCTTGAATATAGTTATATGCAAACGGGAAAAAATATGAAATATCTACCCTCCGAAGTTCAACAATTGGAGATATGGCTAGGCTGGGTTACTGGAAGTGTATTGGGGCACCTATAGGCGCCCTGGTTTGTGTTTTTGGCACTATGCCCTAAAGAAAATCTCAAGATATGAGTTTGTAAGTGTCACAAGGTCTTCACAATATATTTATCCAAGTTTCTCATGATTGTCACAATATCTTTGCTTATGTCATCATGGATATGATGTGAATATCTACCTGTAAAACCCTATTCAAAACATCAAATTCCTAAAAATAATGAATGCATATGAATAGGTCAGACTGACATTAGCTGCAAAAATAGTGGACTTAGAATTAAGTGCTACACTACATTCTAGACCCCATGTAGTTCTATATGCATCTGTGTGCAATTTTTACCTATGGTGCCCTAACACTAGTGACGTAGAACTAGGGGAAATAACTAGATGTAAAAATAAAAATGGTTGATGGAATTGAAAGAATAAAACCCTTTCCGCCTATGCTTGTGTGATGTAGATGTAGAAGATGCCCAAATGCAGTCCCTTACCTTAGTAAATAGCTACCCTTGATAGTAAAATTTTTGCCCCTGTTGTAATAAGTATGTTATGTTTATATAGGGATATCTTGTTAAAATTTTGACACTAATGACCTGATATGCCAACCACTACCTAGAGTAATACATAGGGTAACAAAAAAGACTGAACTTGAATAAAAAAAATTAAAATCAAAAATTACGGAAACAAGGGCGCCTAAAATCATAGAATGTGGTGTGCCAGGGTCGCTAGTGTAGGAATGGAGATTAAAATCGAGGAAATAATGACACCTAAGACTTCCTAAAAGAAACCCAAAACTGTATAGACAAATGATGACTGTACCATAAATATAAAAATGACAATCGACTAACAAAAAACAAGACTACGGGATGGGTCATTAGTGAAAAAAATTATTATGCGAGATCGATATATAAAATAACATACTTAGAGGTCTAAATGTAGTAGTAAATGCATGATTTTGTTACTACATTTTACACCACTTTATGTTTGTGTGTGTAAAGATCAGTTTCATAAATTAGATAGAGATGCATACTTGAAAAGAAGTCAAGGAATCCCATGTCGTAGAAGAATGCACAGATGTGTAGTGAAATCTTGCCGATAGAACTACAATAGTGTGAGGAACCATGGATCAACGGGTTGATCCATGTAACGTAATGAAAAATCATAAATTTCATGGTGAAGTATTTTAAATGAAAGTGATGACTTGGACGCATGATGATTTTAAACATAGTTTAATAATGAATAGGTTGGTAGGGAGTGACCAGTTCCCAACCTGAACACTCATACATGAATGAATAATTGAAGGATTTGGGCATCCTGCCACTACATAAAGAGTGTAGGGAGAAAAGTGTGTAGTTCTCTGATCTTTAACTACATCCTCAAGATTTAGCCATTATAGAGAGACTTAAATAAAGTTTTTGAGATTTTTTAATCCAAATCATTTTGATTGAACACTTGACCCATATAGGAGTGATATTAGAAAGGAACTCATTCCCCCACTCCATGGGTGTTGCTAAAATGTGAAGGCTTCCAAGTTGGGTCTTCTGGAAGCAAACACAATGTGCAAAGGTGACTTTGAAGTTAGGTCATTTGGAAGAAAAGAGTGAGATGAAAGAGGTGGTTTCCAAGTTAGGTCATCTAGAAGCAAACACTGAATGAGAGGACCTTCCAACTTAGGTCATCTAGAAGCGGGCACAAAAATATATGATGGATTCCATGTTAGGTCATACAAAAGAAAGTGTAGAATATATAATATGTTGCACCTAATGACTAAGGATCTCAGTAAGAATGTAATGCGGCATAGTATTGTGCTCAAACATAAGAGGTTTAGGAATTGACATGGCTTGAGGTTCAGCTAAATGACATGTGGTGGACATAGATTGCATATAATATGTAGAAGGAGCATAAACATGCGATTATGAAACATCCTTAAGCCGTTGAATTTAAGATTTGAGGGATGTATTGTGGATTCCATAGCCTCAAAATTTTCTTTAAATAAATTATGTAAATTTTGGATTGATTCCAATAGGGGTTGAGTAGATGGAGACTCACAAGGGTTGTTAAATAGACAAGAGATCATATGACTTAGTTCATGTGGTGACATATTGTCATCATAATATTTGGTGTCTAAGGATGTTTGCGAAATAGCTTGATAATTAGGTTATCTCCTAAGTAAATTAGATAAGGAAACTTTACCCATGATAGAGGAAAATGGAGGATCCTAAGCATGGAAGACGTCGTGTTCACTAAAATGATTAACTAAAACTGACTAACTAGGTGTAGTAAGAGATAGTTGATCTAATCTTGTAGGAAATATAATGCAACAAATAAATTTACTAAGATAACATGTAATGAATTAAATAAATAAAACTAATAAAAATAGAAACCATAATATTAAAGATGGAGAAAGGAAAAAACTCACTGATTTGACGAAGTAAAGGGACCTTGTCTTAGAGGAGATTGGAAAAAATTAGAAGCAGGAACGACTTTGTAGGAGTGTCAAAAATAATGAAGCTGGAGGTTCTAGCTAGACTAGAGGACCTATAGGAGGTCTGGGGAACCTGTGGATGCTCTGGTCTGTAGTTTGGGCACCTTGGTTTGTATAAAAGCTTTGAATATGGCTGAAATTTAATTTGAGATGTTTGTTTCCTATTGCATCAATTCTGTTGTACTGTGTCGGATTTCGTAAATGACTCAAGATGGAGGAAATACCTACATGACCCCAAAATAAACATCAGACCCTAAAAATAAAAATTCATATGAAGGGGTCGGAACATCCTCAATTTCCACAATGGTGGAATTACTAAGTGAGAGGTACACTACATCTCAGGACCGGTGTATATCCATGTGCAAGTGTGTGTGAACATGCCCTAGTGTTGCTCTTCTGTCATTCTCACTTTGTGAAGTAATAAGTAATAACTATGTGTATAAAATTTAATAAAATGTATTTATGGAATATAATAGAATCCCTCCCCTATCAAGTGTGATGTAAATGTCCTATCTTTTTTCCTTGATGATGGAGCTATGTGGATGTAAGTGAATTCCAATGTAATGTATGGATGCAATTCTATATGGAGTGATATTAGTAAGTGATGCAAGGTCCCTCATTATGGTCTCATAACTTTATATTTATAGGGTTATATTGGTCTAATTTCATAATTAACCCTAAAAATTTTGACCACAAGAAAGGTAAATATATAAAATGTCTAGAAAGATCCAAAAATGTGGTGGGAAATCTTGAGAAGGATTAGGGCACCCTTGGTGGGGACCGGGGTGCCCACTGGTTCTCTAGTACTAATCTGGGCACCCTCAGTTGAGGCTACAATAATATGGGATGATATAATCTGATTAGGAATAAGGGTGTAAGAGAATTTTAGTGATAAAATTAAATAAAATATAGTGGCCAAAGGAGGGGGATTAATTAGTACGTTTTTCCCTTCTGAACATTCTAAATAGTAGTATGAGACCGGGATAAATGAATTTCTAAAGTGCATGATTTTGTGACTATAGTTTTCTACATTCAATTGCATAGTCTATATAATTTTTGCAACAATATCATTGTGCATTTGATTTTTCATACCTTTGTGTAGAACCATCTCTGAAAGTGTTGATCCTCCTTCCTCTACCTTTTCCTCTTGCTTCTGGATCTTGTTGATTTCTTTTTCCACCTTCTTTTTGGTTGTTAAATCCTCCTATTCCTGTAGTGTACACTCCTCTCTGCCTGCCTCTAACATTTGTATTTGTATTGAAGGCTTTGTCATTAGAGGAGCTTTCTTATGCTACTCATCCTTTGTTCATGGGTTTGTAAAGAATCCACCATCTCATCACCTGCCATTTGTATCAAGTCTTTGGAGTCCTCTATTGCAACCAAAACTTTATCAAATCTGTTGGAAGGATCCTCAATACCTTTTCTGTGATCATATGGTCTTCAAAAACATCTCCATTAGTCCTCATTTGATTTACTATGGTCATTGTTCTTGTGAAAAAACCAATTTTTGATTTTGGTTATTTCATGAGAAGAGTCTCCAAATCTCTCCTCAACATCTGCAATATGAATATCTTCACCTTGTCACTTCCTTGATAAACATTTTGCAAGGTGTTGTTATCCCAAATTCACCCCTTGAGTTAATTTGGATAAATTGCATAATTTACCCATACAAGAGTAATAAAAAAGGATGGAAAGGCAAAAAAATTAGGTTTTGAAGTTCCCTTTGGCTCTGTTTCTAACAACCCCATCCAGGGAAAAATCCAAGAAGTTAGATTTTTTTTTAAAATATGAAAAAAATGGATTCTCTTAGTGTATTATGGAAAAATAAGGTTTTTGGAGCCCAGGCCACATAGGTACAAGCAGGAAAGTTAGTACCCACATGGCCGAAATGGCCAATTTACAAAGAAATCGACCAAATCAGGTTTTTAGAGCCCAGGCCACATAGTTACGTGAGGGACATCTAGGACCCGAAAAACCAAAAATCACCGCAGGTAGTTCAAATCAGAAAATTTAGGTATATTTGGTACGTGTTGTCCATGGGACATCAGGAAATGTGGAACCCAAAAATCCAAAATGGCCACATTCCTTTTATGTGTAGAAAATATGTGTTGAAGCGTTCAAGGCACCACAGGTACGTGAGGGACATGCGTGACCCGAAAACTTGAAAATGCCGCAGTCCAAGAGGGAATTAGCAAAGTTAGAAATTTTGATCCCAATGGTCTGTGGGTCAAGGAAACAGGTATGTGTGGGACCCAAAAATATGAAATGGCTATAGGAAAGTGCGTTGCGGGTGAAGCAGAGGTCAATGACCCTAATGACCCGGTCAACAAAGGGACAAATGGGACATCAAAATTAGAAAATGCCACACTAAGAGAAAATCGGTAAAAACAGAGAAAGGTGGCCCAGAAGGTATGAGTACGTGTGGGACATGGGTTCCCTAGAAAATTGATTTTACCAAAATTCCCACAATACAGGAGAAAGTGAACGTTTGACTCCCGAACTTCAAATGGACATCACTTTTGATCCCGAGCTTCACTTTTCACAAAATTTGACTTTTCAGAATGGGCACGACTTCTTCTATGCTACAAAACTAGATTTCTTAGTTTTAATTATGATAGATGTCTTAAAAGAAAGGAAACAATTCTAGCTCTGATAAATTAAATTCTCATTCTCGTTAAATGACAAAAATGCTTGGAAAACCCAAAATAGTTGCCCATACTCAGAAGGCCATAAATTTTGCATTTCTCAACACAAGTTCACAAAATTAGTACTGTTGGAATCACATTTCCGAGCCCAATGCACAAGAATAAATAAATCCAGATTTTGGAGGAGAATCAATTATGATTTTGTAGAAAACGTCCCTGGGATCATAACAATGTTTTATTTGTAGTTGTATGCATTCAATGGAGCATGGGATGACATTTATCACTACTGCAAGTGATGGGATGGTATTGGGAGCCTTTTATAATCAACATAACATCAGTTACACTCTATTTATGACAACTTGCAAGTGGATGAAAAGATAGATTTGGAGATTTTCATTTTCCTCCTATCCCTCTCTTCTCAAATTTCTATAAATTGCAGTGTTGTGCTCATTTGTAGAGGGAGATAGGTCATTTGAGCTCTTCTAAACCCCCTGTCAAAATTATCTTTCCTAGGGTTGGATGTGAGAATACATGACCTCCTTCTAATGGACTCCTTGCAATGGTGATTTTATCAGGCCTCTTGTCTTGTAATATATGTGAATGTGTGCATACTTATGAAGCAATAGATGAATGTTTCGTGATGCATGTATCTTCCATCCTATTGTTATTTGTATTGCCTTCCTCTTGTCCTTTCACCATTGCATAGGTATATTGTGTCATATCTCTAATGTCTATTGCAAGGATTTTGGAAGCTATCATTAATGCGTGCATGAAATATGGTGTTATGTGTGAATAAAAGTGCTAGATCTGTGGAGAACTATTATCACCCCTTCTAGTTTGCATTTTTCTTAGACTTTTATCATATTGGAAGACTATTCTCACTCTCCTTTTCTAGTGGATCACCGCTTTAGTGTAGGATTTATTTTCATGTAATCTCTCTCCCTGGTCCCTTAGAAATTTTGATTAGGATATATAGTTTTTATTGCATTAGAGTAAATTGTGGCAGGTAGTTTAGGAGAAAGAACGATCTTTCTCTTGGAGGATCTATCTCAAGCCTGAGCAACTTCCGACAACTTGGAGATAGTACCCATGTTATCCTATCACACTGTGAGATCAAGCATACACACTTGTGCACACCATATTGTGTTGTGGTTTGGTGATAATAGTTCTAGCATGTTTGGTAGGATAGGTTTGAATCACCTTACCACTTCATCTTAGTAATTTGGTGTGTTCCTGTTAAAGATTTCATCCTTTAGAGGCACATTCGAAGGACATGTCAGGTGAATCCATCTGGATCAATAACCCCTTCTTTGAGTTGTAGAACTTTATTTCCATCCATTTCCACCCATTCTTATTTCCACATCTTTCATATTTTTTCATTCATGAAGTTTTACAGTCATGAATTCATTCCCATCTTGGATTTCACACCTACAGCAGTGTAATCAGCCTCTAACGATTTTCACGACTCATATAGATAAGAAATATGATCAGATTCAGAATCATTATGCTTGCCATATGAGTAGTGTCAAAACTAGTTTGGCTATAAAACATATCAGGAACAAGGGTATGCATATAATGACAATAGTCAAATGGAGAAAGCTGATCTGTTGGAGAATATTCAAAGAATGGAGGCTAGCATGGTTCAGTCTAGCTCTACAATATAAAGTGAAATTTTCCAAGATTGGTTGTAGGGTACCTTTTCCATGGGAAGGCCCTTTTCCAAGACTCTACAGCTCGCAGGAGAAGCTTGACTTCATGGCTGAAATGCTACCTCAAATTACACAGTGGACTGAGGATATTGAGGCTTATGAGTTAGATACAAGAGAACCTTATCATTGCGTAACTCCACCACCTCATAGCTCCTTATTTTCCTTTTTCTCCATCCCAAGCTTTATCATTTCAGCAGTGTCAAGATTCAAGCTCATTGTATGTTGCCCCAAGTGTTAATTTCCCTTCTCCATCTTCTAATCTTCCATCTAATCTCAATTCCTCTGCCCTTTACTCTTCCAAAAAACCATTCCCTAAAAAGAAACAAGAAATTCCACTTCCTCCACCACCACAAACAATCAATTTTTTTTTTTGAAATCCCATCCACTCCTCCTCTTTCCTTCCCAATTCCATGTCAGGAAGAAATTCCAAAAACCAATCAAGAAGAGCAGTAGGAAGGAGAGCCAAATAGAGAAGAAATGATCAAAATCTGTGTAAGCTTGGCTCTCAGATTTGGGATAGAAAAAATCCCCTTGATGGTTAAGTCTTTAGAGAAGGTCAGGGTCGGATCACAGGTGGTGGAAGATGAGTTTGCAATAGGAGGAGAATAAGAAGAAGAATATCAACAATATGTTTTCTCTGAATGTAGTGTACATAATGGCACTTTATTTGAAGAAAATGTTGATCTGATCTAAGCTGCAAAATTAGTCAAGAGGGAGGAGGAACAACCAGCTCCAAGTCCTATTGAAGAGAAGTAAATAGAAGAGATCGAATCAGAGTTGAAGCCAATTGATGAAAAAAGTCATTATTGAAGTATTTTTTACTTTCATTTGAAGGGCCTGATTTGATTGATGAATTCGTGATAGAGGAGAGCTATCAAGAGAACCTTGCTTCCCCAAATAGTCCTCTAGAGCAGCGGATATAAGATTTTGATTTTAAAAATTTCATGCTAGAGGAAGAGGTTATCCAAGAGCAATCAGTTTTCCAGCAGCAATGGAGGAACTCTAGAGACAACAATGTGTTGCAGCAAATTATAATGATAAAAAAATAACTTCATTGGATGTTGTAATCAATAACAATGATATGCAGATCAGAGAGGAGCTCCATACTGCCATGGAGGAAGGAAAAGAGCATGAAGATCCCATCTCTTCCACACCATCCACTCAGGAAGGTCAATAGGAAGGCTCCATTTTTGGAGTTAAATTTCATAGAAGTAGGAAACATTCATCAGGACCAAACCATGCCCAATCAAATAATTGGCTTCATTAGAGCCAAAAGAGGAGTTTCCCACTAGTCATGCTTGCTCTTGAGCATGAGGATGAGTGTTAGAGTGCCAAGGATCAGCTGCAATACCTTTTGAATCCAAATAGAAAGCAACTAAAAGAGGTATTTGTCTTGTTTCCAGTTGATACCTTGATGATTTGGGTGGAGGACCAGCCTCTTATTAGTTTTTCACTCACAATAACAACCATGTTCAACACCAAATCATATACATGGCTGACTATTTTGAGAAAGGGAAGCTTCTTCTCCCTACCAGTTGTAAGATTTGTTTGAGTTCTCTTTTATTTCAGTTAGCGTAGAGTAGGTAGGTTTGATTTCAATAGAACAAGTGCTTATGCACACTCTGCATGTTCCACTTGGGGCATGTTTGATCTTTCTCTTCTATACATAGTGTGTTGTGGTGTTTTTTTGCTCATGCACAATACATTAGAGGTAGCGTTTGGTGAGATAATCTCTAGCTCTATTAGTGTTTCAAGTGACTCAGGGACTAGATTTCAAAGTTTTAGATCAGATTTGTGTTTATCAAGATGACTCCATTCCCAATGGATACTTCAAGTCCATTGATCATTTCACCTAGTAGGTAGGTGACCTCATTAAGTCACCAAAATTTTATCCAAAATTCACCCCTAGGGTATTTTTGATAACTTGCACAATTTCTTCAGGCAAGAAAAGTGCTACAGGAAAAATGTCTATGAAAAAAAGGTGCAGAAAAGTCTGCAGAAGAGTCTGTAGAGAAAAGTTCCATAGAAATCCATGGAAGCCATAGAACAACAAGTCTGTGGAAAATCCATAGTAAAGGCCACAGAACTAAGTCCATAGAAAAATCCACAGAACAAATTCTGTGACAAAAATTCACAGAAAAATATGCAAAACAAAGTCTGTGAAAAAAGTTCACAGAAAAATCCGCAAAAAAAGTCGTAGGAAAAGCTACTGAAAAAGTCCACGGAAAAAGCCATAGACCAAAAGCCTCAAAATAAAGTACATGGAAAAAGCTGCCGCAAAAAAAGTCGTAGGAAAAGCTACAGAAAAAGTCCACGGAAAAAGCCATAGACCAAAAGCCTCAAAATAAAGTACATGGAAAAAGCCACGGAAAAAGCTGTAGAAAAATTCCTCCAAAAAAAGCCACAGCTAATTCCGTGGAAAAGTCCACAGAAAAATCTGTGGAATGCCACAGAAAACCAAATCTGTGGAATGTTGCAGAAAACTGGAAAATCCGTGGAACAAAGAGAAACGACAGTTTTTCACGTGAAACTTTGAATGGCCATAAATTTTTCAATTCTCAACATATTTTCACAAAATTGGTCTTGTTAGAATCATGGACCCAAGCCTGATGCACAAAAATCAAGAAATCCAGAAATTGATTATAAATTGATTAAGAATTGATGGTGATTTTGTAAAAAATGGACCAGGTTCAGAATAATGTTTTAATTGGTAGTTGGGATACATTTAATGAGGCATGGTCATCATTATATCTCTACTATAGAACATGGGATAGCATGGGAATCCTTTTGAAAACAACATACCCTTGATTACACTCATTTATGATAGCTTGCAAATGGATGAAAATATAAATTCAGGATTGCAATTCTCTCCCTCTTTCTCATTTTATAAATTGTAATCTCAGGCTCATTTGTAAAGGAGTTGGTCATTTTTCTCTCCTTCCCTCGTCTCTCTTTCTTCCCTAGGGTTGAATGTGGAGCTTAAGCCTCCTTCTAAGCTCTATAATGGAATTTTCTTACCTCTTTCCCACTAATGATGTGTTGTGTGAACTCATGGAGCAATAAAATTTGTTTCATGATGCATTTTGTCCATCCTTTGCTTATTTTACTGTATCTTCTTACCTCTCACCATTACAAGGTATACAGTGCATATCTTTGATGTCTATTGTAGGTTTTGGAATATATGTTTAATGGGAAACAAAATGGTGTTTTGTGTGAATTCATCTCTGGTTTGTGGTGCATCTTGTCCACCCTCTCCATTGCTCACCTCTCTCCATTTCAGGTAGTTGAAATTGTGATCAGAAACATCCTTTTCTGGTGTATCACTGCTTTAGTGTAGGTTTTTTTTTCATGCACTCTCTCTCCCCGGTCCCTTGGAAAGTTAGATTAGGATTATTTAATTTGCTAGCCTGCATTAGAGTAGATTGTGGTAGGTAGTTTAGGAGCAAGAACCAACTTTCTCTAGAGGATCATCTCAAGCTTGCAAGTTCCACAACTTGAGAGATGATCCAATGTTACAAAAATTACATTGAATTCCCGACTCAAATCTAAGGCCATTTGAGGGTGATGTGATTCAGTGATAATAGTTTGGGCATGCCTGATGGGATAGGTTTGAGGCACCTTACCACTTCATTTTAATAATTTGGTGTGTTCATGTTAACATTTCAGCCTTTGGAGGCATTTTCAAGCACATCTGGCGATTCCATTTGGTCAATAACCCCTTCTTTGAGTTTCAAAATTTCTTTCCATCCATTTCTACCCATTCTTCTTTCCATATATTTCATCTTCTGTCATTCATGAAGTTGTGCAGTCATGGCTTCATTCCCATCTTAGAATTCACAACTACAGTAGTGCAATCAATCTTTAATGAGTTTCACAACTCCTCTAGATCACCATTATGATCAGATTCAAAACCATTATGCTTACCCATATGAGAAGTGTTAAAACCAGTTTGGTTATGAAACATATCAGGAACAAGGGTATGCATGCAATAACAACAGTTAAATGGATAATTTTTATTTGTTGGACAAGAGTCAAAGAATCGAGGCTAACATGGTTCAATCCAGGGCTACATCAAAGATGAAAGCTTCCAGAATTGGTTACAAGGCACCTTGTCCATGGGAAGGCCCTTTTCCAAGACACTATAACTCACAGGAGAATCTTGATTTCATGGTTGAAATTCTACCTCAACTTGTACAGTTGGATGAGGAGATTGAGGCTTATGAGTTGGGTACAAGACAACCTTGTCAATGGGTAATTCCACCACCTCATAGCTTTTAGTTTCCTCTTTCTCAATCAATATCATTTCAGCAGTGTCAAGATTCAATCCCTAAGTTTTGATTACCCTTATCCATCTTCTAATCTTCCATGACAACTCAATTATTTTTCCCTTTTCCCTTCCAAGAAGTCATCCCCTCCAAACAAACAAGAATTTCTATCTCCTCCACCGCCAGAAGCAATGGAAAAATATGTTGTAACCCAACTCATCCCTCATATTGCTGCCTCAAGTTCATCTTGGGGAGTAAACAATCAGACAACTAGTCAAGGATATTAGTAGGAAGGAGAGCCAAATAGAGAATAAATGATCAAAATCTTGGTAAGTAGCTCTCATATTTAGGATAGAAAAAATACCCTTGATGATTAAACCTTCAGAGGAGGTCAGGGTCAGACCAAAATTTGTAGAAGATGAGTTTGTAGCAAAAGGAGAACGAGAAGAAGAAGATCAGTAATATGTTTTCTCTGAATGTAGTGTCTATAATGGCACTTTTTCTGAAGAGAATGTCGATCTAATCCAAGATACACAACCGGTCAAGAGGGAGGAAGAAAATTCAGCTCCAATTTCTATTGAAGAGGAGCACCTAGAAGAGATCGAATCAGAGTTAAAGCCACTTGATGAAGAAAGTATTATTGAAGATTTGTTGCTTTCATTTCAAGATTTTTATTTGATACATGAATCCATGATGGAGGAGAGCTATCAAGAATACCTTGATGCCCCAAATAGGGCATCTAGATTAGCAAATTGAAGATTTTGATTTGAAAAATTTCATGCTAGAGGAGAAGGTTATCCAAGAGCAAGTTAGTCTTCAAGCAAGAATGGAGGAACTCCATACCCAACAATGTGTTGTAGCAAACTATAATGATGTAAAAGTGACTTCATTGGATGTTGCAATCAATAAAAATGAGCTGCAGATTGGGGAGGAGTTCCATATTTCCACGAAGAAAGGAAAATAGAAGGAAGATCCCATCTCTTCCACACCATACACCCAGGAAGGATTACAGGAAGACTCCATTTTTGGAGTTGAATTTTAGAGCAAAGGGCACATCCATCGGATCATACCTTGCTGAATCAGGTACTTGGCTTCACTAGAGCTAAGAGAGGAGGCAACACTAGTCACACTTGTTCCTGAGCATGAGGGTGAGTATCAAAGCATAAAGGGTCACCATCAACACCTCCAAAAGTCCAATGCCAATAAACTTGAAGAGGTATTTTTTATTGTTGTTAGTAATTTGGTGATTTGGGTGGAGGATCAGCCTCATGTAAGTTTTCAACTCATAAAAAAATCCATGATCAGCTCCAAATCATAAAGAGGGTCAGTATCTAAATCATGGTCCTCAATCCAACAGTCAATCTAAAAGTTAATTTTCTTACCACTACCAATTTTCCACCCAGTACCTGACTGTAACATATTTTTGGAACTTTTTATGGAGTTCCAAATGGCTGAGCCATTTGGGATACCATTAGCAAAAAATATCCATTGCCGGAAAGATATTTTGAAATTAATAGCAGTGTCCAAGAAGCCTTACCCTTAATATTTATTTCCCAGCCCATTTTTCCTAACATGGAGGAGTTCATATCATTAATTTGGCACAAATCCAATCCTCTAAGAGAAGTTAGTTTACAAATCACATTCTATGAGACTAAGTGCATTCGTTATCTTTCTTTAGCCATAAACCGAAGAAACATTTTTTGGATTTGTTGTATTGTAGATGAAACCACAGCAGGCATTTTAAGAAAAAACATGAAATAAATAAGAAGGTTCTGAAGAGTAGCTTTAACCAAGTATAGTTTACCTGCCTGGCTAAGGAGAGAACCCTTCCAGCCTGAAAGTTTTCATTTAAATTTTTCAATAACTGAATTTCATAGTGCCTTGAGCAGTCTTCCTTAAAAGAGGGGAAGGCCCAAATAAGAAGAAAGAAGATTCATGATATTGTAACCAAAAATGGCTGCAATATTTCTTTTTCTACTTGTAGGAGTGTTGAGAAAAGAAATATCACTCTTACTAAACTTAATAAGTTTCTTAGAGGCAGATTGCTAATAATCTAGAATCCTTTACGAGGAATTTTCTTCCAATACCAAACCTACTCCAAGTAGGAGATTGTCATCAACAAATTGATTATAAGTAGCTACATGTATTTTTGAAGTAGAGGTAATGCCAATAATTTTTCCCGCTCTTTTAGAAGCTTCAAAGGCTCTACTGAGGAAATCCACCATAAGAATGAAAATGAAGGGTGAGAGAGGATCGCCTTTCCTAATTCCACAGCTAGAAGCAAATAATTCATGTAGGATACCATTTATAAGGATATAAAATTTAGGGGTAGAGATGCAATTTTGAATCCATGTACACCATTTAACCTCAAAGCTACATTTCTCAAGTATTCTGAGTAATAAGGTCCAACTTCACTCTATCAAACACTTTTTTCATATCAAGTTTCGTAATCATGCTTTCTTTTTTGGTAAGCGAGGCTGAATGGATAGCCCCATGAATAGTAATAATGCCACCTTGGATCAGTTGACCCCTATTGAACTCATTTTTTTTCTCCAATATTAGTCTATCTATAAGGGGTTTCAACCTATATTCCAACAACTTAGTGATAATATTCTAATATGTGTTACAAAGGCTGATAGGTTAGAAATTAGAGATTAGATTAGAACCCATAGATTTACGCGCAAGGGCTAAAAACATGTTTTTTAGTTCCATAATAAGAATATCATTTTGCTAAAACTATACAATGGTTGAATGCAAGTCCGATTCCATAAAATGCTAATATGTTTGAAAACATGTTGCAGGGAAATCATCGGGGCCCGGTGATTTATAACCCTTCATGTCAAAAACTGCTCTCTTGACTTCCTCCACAGAGAAAGGTTGGGTGTGTTTGTAATTGATATCATCATAAATCAATGTGGGGATGTGCTTAAGCATCTCTTGGTAATCCTCTTCACAAGGGAGGAATCCTCATGAAGGATGCATGTGTAGAAATTAACGCACTCAGAGGCAATTACATCATCTTTATTTAAGTAAGATCCATCCATGGTAATGAGCTCCTTGATTTTATCCCTGCATTTATGTTTGGTGGAAGTGATGTGAAAAAAATTATTTTTAAGATCGCCCTGTTATAGCCAGATCGCTCTCAATATTTGACGCCAATAGACCTCTTCCTCAACAAGAGTATTGTGGAAGTCACTTAGGAGGAAAAGCTTTTGATGGTGAAGAAGAGGATATTTTCAGATAACTTTGATATTGGAAGCAATTAAGACTAATTTCTCAGTAAATAAATCCTTCCTGCTATGAATATCACCAAAAACATGTAGCTTCCAGATTTTAAGCTTTTTTTTAACAAAACTAAGATTCTTTGCAAACCTATACATCGTCGAGCTCTGAATATCAATCTTCCACTAATCAGAGATAAGGTTCTCTAAATTATTGTTTTGAAGCCAGGAGGGCTCAAAGTGTAAAGGAGGATGTTTCATGGTCTTCATCTGTGAAATCATGAGTAGAAGGGGGCAATGATCAAAACCAATTTTAGAAAGAGCCATTAGAAAGAAATCATTAAAGATATCAATCCAATCCATAGAGACAAGAAATATGTCCAGTTTTATTTGTATATGATTGCTTCTTAGTCATTGATTAGACCAAGTGTAGGTAGCTCCATGAAGATCAATGTCAAAAAAATTGTGTTGTCTATAAAAATAAGGTAAAACATACATGTGATTGGTTCTGATAATGGCACCACCTTGTTTCTCCAACAAGTATAGCAGAGGATTGAGGTCACCAAATATTAAATAAGGAAGGTGATTGTAGGTATTATGGAATTCCAAAAGTTCTTTCCAAATAATTTCTCTATGGTTTTCAAGATTTGGGGCATAAAGATTTACAACAACCCATCCCACATTAGAACCAATTTCTTGAAAAAACACATTACAGCGTATGCATAGAGATGAGGGCCAAAAAAGTAGACACAAATCCATTTTTTGGAAATTTTGGTCATAACGCACTCGCGTTATGGCTCAGTCACGCTATATTGTAAAAAGGAAAAATCTAGGTCATGTTATAATGCAATCGCGTTATGGCTTGGAATTACCAAGCTGAAACATTCTCGTTTCATAATGCGCTAGCGTTATAACATGCTAGCATTATAACACTCTCAGATTATGGTTTTTTATGTGTTTTTCCACGTTATCCCTCACAAATAGGCATAATCTACATTGGAAACATGAAAGTGAGTGCGTTATAACACGCTCCCATTTTATCTTTTTGGGGTTTGGAATACTCAATCCAAAGGATTATATTTCTAAACTAGAGGTGTGGACTGTGTATTGCATGATTAAAACCATGTTTGACAAAAAAGAAACATCAAAATTTCACGTGTGCACCCCAATATCTCATGCATTAAAACATAATATTCAAAAATAAATTACACTATGATGTCAAGCTTGTTTTTACCTTGATGACGATATAATTCTTTCTAAAATCTTATTAGTTTAAGGCTTTCATCCATAATTTATTTTACTAGTGCTGTGTTTTCTTACAATAACCTATGCACACGTTTTGGTGCACAACTAATGATTTTTTCGTTTAAATTTTAAAAAATGTGGTTTTTTCTAAACTCCACTCTACACATACTAAAAAAACTAAAAAATGACTTTTTTCTCAATGTTAGGGGGGTGCACACACAAATATTTCATTTTCAGAATATGTGCACTTTGAAAATTAATAAAAGATTATATATTAGTCCCAAAATTATGAAAATTTAGGGGGACCTCGTACATGGTATTAGTTAAATTTATACCAAAGGGATTTGAATTTTGTTTTATAAAACTCAACAAATGGGGTGGCACACACACAATAGGTTCTTATCTTTTTACACAAAATTAAACACACTTTGTGTGCAAACAACATTTGACCCTCTTAATCTTAACCATTTTTTTAAAAAATAGTTCTTTATAAACTAAATTCCAATCTCTACGGTACTTATTCTTATCACTTTGTCAAATTTTGAGAATAATGATGCCAAATCATTTGATGAAGTTTGGGATTCGCTGATTTCAGGAAAAAGGTGTCCCTTTTTATCCCCTTTTGGCCCCCCATCTTTGTGCACTTACCCATTATAAGATAATGGGGAGTTTTTAAAATAAATTCACAAAAAAGAGTCTTCGAGTTCTAAAATGTGCATAAACAACCTGAATTACCAACAAATTTCTATGAGGTAAATGAGGAATTAGGCCAGAACATATTCAACAAATCTTCCTCTTTCAACTTAGTTTCTTGCAGCATTAGAATATCAAGACAATTTTTTAGTCTAAAGTATTTGAGAATTCTCTTTTTCTAGGGGTGTTTAAACCCCCTACATTCCATTAGAATATCTTTGTTTATTTTATTTAGGTTTTCCTCTACCCGACATAATAAGCACACCCTATGTACCTTAGGCAATATTCTGAAATGCTTCCTCCTAAATCTTGGCTTGATTGGAGAGCCTTCCCTTTCCTTTTTGAGGCCCCACATCAAGAATCTACTTGGTACTACTTCTTTTCTTCCTTGCAAGGTTGTTTTATGCTAACAGAGAAGTTGAGGAGAAGAAGGAGGTATTCTCCCTTAAAGGAGAACATGGAACATAAGAAGAGATATCCAAAGAACCGATCGGATCACTAAAGGTCGAATACGGAAGTGCACGAAGTGAAGGGGAAGAGGGGAGAGAAGATACAAGGGAATGATAAAAGAGAGGGGAGGTAAGAAGAATCCTCAGGGAAGGAGAGGAATATGATGATATAGGAAGAAGGAGAGTCGAAGGAGACTAGAGAGGAGTGGAAACAAGAAGACCTGATGGAGACATGAGGGAGATGGGAACAAAAAAAATTCATGAGGGCTCCAAAAGAGTAGAAACAAATAGTGGGGGAAGGGAAATAGAAGAAATTGGGATCTCACTCTCTTCAAGAAGAATATCAAAAGGATTTGAAGTGTTGACTTCCATAGTGACTTTGGGTACAAACTTGCTTTTATTCTTAGGTGTTCGGATTTTCTCTTTAGCTTTTTGTTCTAGTTTGTACGAGAAAGCATGAGCACTATGGCCAATGCTTTAATAAAAGGTACATGCCTAAGGAATATATTCATAGTATATGGGTTCAACCCAAGTACCAAGATCAAAGTGAAGTTTAATGGAAGATGGTAAAGAAGAGCTAATATCAATGTTAACATAGAATATAGCATGAATAAATCTAGTGTCAGCTTTATTTACTTCATCAATAGCTATAAGACATCCAATAAAAAGTGCAATACCTTCAATAATCTCTGAATTCCAAAAATCCAAAGTGATCTTAGGAAGGGATACCCAGATCAGGCTTAGGTCATGGTTTCCTTCTTAGCATTGAACCTATGAGTCCAACATTGTAAATAGAAGCCTCTAGATCCAAAAACCTAGGGGTCCCACAATAAAGCTCTCACAAAATATTCCTTATGGGAGAAATTAAAGAGCATAAATCCATTTGAAAGGGAAGCAATATCAACCGTACCACATGGAGTCCATTTAATACGTACCCATTTTTGAATCTCCTCTAAAGGCGGCCTGGGTCCCATTATTTTTTCAATCAACAAAAATTCCCTTGAAGATCGCATAACTTCAGTAATCGAGGAGGGTATTGGTAAAGAAAATGCCCCATCAAGTCATTTTGGAAGCAACTTCCCGGGTGGGGTGAATTTCGAAGATCCAGACACCACATATTTCCAAGAGCTAGATGAGATAGCAGTAGAGGTGTCAGCAAAGTTAGGAGAATGGTTAGGGGAGGGACCATTCGGATCCGACATTGCAACATAAACCAGTTATAAAAGAAAATTCAAAAAGGTTACAGAGTAGGAAAATCTCCAACCATGACCAACTTCTATTTACCACTCCATGAGAGAATGTAGTTTCATTCACAATGACACGCATTATTTATTTTGTATTGGGTTTAACTTATAACAAGTACAATTAATCGCACGAAATATTTAGCATTATTTTAAAGTAAAAGAGTTCCATATTCTGATTTACTCAATAAGCAAACATCTTAGGAAATAATCTTTAAATATACCTAGTTGTCTAAAGGTTAAAAAATCAATGTCATAGATAAAGGTCCCCATTTTTAATTAACTTCCAATTGCACTCAAGGACTCTATATCCAACTAATAGGTGATTTTGAGGTGGTTTTAACATCTTTATCTCACAAACCTTAAATTTTTACATTCTTTCAAAAAAAACACCAAAATAATATCAGCTTAGTTATACAAGTTATTAATAACTTAATTCCCAATTGACTCTTGTTGTTTCTATAATACAATAATAGGTTATAGTCATTTCTAGTAGATATACATCATACTTTTCATCTTCTAGATAAGAGACTATGTTCTCACATGATAAAAATCATATGGAATAGTGTATAAAATCTTTTAACAATAAAAGAAGGCCTCACTAATAAAAATTAATTCCAAGTTTCACTTATATGTTAGTTTTTTATTGCTGACATTTCAAGGAGTAAATATTTGATTAGAGATACTAAGTGAGGTACCACCTCACTTTATGTTCTACCAAAGTATACTTGATCACATTTAGAAGAATCATGATTTCCTTCATTGTTTCTCTTATGATCCAATCCACATATAACTGTTAACACTTCCCAAGAAACTTAGCATAAAAGAGAACCATCTAAAAAAATTCTAAACATTACATCTATCATGTCACAAAGTAACATTACACACATAAATATCACAACAAGCTCATTTCCATATGTATAAAAAGGCCCTTAACAAGAGTAAAACAGGAGTAAGAGCAATGTTAAATGAATTTACAGCTTGATGTAAGGTAACTTTAGGGAAATTCAACCTCCCAGAGATAATTTAGATGTGGGAGGGTTCAAAAGAGTTAAAAATGAGGATATGGTATGAAGGTAAACAAATACTGACTTCACTCATGACACATAGATCTCACAATGTGGTCATTCAAATATGAAGGGTAAGACATGACAAGCAATAAGTTTAAGCCTTTTCAAAAGTGATAATGGTATTATAAAACTATGCAAGACTCTTTAAAGAGAGAGATACACATTAAAGGTGTAAATCACGGTTCATTTCGATAGCTTAGGAGTATAAGATTTATTTCATGAACATAAATATTAAGGAGGAAATAATAATTGACATTATAGGATCTTTTTTCAAAATAGCTAACCATATAAAAACATACAAACTCATAATCAATTTTATACCCAAATATAATGATTGTTATTCCCAATGCTCCAATATAAACCAATTTCATGCTAATCAAAAAATAATTCATAAATAACATTAATGATCATAACAATAATGTTGTAACATCTACTTAACATTAGATGTATATTTCATATTACAAAACACCATAAACGCTATGATTTCCTTCTTGTCCAGTGTACCTATAACTATCGCATGATCAAAATAATTGTTGGCATGACATCAAACTACAACCAAGCATGATATACGATTTCACAATTATCTAACAATAATGAAAACATATTTAACACACTCCCAAGAAGAGTAATAATTGTAATGTTATTTCAATTCATTTCCAATGCCCATGAGAGAGATAGAAAGAGGAGAGAGAAAAGATCATTTTTCCACATTCAATTTCTTTTCAAGAAACTCTCAACATAAAGTTTCCTATAGTCATGCATTTGTGTTTACATGGTTTTTCTATTGTTGTGTATCTTGGATAAGTTTATATGATAGTTTTCGCTAAGTAGTAGAAAGTTTTCAAAAAATGCAAATTTATCCAAGTTTCTCAAAAATCAAAATTTAAAAACCATTTTCAAGACTTAAACACACAAGGGTTCAATTTCCTACCTATTCCTCTATATACAAGGAAGAACTCAAAGATGACAGAACCACAAATTGACAACAGAAATTAAAATGGCGCTTGTTTTACTGGAGCTACCGATCGTAAATGCACTCAAGTGGGCTTTTCGTTGAATGACCAGAGACCTACAAAATCTATCATTTGAAATATCTTTTAGGATGTTTTTTAATCCAAACTGAGGGTTTGTAGTAATTTTCTCATATAAATTTTAGAGGTATGCAGAAGCCAAAATCCATTTTGATACCCAAGGCCAAAATGACGGGTAAAAACCAAACTACATTTTTCACTTTCAATAGTTGTTTAAAGTTTTGAACTAATCTTTTGGGATCCTAAACACATTATGAAACAAGTTAAAGTGGAAATTTCATGAATAACCCATGGTTGGGTTGGAAACTCCACATGGCAAGGTACATTTTTAAATTTAAATTTTCTCCATTCGTATTTTATACTCATGTTTTTTTCCTCAGTGAAAAATAGATTTTAGTGAGGTTGCACAAGTTCACCAAGGATTGGTTTTCTGTAATTTCACATTTAAAACACCAACCACGTGATTTTTGAATCCAAAGCTAGTATCGTGGATTATCCATCCTTCTTACACTGTAAAAGAGATTAGTGTTTTCATTCCCAATAATTGGTTTAGTTATGTATAAAAAGAGGTTTAATTTTCAATTATGTAACACTTTTTCATTTAATTCACCTAAAAATTTATTCTTCATTAGTTTGATTTACAAATCCATTAAAATTTTGTAAACTAGAATGTTAAAACATGCAAGGATACAGTAAGAATACCATGTCTATGTTTATTTGGAAATAACAAGAAGAAGGGTTGACAAAGCACCACGGTATCCCTAATTATCAAAGAGGAAAGATAAAAAACTAAGCTTTGGATCATGTTGGTGAGTTCCAATGCAATATCAATGTTCAATTGGCTGGATCGAAGATGAGGTGTATGATGAGTTACCCAAAACTCAAAAGTCATAAATTAAGCGTCCCAAGGTCAAAACAAAAATTCAAAACACCAACTTCAAAAAAAACTCATCATGTGGTGAATTGGCCAACAAATGGCCAAGAATTAATCTCTATTTGCAGTCCATTAACCACATTTCCTTCAAGAATTCCACCAAATCATTCATTTTCCCACTATATGTGTCCACATTTTAGGGAAAAAGTAGAAATATCACACGCTTTTGATGTTGTTCACTACCACAAACAAACCCACAACCCAAGAAAATATGACGAACAAGAATTTTAAACAATATGAAGCCTCCATCATTATTTTGCATCTTGAGAAACATTTCTCATGGCTCCAAAGTGTAATTTCTAAGGAACTTGTTGATTTAATAAAAATTGAGTTAAATATAACTACAAAATAACTCATGTACTTAATTATGTAAATTTACTAATACACAGTAAGATGCAAAAAAATAAGCCTATAAAGTATGAAACCCTAATCAAAGGATGGAGATAAGGAGACTTAGTTGATTATGTGTAATCTGGAAGTGATTTGGTCAAGGTTAAGTGTTGAACAAAATGATAAGAGTGTCGAAATTTCCCTCTAGATTTTATATAACTCAAGAATAATTCCGTACTAAAAGCAATGATAAGAATATTGTTCCAAGTCGTGATCTCATATGATAATAGCACACCACATTAGATTTTCAAAATAGAAGAGCTAAAATACCATATATGGAAATCCATCATAATCCATAATGCTCAATACATTACAATACAAAGACTTGAATAACTCAATAAGAAAGATGTAAATATAGGAGGAGGGAAGTGTAAATACTACCTAAATCAGTGGTGAAGAATGCCCACTAACTGATACTGGTAGTTAAGTTAACTCCAGAATACTAGTAAGAAAAATCCACATAACTGAGAAGCTAACTCAACACAACTACTCAGCTAACTCCACACAACTAGTACACCTAAGCAAGCTAACCCAACAAGTGTAGGGCTAAGAGAAGTGTAAGAATTATCCTAATAAATAAATAAAAGGATAAATAATAACCTACACTAACACAGACATGGGTTCTTGTGGTAGGGAAAGGGCACATGTGTGCTGGAGACTACTTCTGGTAACCGATGACTATGCAAAAACTCACGATCTTTTTTCTTTTATGTCATAAGGGTTTCATTTTTTTTCCTATTAATCACTTAACATTTTCTCCTTGATCACTGAAGGTACCTGTAACCTGCAAGAAAGAGATTATCCCACACATACCCACAAATCACATCAAACCTGAAAATGACAATATAGAAAGAGTGAACTTACGATCAAGCATTGCTCTAAATCTTAGACTCTATATAGTTATTTTTTGTGTGTAGAAATGATTCCCTAGGATTCCCTTGTGCAAGCTACAAAAATGATAGCGGGTTGTATCTAGAATGTAGTAATGTAATAATATGTTTTGATGAAATAAAATAGACTTCCCCTAAATATGTTCTGTATGCATAATATGTATCCCTTATCTATTAAATGAATGATATATGAATGCCTTTAGAGTGAATTAGTTCCTTTGAAATGCAAACTTAGGTGATGATAGTAATATTTAGTTATTAGTCCTTCATTTTGAAAATATAACTATGTATTTATATGATTGTCATGTTTTAATTTTGTAGTTGACAATTAGAAGGATGGCCCAAAAGTGAAAAATATGCAAAAAAATTAAAATTAACCCAAAAGGAGTGAGTAAGATGAGAAAAGGTTAGGGCCCCCTAGAAGGGACAGGAGCACATGGGCATTATTTCCCGTGCTAGGCACTAGTGTTTGAATCCATAAAAGATAAATAGGTAGAGTTTTGACTTGGATGTAGGGTGTGCAAGACCAAAGAGAAAGAAAGAGACAAAGAAAATAGGCAAAATATAGTTCTCATCCAATAGTTTTCTTGCAAAGGAATCATGTAAATGCTAGCCTTTTTTAAGGACGTAGAAATGTACCCAAGTGCATGATTTTGTGTCTATATTTAGCCCCACTTTATGTTTTTGAGTGAATAATCGATAAAATAAATTAGTTAGAAGATGTGCACCTAATGATCATGTAGATAGTGTAGCTGATAGAGTGCCGAGTGGATAAGTGAAGCGTGGAATGATCACAAAGTGAAGCATGGAGACTAGGAATGGAAAGTGATCTTAGGGTGAAATGTATGTGTATCGTGTACATGTTGTTGTGTTTGTATTTCCTAATGTAGGTTGTTTCTTGTTACATATTTAGGATGGACCTCCAAATGAAGATAAAAATATTATTCAAAGTCTTGTATATAAAAATTTTGTGTAAAGTATGCATAATTATGTAAACTTTTGTTAAAATAGTGATAAATTAAAGTGTGCACTTGATGTATAAGAGTGTAAAAGATAGAAAGATGCCCTAAAATGTTGTCGAGAGTAAGTTTTTAGGATACATCATGCCAAGAGAAAGTTTTTTTGGGTTATGGCATGCCGTGTACAAGTTTTTTGGACAATCTTGCGCCACGTGGTTAAGTGCACAAAGATGGGGGACCAAAAGGGGGTCATAAAGGGACACCTTTTTCCTAAAATTAGTGAAACATGAACTTCATCGAATAGTTTGGCATGCCTATGCTCAAAATTTGACAAAGTGACAAGAATAAGTACTGTAGATCTCAGAATCTAGTTTCTAAAAAACTAATTTTTTTTAAATGGTTGAGAATAAGAGGCTCAAATGTTGTGCGCACACAAAGTATGTCTATTTTTGTGTAAAAAAGATAAGAACCTATTGTGTGTGTGCCCCCCATTTTTTGAGTTGGATAAAAAAAAATTCAAAACTGTTTGGTATAAAGTTAGCTAAGACCAAGTACGAGGTCCCCCTAAATTTTCACAATTTTTGGATTAATATATAATTGTTTATTAATTTTCAAAGTGCACATATCCCAAAAATGAAATATTTGTGAGTGCACCCCCATAAATTTCAGAAAAAAAATCATTTTTTAGTTTTTGTTTTGAGTGTGTGTAGAATGGAGTTTAGAAAAAACCATATTTTTTTTTAATTTGGATGAAAAAATCATAAATTTTGCACCAAAACGTGTGCATAGGTTTTTGCAAGAAAATAAGGCACTAGTAAAAGAAATTATCGATGAAAGCCTTAAACTAATCAAATTTTAGAAAGAATTATATTGTCATTAAGGTCAAAATGAGATTGACATCGTAGTATAATTTATTTTTGAATATTATGTTTTAATGCATGAGATATTGGGGTGCACATGTGAAACTTTGATGTTTTCCTATCAAACATGGTTTTAATCACGCAGTACATAGTCCAAACCTCTGGATTAGAAATCCAATCCTTTGGATTGGGTATTCCAAACCCCAACAAAATGAAACATGAACATATTATAACGTGCTCGCGTTCCTGTTTACAATGTGGAATATTTCCATTTGTGAGGGATAATACAAAAAAACATAGAAAGCCATAACGCAAGCACATTATAATGCTAGCATGTTATGATGCAAGTGTGATATAACGCGAGTGCATTTCAGATCGGTGCACACAATGCATAACATGATCACGTTATAATGTAACCTATATTTTCCCTTTTCACATTATAGTGCAACCGAGCCATGACGCGAGCATGTTATGTATAGAATAGCCAAAACATAGATTTGTGTCTACTTTTTAGCCCCCCATATTTGTCCATATGCCCACGTGTGAGTTTTTTGGAGATCACACACCAAGAGAAAGTTTTGTAGAGAGATGTCTAGTTTTACTCTCCTTCCATGACTCTACCCTCATAAGCACCAATGTAAATGGCATGACCCAATTTTATTCTAATTGTCTCAAATCAGTTCCGAGTTGTTCCTATTGAATCGGTAATTCTAATTAGAAGAGATAGAATGCAGTTTTTTTTGGAGGCCAGTGTCCGCTTCTGTAGAACTACTCTGAAGACTTTTGTAGAGTGTTCTGATCTGAGAAAATTATTGTATGTGCCCCTAGGACATTATAGCCCAAGGGAGGACATAGGCACCTAGGTATTACTATCTGATTATGGGCATTGGTGTCTTCTTTGTGATTCTGACCCAATTCTTATTCTGGGATATTCTATAACTATATATTAGCATTGATTATGTATTGTACTAATCTTTGTTGTAGCTCTAAGTTTTTGTAGGGGTGATTTATTCACCTAATGTATGTCCACCTTGTTGTGGTTGCATGTGATGATAGTATGAGAATGTAGCCAAAATAAAAGGACCTGACGTTGATCTGAAGTGGATACCTTTAGGGGGTAAGGGATGTGCATGGTATAAACCAAGGCACATGCAAACAAAGTGGGCTTGTAACAAGTATTAGTATAGACAAAGCTAGTATGCACGTAGAAGACAATATAATAAAACAGTGTGAAAGCAAGAAGGACCGCAGAAAGCAGTTTTCATACATGGGACATCACTCATAACGTCACAAGAAAATGAGGGTCAAATCATCCAAAAGCATACAAGGAACACACAAGACATAGGGCATAGCCAGCAAAAAAATCATACAATAGCAAACAATATCAATAAAAATGTGACAGATAGCCATGGTTTTCGATAATCCTGCAAGGAAAGTGCTACACATGAAGCATTAGCATGTTAGAGAGATAAATATTATGTCAAGGTATGTATATGACAATGAAACATAAAGTAATTGTTATGACAGATAGTGAAACATATAGTAATAGAACTTTTGTTATGTAGAAAGTAAGAGTAGATAAAGTAGATGCCTCCAAGAGCATTGGTGGGACTGCTAAAATGTACAGTGCCAAACATTATTCTAGCATGTAAGAAGTTGTAAGAGATCTGCATTGACTGAAAAATACCATGTGAACATGCATGTGCATATATAGAAAGATAATAACATAATGAGTATCAGCCTAGCATAATAAGAAAAGTGCAACATGTAATTAGTATAAGGAAACAAAATTAATGCAACCAAGATATGTAAGTGATGTATGAGTGTGATGGTGTGATATAAAATGTGTGAAAATGGTAGGATCAGCATTCCTCCCCATGAATAGTTATGAGATGAGGTTCATTTGTATAATCCCCCTCAACAATCAAGAATGAACCATAGAACAAGAGTATCATTAGGAAATGGGTTTTTTGTGTGCGAGTAGATGTTAGAAAAGATATGTCATGAAGCACAGAGCGTAAAGTGTGTAAGAGGTGAGGTCCATTTCAGAATTATATCCTCAACAGTTGAGTATGAACCATGGAAGTAGAGTGTGTCATATGGTAATGATGATACAATTATTATATCAAAGTGTGTAGGAATGTGTAGGAAGATTAAACACGAAGCACGAAGCATGAAGTATGATAGTAGATGATAGAAACAATTGATAGTGCTAGAAGGGAGGAGTGAAGTGCCCCCAACTATGCCAATGATGGAGAGCTATGTGACAATGAAAGAGAGATATTGCAATAGTGAAGAATTTTGAAATACATCATAAAAAAGCATATTATTGTCAAAATGAGCTGTAGAAGAAAGACTTGGACCATGGTTGGTTTTTTTGTTAACATGAGGACATATTTTTAAAGGAGGTTGCTTAGTTAGAATGGGTAACATTGTAGAGGTTTTTACAGGAGAAGATAATGGAGGATGGTTTTTGAGAGGAGGTTTTTTATCTTCAAATGGTAATGTTGTATAAGACTCGATATGAGGAGGGGATAGAGGATAGATTTTGAGAGGTGGTTACTTGTTTTCAATTGGTAATGTCCTAGAATACTTGATAGGAGGAGGGGATGGAGGATGGATTTTGAGAGGAGGTTTAATAGTTGGAATGGGTTGGATAGATAGCTCTTGAATCACCAGACAAGTAATATTACTAACTATGCAATGATGCTCATTAGACATGGAGGGATTGGATTTGGGATCCAATTGTGATTTAGTAATTCAACATGTAGAAAAATGTTTTGAATAAAATGAAATAAAACCCTGTTTCTCTAGGTTCTTAATTCATCATTTTAAGGTATAGAAATCATTTTCATGATGTCCTTTAATTCTATGATAATTGAAAAATGGGAGACCTTGGTATTTGGAAAGCTAATAAGGATGGTAGAAATGAGTAGATGACAAGTTGATCAACTGGTGATTGAGGATCTCAGGAACAATATCATGTTTCTTAGCATTTAGATAAAATTTGAGAGATGTTGGTAGTGGTACGATGTTGAGTTCACTGATATGACCATATGTAGAAGACATAGAAGTAGGATGGGATGTAGGAGAACAACTAGCATGGGCTTGAGAAGCATGCTTGAGATGTTGGATTTCAGCTTTAAAAGATGCAATCATTGTTTCCATAGCTTTAATTTTTTCTTGAAATAAACAATGTAAAGATTTAATTGACTCTAAGATGGTTTGATTGGATGGAGGATTATCACCAATAGATTCATCATATAGATGATCGAAAATGGAAGTTACTTGAGTAAGTGGTTCATTGTAAGGGAGATGCATAGTGTTTAGGGATTTATGGAGAACAAATTTACAAGGTGGAAGCATCTTAAGTAAACCTTAGAAAGAGAATTGAGGAATTTCAGGAGCCATGAAAGAAGATCGAGTAGAATAGGAAAAATGAGGATCCAATTGTTTGATCATGAGTGGGGTTCACCAAATGATTTTATAAAAACTTAAATAAATCTAATTACACAGTAACTACTATAGTAAATGGTGTAAAATTATTAATATATAGTAAGACATAAGAAAACAATACTATAAAGTATGAAGCCCTAAGAAAAGGAGGGAGGTAAGGAGACCTAGTTGATATCTACACAATATGGAAATGATTTAGGTAGGGTAAAGTGTTGAACAAACTGAGGAGAATGTAATAAATGCCCTCTAGAAAATATGTAACTCAAGAATAATGCCAGACATGGGAATGTGTGGTAGGGAAAGTGTGTCTGAGTGTTGGATACTACTTATGGGAACCTGTACAAGAGCTCAGAATATGTTTTCTTCTATGTAGCAAGGTTTTCTCTGTTGTTCCATGTTAGTCGCATGAAATTTTCTCCTTGATCACCGAAGGTAGCCGTAACTTGCAAGAAAGAGATTCACGAATAGATACCCACAAGATCAAACCTAAAAAGGAAAATATAGAAGGGGGAGTCGAACTGACCCCGAAAATCACCCGAAAGAGTGAAATTATGACCGAGCGCTGCACTACATCTCGGACTCCATGTAGCTCTTGTGTACTTGTGTAGAAATGATTCCTGAGGATGACTTTATGCAAGTTGCAAAAATGATAGTGGGATGTAGCTAGAATGCAACAATGTAATAGTATGTATGGATGGAATATAATAGACTTCTCATTCCTATGTTGTGTATTTAGTGTATGCAACCCTTGTCCCTCTAATGGATGTTATATGAATGCCTTTGGAGTGCTTAAATACCTTTGGAATACAAGATTAGGTGATGATAGTAATGTTTAGTGTTTGGACCTTCATTTTGAAAACATAATTATGTACTTATATGATTCCCTTGTTTGTATTTCATAATAGACAACTAAAAGTATGACCCCTAACTGAAAAAGATGCTCAAATGATAAAATATATGCAAAGGATCCAGTATGATAAAAAAAGGTTCAAGGGCACCTAGAAGGGATATGAGCACATAGGAACTGTTGCCCTGGCTAGGTGCTAGTATATAAATCAAAAAATGATAAATAGGTTGAGTTCTGAATGGCATGTAGGGTGAGTAAGAGCAAAGAGAAATTAAGAGATAAAAAAAGGGGCCAAATATAGTTCTCAACAACTAGTTTTATTGCTTAGGAATAATGTAAATGCTAGCATGCTTTTAGGACCTAAAAAAGTACCCAAGTGCATGATTTTTTGTCTATGCTTGTAAAACAACACTTGGAAAGAATAAAAGACCACATCCATCTGTGCTTGATGGGCATCCCACTTCTTCTTTAAAACTTTAATGTGGCACAGACATGAGAGGTAGAAGAAAAACTCTTTATTTTGAAATGGCATTGGAGAGGATGTGTTGGATAAGGTTGTCGAGTTTGATTTACAACTATCAAACTAAATTTTCTGTGAATTTTCCAATTATTTTAAAAAAATTGTTTTGTTTGAGTGTGCACCCAACAATCAACATAGCGCACCTGACCACGATATTTTAAATAATTTTAACAATAGTTTTTTGGGAAAATGAGTGTGGTGTTTGACTTTACACCTGCCACAATTACATTTTCTTGAACGTTTCCATGTTTTTTTAACAAATCTATTTTGGGAAAATCCTTTCCCTTCTCCCACCATGCACTGGCTTCCACATTGGACATCGAAGAATCATTGTAGTCCATGATCCCATGTTTCTTTTTAGGAAATTTGTCAAACAGCTCAAAGGCCTTGTGCATGCTTCCAACACCTACCAAATCCTACTCCAAAGCTTCCAAATGGCACAGAGAGGGAAATAAATTGGTAGGGAATGTGGTGATGGCTTTATGCCTAACAAATACATATTTTCAAAGAATTTTACTAATTCTTTTGAATAAATCCAATTTGGGTGAACCTTGTTGTCATTGATCTACATGAGACATTATTTCTTCATGGCCTCTTGCCAATCATATCACATGCCTTGACAACACATTCTTCTCTTGTTGGCCTATCAATAGATCATTTGTAACAACAACATTTGACAAATCCCTCTCTCCGAAATAGCCACTACAATCAAAATTCCCATCCTCTGAATTTTTCTGGAGCTTACAACAAAAATAAGCTCTAATGGAATTTCAAACCAACCCAAACTCATTCGTTACTCTTTGGCATACACACATGCCAAGAAATTTCCATCACATTCTTACCCAAAAAAGTCCTCAAAAATCCCTCGCTTGGATGAGATCTCACACTAACCAAAACACATTACTAATCCTTTCTTGGTATTAGGTTGGCACAAGCTCCAAAATTTGAGGGATTTAAGAATATTTGATGATTTAATTCTATTTAATTTTTCATTTTTTTTTGGGTTTTTTAATTACATCTTAAATTTTAAATGATTTATATTAGTCTTTTATTTTAAATTTTATTTAACCAAAGACAAAATAGCTCCCCTTCAAAGCATTTCCTTGTTACGAAAGTATATTTATTTGAGAATTATGCAAAACATATTAATGGTATTGTAATGAGATTTAGTTAGATCGATTTTTAACATTAAAAACAAACATACATATATATGTTTCAAACTTTAGGATTCACAAATTCTCTCGAGTTGAAGAGATTTTAAGAATACGGACATCGCCACATGGATCGAATGACAAGAAGATACACTTAGTCCGCGAAGGGACTTATTATTTTGATAACACAATAATTTATTTTTATGTCATTGCACGTTTTATTTACGATCACTTTGTCGATGGTAACAAGAAAACCCAATAGGATCCCAACTTTCAACAACAATCACACATTCCTTGGGCAAGATTTTTAAACTCGCTTATTTGACAACTGAGATAAGGTTATCCTCGTCCTCATAGCACATGGGGACTAGCGACAGCATGAGCATGGAGGGGGCACTACAAGGTACATGTACATGAACTAACATATTTAAGCAAGAACATAGGAAGAAACATATACATAAATATAGCCATGACATCCATGTTGTTATGTGGAAATATTCGTAAATTCATTTATCTCGAGATAGTTTTCCTCTAGGTGTAGTCATTTTAGTGGTTGATTTTTTGTAGAGCATTACTATGTTTATAGCCTAGAGGGAGGTCAAAATTCCATATTTGCACTAAGGAAAAGTTTCTATCATGACGTTTGTGTCACTTTGGCATGCCCAACAAGAGATAGATGATTTGAAAAGGTCATTTGAGAATACATTTATCATGAAATAAATATACTTATATGTTAGTGATAATAATGATTGTGACATACTATTCGTGTGGAATTAATTTGACATTTTTTCACTCCATTAGGAAGAATGGAGTGGAATTCATGTAGAATTGGGTTTTGTATGATTGTTGTGGGTAGAAATTCTAACATGAAAGTTAATTTTATTGGTTGTGTTATGTGCATACTTCCCTAGGAATTCCACAAAAATTAAGTTTTTTAAAGTGGTAATGGAAAATGAGAACATGATGGTGTAGGTACATTTGTAGAATGTGCTATTAGATGACATTGATTTTAGTATGATGCCAACATCTTAAGATATGTAAAATATGTTGTTGAGTGGTGTTCTTCACACTTTGGTCGAGCTACTACACTAGATAAGGTAGAAGGATTCTTTTGGATTGTGATGGATGTTGATAGGGGTACCCTAAAAAATGTCATCTATAAAAAACCAAAATCTTTCATTTTGTAAGGAGCACAAATCAATATCGTGAAAGATTCTCTTATATTGATTATATTTTTTTTTGTGAGGTATGCATTCATCTTGATAACTTATCAATGATGGGACCATTTAGTGAGAATGAGACATGAGATTGGGTTGATAAATGTATATTCCATTGAGTTATTCCATTTCCTCCATTTTATTTCAAGATATCAAATGAACCTATCATTTAAAATGATACTTAAATTTTTTCCTATTTGATTAGAGAGGGTATATTTATTAAATGTTTTTTATTCATTATATGAATTAAATTCCACATTAAAATTATTGATTTTTTATATACTCAATTTAATAAGTTCACATCTTCATTAGTGTGTAAGAGATGTGTAATGTACAACACAACACATTTATTACAACGTCCTCTAATGTAGTCCCTAACAATTCTATTTCCTAGTGTGTAGTGGATGGGGATGGTATTTAATATGAGTTAGGCGAATTGATTCTCTCTACCATGAATAAGAGGAAATATGGAGTAATTATTTCAAGCAACATAAATTAGATTCTATATCAATATAGCCACTAGGGGAAAACCTAGAATCAAATAAAGTGAAAGTAATTGGAAATAAAAGGCCATAATCGAGATTAAATCTAGATTAACATTTTTCTTAATTAAATGTATAAAATACACTAACTAATCGTACACATCTATTCTAAAAGATGTACTTGATGTACTTGTTAGCATAAACTAACAGGTATTACATTGTAATTAGCAAGGCGGTTATGTAACTTGTCATATGGTTACTCACCCGAGCCTTCTTCTCATACACTTGTTGCACATTGTATTAAATATATAAACGTTTTTTCATTTACTTGATCCAACACTTCGTATCAGAGCGTGGAAGCGGTAGTGTAGAGAAAGGTTGGTGAAGACCTGCTTGCAACTGTCACCTCCCCTCCTGCGTGTAAATTTCCTTTGGCATGTTTTACTATTCTTGTTTTACGTTGTGATAGAGCGTAGCATTCTCGTTAGGCAATTTTCTGGAAGTCAACAGAAATCAACACAACATTAGGAGAACAAAGTGCTCCTCAATCCCCAATGTAATCAAAGTACTGTTGGTCCCTCGAAGCTACTGACTATCATCTTCCCAATTACTCAAGGGATTTCTTATTCGTCCAATCCTTAGTGTTTGGAATATAGATTCCAGGTCATATGGAGTTGAATAACTTTCAATATTCCTCTATGCAATAAGGTGATCACCTACATTATCTGTGGACCGATGTATCACTGATCTAGATGGAACTGTAAACATATGGTATAATAAGGAAAGGATGTTGAAAATATTCCCCACGATCAGCTGTCCTACCAAGAAGATTGTAGATTGAGAACCGTGGATAAAATATTGAAGGATAGAAGAAGTTTGGCTTTTTAAGTCTTTAGCGACTGCTAAGCATGATGTCCAGGAGAAAGAGGGATAACTATCATAAGAAGAGGAAGGCACGTCAACAAAAACGTGGCAGTGACCAAGGTGTAAGACCATCAATAAGTTTTATAGAACAATTGAGCGTGGAAGACCGTTAGGAGCATGAGTGAAGGATCCTGCGTTGAAAAGGTGGTATGTTTCAATGCTGAGTGACCTTTCTAAACAAGTAGAGACCGGTAACCAATGTAGTAGTACCTCCCATGACACCAATTCACTGATAGAGCATTTTTTTCTTGTAACGTCTGCTAAAATCTGTCTGCATGAAACTTAAGAATAATTTAGGGCAAGTTAGAAAATTTATGGAATAATTTTTCTTGAAAAGCATGCCCGCAAAAAACATTTTGAAAAAAAAAAACATGTCACATTATTGTTTCTAAGTCACTTAAAGTTAATAACATAAATTTATTCATTATAATAAAATAATAAAACTCTCATTACATTTTTAATAAACGTAGTTATCCTAAGGCATGGTTTAGGTTCCCCCTAAAGTCATTTTAATATTCATTTAATTGCCACTATAGTAACCTAGAACAAAATAATCCCATCGGTAAAGGGGTATAGATAGTTAAATTTCTAAAGTCATATAAATCCCAAACCAAATGACAAGGCCCCTAATAAGCACAAGGGTAACAAGAATAAACCCACCCCTTACACAAATAAAGTGGCCCCCTTAAAAAGTCAACCCATGTATTTTAGATTTTAAATTTAACTTTAAATTCATATTTCTCTTACCCACTCCCCACATATTTTTTGTAAGGATGAATCTCATACCTAGGATGGATTCATTTGGGGCCCTTAGATGAGGGAAAAACAACTAACCCTAAAGTTTTCTTAAGAAAGCTTTCCCTTCTTTATTTGGCTCATAATTGTCTTTGTTCGGTTTTGCAGGTTGAAGGAGAAGGAATAAGCCATGAGAGGCCATTTCAAACTTTTAGGAGGAATCACTTCTTCTTTTGTTTTGTGTTATTCACACCCTCTTCTAGGATTTCAATACATTTTTTTAATTTTATTTAACTCATATTTTTTTATTTGCCCAAATGGGCTTATGGGTTTTGCCCCATTTTAGTGATATAGTTAAATTTGATATATGTTTTCATTTGGGTATATATATATATATAAGAAATTTTAATGGGTTAAAAACCCGAAATCAGAAATATTAGTGATTAAATATACTTGTGTATATGTATATATATATATATAGCCAAATTGAAATGATGTAACACTCGGCCGTGGATTTGAAAAATACACGGTTCACAAATAGAAGTTTGCGCAGAGTTTTATTAGTCATGTGGAGGGGTTATTGTATATGTGGCAATGTTTGGGGGTTGGGGGAGGGTCGCCGACCCCACCCCCCATCCCATTGATAATGGGGTGCGGATGGGGTTGGCGACACTCCCCCCAACCCTATCCCTCAACACAAGAATATTGTAATAGGTCGCATCCCTTGCATTAAATCAATGACCTCAAATTACTACACTGACTTCCAAATTAAACCCTTTCTTTATTTAGTGTATAAAATATGAATTTTTTTAATATATATATATATAACTAAAGGTATATAGGTATACTAATTGTGTTTCTATTATTATTATTAACAAAATAATAATATATTTTAATATCACTACTATTACTAATTAGTAAAAATACTTATATCATTTGCTAACTTAATATTGTACTTAAATTTCCTTTTATAAATTGCAAGGATATCACCAAGGGTTAGTTTAGAACTTTATTTCATTAATCATTCACATGTTTCTTGTTATTTGATTTTAAATAAGTAAATTTTAACTTAGTAATACATTTAAGGTCAAAGGATTTAAGTTCTATTTGCAACTATGTAATTCCTTTACACAATTAGTTTCATGAGTTAATCTATTTTATTGATCAAGTAATTGACAAATAAAATTCAATTTCTTTCCATCTATACATATAGAGTTTGACTCTCCTACAAATATTACAAGGAAATGAACAATTATAACTTATTTCACTACTCTGTAAGTTTCATGTAATACAATGGGAGTAGCTATTTATTAGCTTTAACAACTACAAATTTGCAACCATTCTCCCAACCAATTATTACAAGATTTCCAATAAAAACTACTAATTTTCCAATAATATCTACACACTTATATGAGATAATAAGTTGACTAAAAATATGAACAAGTTGTTTCTTTCCTTTCAACAGACAAATATCAGGCATTCTCACAAGAGGTTTACAATGAGATTTTCCAATAATTTTTAAAACAATAATAGCACACCTAATGAAGGCTCCAATTCCACTAAAATGAGAACAAGCTATTTTATCTTTCAAATCACATTTCTATTACATCAACTTTCTTTGCTAAAATTCCTTTCTTTCCCACATGCATTACAATCTTAATAACCAATAATCAATACAAATTTTCTTTTCAAAACAATACAATAAATCTTCCACTTGAAGTGTGAATTTTACAAAGAATGTAACTATGATGAAATATATTTTGTACTCTATTAGTGCTCTAAGAATCAAATCTCCAACCAAGCTCCATCTTCTCTTCACTTGATCAAAACAACCAAAAATGGGGGAGAGGCAACACTCTCCACCCAACCAAAACTTCAATGTAGGATGCCACATCATTTCTTCTCAACTCCACATCACCCAAGTCAAACCCATACTCCAAGGAATAATAAAGGGGTGGCTGAGAGGTATAACAAACCTCTTCCATAGACCACTCCAACCCATACCCTTTAGGACAAGAAAGAAATAAAAGTAATAAAATGCAATTAAAACTCACATTTTGCCTTCCAAAACACATCATGGGGTCTATATTTGACCCCCCAACCCATAGGTAGGGTTGGCATAATAAATTAAGAGGTGCGGGACAAGTTTAATTTGTCCCACAAGCCTCAAAAATTGGCTCTTAAGGCCAAATCTGAATTTCTAAGAAGGGGTAGAGTGTACGATACTCAAAATCACATACACTCTACTTACAACACATAAACCAAAGAAGCATATAATCTAATAAATGACTTTTTTTTTTTGTCCCATCTAAAATTTAGCTTAATAACATGATTAATTTACTAATCTAGACACATAACTAAATTAATATTAAAAGGGAAATACATCACCATAAAATCACATACTATAATATTAAATACAAGAAAATAAATTAAAAGAACAACACACACAAACCCCTTGGTCACAATTAGAGGTAATCCCCCTCATGGGGACCACCTAGCAACAAACAAGATACACACAACAAAACACAAGTTGTCAAGGTGACCATTGTTGAATCCATCTGGTATTATGATGTGGTTGGTCTCCAATCCCCCGTTGATTGTTATGATATGTTTACCTACAAAATCACACAATACCTCCTTTGACCTCGTGGCCGCATCAAAACATCTAAGATAAAATATACAAATATAAATAAAAAATTATCCAAATATAAATTAAATCATCATCTAGACAACTAATGTTATTATTTTCAATTTCCAATAACATCTCAATTGTATATTTCATAAACATCAATAAGATCACAAGATTAGTTCAGCTGCTAAAGCCTACTTAATATGAAAAGAGTGTCGAATGTCAGAATATATAACCATGTCAACAACACATCATCATCAATATAAAATGTCTCTAAGAATCCACACACACATCATACTATGAATCGAAATCCATCAATAGTCCAAGTATCTCTATCATCTAATCATCATGCTAAGAAAAAATGATATAATAATATCCATGTATAACCAATAGTAATCGAAATCAAAAATAATAAGTTTCGAAGGGAAGTGGGCATTATATTTCTCCTCATCAAACTCTCAATATTTGGAAGGATATAAAAGAGGCAAAGCTAATCATCGGGCTTGCACATGAGTTAAACATAGTATCAAATCCAACAAACCCACCATACTTCACCACAGTGTGCAACATTCTATGAAACTCCTAAAAACTAGCATAGACATGTCTTGGATAATCCTCCTCTTGTGAGGAAACAATTGAAGGAGTCTAATCCCAAGCGTTGTGTGGAAAGAATAGTGCCCTAACACCAACGAAATAACCTAGGGAAATGAAGTAAGGATTAGAGCATGTGCCTCTATGAAAACCAACATCTCAACAAGGAATACATTAGAAATCAAACTGGACCCATGTGCAGCATAAAAAAGATAAGGAGACATTAGGAAAGTAGTTTCAATCAATCTAAAAAAACACAATTTCAAACCCCAACTTCATTCATCAAATTTTCTATAAATCTATTAAAGAATTTCATAATTAATGGTGTCTGTATTCATGAGTCGCCCACAGGTTTTCAACCCGATTTTCCCTCACCCCAAACAATTTTTCTAACAGGAATTTAATTTTCTTTTTGTCTTTTAGAGTTTTTTTTCCTGCCAAAGCAATAAGGCATGTAGCAATTTTTTTGAACTCCTCTATGTACTTGCTTTGGGCAGGCTTCATGTCCATGGAATTACCTCAATTTTATATAACCTTTAGTTCTGCAACATGGTCTATTCGTAGTATCACTTTATTGTCCTTCTCCTGACAATTTTTCCTTCATGGACATGGTTCCCACAAAATAAGTTACAACTTATATTTTGTCAAGCCTAGTTTAAGTCATAACAGTCATCAGCCATAAATTGACCAACCAAGGAAAATACACGTGGCTACATCTTTATGGAGCTAGAAGTTTAAGTAAAGCACAAAGCAAAGTTGCGATGCCAAGCAACAAAAAATAGATGAAAATCACGAATCTAGACAAAGTGACAAGTGCGAAGAGCATGGAGCTTTCCCATTGGTTTGATCTTCACATTCTGACAAGGTCTACAAGAAAAGATTGACTGTTGCAAGAAGCATGGAGATTCCTCTTTGGTTCAAGCTTCACAGTTCAGACACAGAAGAGTGATAGTTGCGATAACCATGGAGCTTTATTCTTTGTCTTACCTTTGATTCATAAAATAGAGGATCTATAAAGCCCAACATCACAACAAGTTAAAGACCAAAACATGGAAGCATTTATGTCTAACTTTTGGCAATGGATTTGTGCAAATTTCAAGTTGCAAAGAGAATGAGCTAATATATTATTCGGTTCCATGTTGAAGGTCAACATATTTTAAAATACGTGTGGAGCTATATATATGGAATCGATTTATATAACTAAAGATAGAGATAGATATATGCAGTAATATAATACAAAGAAGGCAATATACAAGGTTATAGGTAAGTTTGTAAGAAACCTTTAAAAATAGAATATAATATATATTGTGTGTTTTCTATTATGGTTGTGTTCTTTCCCTCACTAGTTGTAGTTGGCACTAAATTTTGCCAACATATTGGTATCAGAGCGAGAGGTTGTTGAGATGTTGAGTTTTAATGGCTTCCACTAGTAACTTGTGATAACAACCCCCAATATTTGATGGGAAGAACTATTATATATTGTGTATTAATATGAAGAAAGTGTTTTATTCTCAAGAGCTATGGAAATTAGTTGAAGGAGGATACATAGAAATAACAGATCAAGCTATTTTTAATGCACTCACACACGCTCATGAGAATGATTTGAAGTAAAATAGAAGAAAGGATGTAAAGGACTTAAGCTATAGTCAAAATTTTGTCAATGATTCAATTTTCCCAAGAATAAAAAAATCTATAAACTCCAAGAAAGTATGGAATACCTTGTATAATTCTTATGAAGTGAAAAGGTGAAGGTAGTCAGATTACACATGTTGAGGAGAGACTTTGAGACCCTTCTCATGAAAGAATTAGAATCGGTAAATGATTTTTTCACAAGAAAAATTACCGTTGTCAATCAAATGAGGACTGATGGAGATGTTATTGAAGATCATAGGATCATAGAGAAGGTATTGAGGATCCTTCCAAAAAGATTTGATCCAGTTGTGGTTGTAACAGGGGAGTCTAAGGAATTGAGACAAATGAGAGTTGATAAGTTAATGGGTTCATGGAAAACTAATGAATTAAAGATGAGTAGGAAGACTGTGTCCTCTAATGAACAGGCCTTTAAAACAAACACAAATGTTAGACGCAGGGGGAGAGGAGTATATAATAGAGGAAGAGTAATATTTAGCAACCAACAAGAAGGTGGAATAAATAACCATCAAGAGCCTAAATCAAGAGGAAGAGGAAGAAGAAGTAACACTTCCAGAGTTGGTTCTACAGAAAGTTATTATAAATGAAATGTACAATGCTACTATTGAAAAAAATATGGACACTATGTAAGTGAATGTAGAAAGAAAGAATATGATTTGAGAAATCAAAATCATAATGCAAGAATATCTAATGCAAAATAAGTTGAACCTAAAAAAAATGAAAAGAGTGGAACTTTATTTCTAACTTGCATTGTAGCCAAGCAAGGAAACCAAAAAATATGTGTGGAAATAAAGAAATATTGAATAACATAGATGAAGGAATTGGATCTAAAGTGAAGATGGGAAAACTAAAAGGGTCATGTGATGGTTAAAGGCATTGTATCCTTTCTCACCAAGAAAGGAGACAAAAAGAAGATTCATAATGTATTCTATGTCACAGGATTGAAGAATAATATTTTAAATATTGGGAATATTGTCCAAAATGGATATAAGGTGAGGTTTGAAAATGGATAATGCATTATATGTGATAGAAATGGAAGTAATAATATGATTGCAACAGTGAAGATGACACAAAATAGAATGTTTCCCTTGAGGATGCAAAGTGTATCAACAACAACAACGTTCAAAACAATACATTTTAATGAATCCATTATTTGGCATCTCAAGTATGGGCATTTGAGTTATGATGGATTACATGTTCTTTATAAAATGAAAATGGTTAAAGGGTTACCTTGTATTGAACAACTAAACAAAGTATGTGAAGGTTGTATATTGGGAAAGCAACATAGAAAATATTTTCCCTCAGGTAAATCTTGGAGAGAAATCTCACCTCTTAAGGTGATACATTCATATTTGTGTGGTCCCATAAAGACTCCCTCCTTATCTAAAAGTGTTTATTTCCTTACTTTCATAAATGACTTTAGAAGAAGGACATGAGTTTATTTCTTGAAAAATAAATCAGAGACATTTGAAGTATTGAAGCAATTTAAGGACATGGTTTAAAAGCACAATGGCTATTATATAAATAAAGTGAGAATGGATAGAGCGAGAGAGTATATATCAAATGAATTTTTAAAATTATGTAAGGAGCACAAGATCAATAAATATTTACAACAAGGTATACAATGCAATAAATTGGTGTAGTTAAGAGGGAGAATAAAACCATTCAAGAAATGTCAAGAAGCATGATCAAATCTAGAATATTGTCTGATAAATACTAGCCAGAAGCAGTTGGAAGAGTAGTCTATTTGCTGAATAGATGTCCTACAAAGAGTGTGCGGAAGAATATACCTCAAGAAGCATGGAATGGAATAAAGATAAGTGTTGAACACTTGAGGGTTTTTGGGTGTGTAGTATATGCACATGTTCCCAAGAAAAGAATATCAAAGTGGGATAACAAAAGAGAGAAGTGAATTTTCATTGGGTATAGTGAGAAATCTAAATCTTACAGATAATATAATCTAGTTACAAAGGAACTGATAATCACTTGAGATGTTTAACTCATTAAGGAAACATCTTGGGGAGATGCACAAGAACTGGATCAGCCACAAGAAAAGGAACATGCACCCAACATTGATGTTGAAACAACATATAGAAGAGAAAAAAACACACCAAGTTTGAAACCCATTTCACAAAGGTGCAAATATTAAAATGGTAACATCCAAAAAAGCATGCAAGGACATGCAAATGAAGCATATTCATCATCATCTGACTTAAATCAGCAATAATTTCAAATGAAGAATGTTTAAGAGATTTATGAATAGTCATGGTATTAAAAAAATGAAGATGAAATGATTAATTTTAATATATTATTAATAGTTTATCCATTTTATTTTAAAGAAATACTTAAGGACATTAAATGTCATGAAGCCATGGATGAAGAAATACATACAATAGAGAATAATGGAACATGGAAGCAAGTAGATCTTCCCTTGGGAAATGAATTCATTGGATTTAAGTGGGTTTATAAAACCAAGAATACTCCTGAAGGAAAGATTGAAAGACATAAGGCAAGGTTAGTTGCCAAAGGCTGCAAACAAAGGCTTGGACATGATTATAATTAGACATTTTCTCCATTAGCAAGCCTGGAAATTGTATGGAATGCACTTAATCTAGACATTGTTGCCATGATGTTGTCTTTGAAAATGATTAGATCCTTTGATTTCTCCTTACTGCGTTTCTTCATTTTATTGCCATAACTTCTCATCAAAGTGGAAGGTCCATCAAATGTATGTTAAATCATCTTTCTTGAATGGAGTATTGCAAGAAGAGGTTCATGTGGGAAAAACACCTCATTAGGAGATTCCAGGGCATGAGAGAAAAGTACACAAGCTCAAGAAAGCATTTTATGGACTCAAACAAACACTAAGGTCATGGTATATTAAGATGGACTCCTATATGATTAGCAATAGATTTAGAAAATGAAGTAGTGATCCCACACTCTACATCAAAGAAAGAAATAATGGAGATATTTTTATTGTTGTTTTGTATGTAGATGATTTAATATTTATTAGAAATGCAAACAAGGTAATAGATGAGTTCAAATTAGCCATTAAGAATGAATTTGAGATGAATGATTTGGGATTGCAGAAGTAATTTCTTGGCATTGAGATCAAGAAAATAGAGCATAACATATTTATTTCTCAAGTAATGTATGCAAAAGAAATTTTGCAAAGATTCAAAATGTTCGAAAAAAAACTAACATCTACACCATGTAAAGTAAGTTTAAAATTGACAAAATATGATTGCAATAGCAATGTGGATCCTACCAAATAAAAAACCATCATAGGAAGTTTGATGTATTTAAATATAAGTATGCATGTTATCATGTATGCAACTATCATGGTTTCTAGATTCATGGAGACACCAAAGAAGACACACTGGCAAATAGACAAGTGTATTTTGAGGTATGCTAATGACACAAGAAATTATGGAATTCTATATCTTTCTAATGACTATTTGCAATTAGTTGGATATATAGAAATTGATTTGGTAAGTAGCCTTGATGATAGAAAGATCATATATGAATATGTTTAATGTTGGATCAGGAGCCATTTCATGGGCTTTCAAGAAACAGTCAATTTTTCCTTTGTCTAGATATGAAGCAGAGTATATTGCAGCAAACTGAGCCATTTGTCAAACAATATGGTTTAGAAGGATCCTCAGATATGCATGAAGAGAAAAAATGAGGTTTAACAATTGTCTTTGATAATATGTCTTTAATGGCATTATAAAAGAATCCATTCTTCCATCGAGGAAGCAAGCATATTGCAATCAGGTATCACTTTATTCGTGAGTTAGTTGAAAAAGGTAAAATTGAGCTTATTTTTGTAAGTTAGAGAATTAGCTAGCTGACATTTTTACTAATCCTTTATCAAAATAAATGTTCGATAATTGAAGAGAAAGTCTGGGCATTCTAGATGTCAAGGACATTAAAATCAGTCCTTAAATAAATTTTGTTCAGCTCAAGATTAAGGGGGAGTTTCATAATTAATGGTCTCTGTTATCTTAAGCCTCCTCTAAGTTTTTAAACCTGTTTTCCCTCGCTTCTAATTGTTTTTCTAATAGGTAATTCATTTTCTTTTCTAGTCATTGGAGTTTTTTTTTTTTTTACCTCTAAAACGATAGAGCACATGGCAATTTTCTAGTGCTCCTCTATGTACTTTCTTCATGTGGACTTCAAGTACACGGAATTATCTATGTTTTATACATTCTTTGGGTTTCGAGTATGGTCTATGCTTAACATAACTTTTTTTCCCTTGTCCCAATAATTTTTCCTTCGCAGACGTGATTCCCAGGAAATAAGCCACAACTTATTTTTCATTAGGTCTGGTTTAAGTCATATAAGTAAGCATTCATAAATTGAATGACCAAGGTAGAGACATGAGGCTACATCTTTATGGATCCAACAGTTTAAGTTAAGCACAACTCGGGGTAGTGATGTGAAGCTGCAACCAATAGATGATAAACACGAAGCTAGACTGAGTGACAAGTGTGAAGAGCATGGATCTTTCCCATTGGTTTGAGCTTCATGTTCTCATAGGGTCTAGAAGAAAATATTGCTAACTACGAGGAACATGGAGATTCCTCATTGGTTCAAGCTTTTTGTTTCTGACACAAAATACTAACAATTGTGATAACTGTGGATATTTATTATTAGTCTTAGATTTGGGCAATGTGGAAGCATTTTCGTCTAACTTTTAGCAACGGATTTCGTTGTATTTTAAGCTGCAAAGAGTAGGAGCTAATATATCCTTAGGTTTTGTGTCATAAATTTCCTTTGAAAGACACATGGATCTATATATATGGCTTTGATTAATACAGCTAAACACAAAGATAGATATATGCAGTAACATAATACAGAAAAGGTCTGTAGCTTTGAATTTTTAAGAATATTTTTAAATATAATATAATATATATATTGTGTTTGTTTTCTATTTTTTTTTTGTTCTTTCCCTTACTAGTTGCGGTTAGCACTAAATTTTTCTAACAAAGAAGACTACAAACATCCAACTTATGATCTCGTCCAACAATATGAGAGCATGACAATCATTCCATGAGATGAAATATTTCAAGAAACCATATAGACATGAATTATTTGATAGAACCAAATTCAATTCCATGAGATTGCCGGTATAAACTATGAGTTGTTTAAAATTCTAAAAAACATGCAATTTAAGGACATAATGATTGAGTCTTTTTTGAAATCTAGATGGAGAAGAATCAAGTCAAGCTTGTAGAAGGCTATGATGCACATGATGAATGTGAGATTAAAAACATTCAAGAGCATTCACATCACATTTCACGAGCATAATGAGCCTACCTGTTTATTCATAATTTTCAAACAAGAGCACATCTATCATAATGATTCACAACAATCTAGACGATATCATCACCATAGGAAGTAGAATGGACACATTGCATATATAGTTGAACCATGGTGAGAAATTATGTGTATAAATTTTAATATAAAGCTATAAATTGACAAGAAAAGAAAATTATAATTTGAATTATGTAGATTATTAATTAGTAGTTACATAAACTTGAATTTTACTTATGTCCACTCACTATTACTTGATAATTTTATCAACTTGAATTAGATTGGTTCCTTTTCATTTCTATAACCAATGAAATATCCCTACCTATGTTGAAATTGAAGGTTTGAATTAGGGTGTGAACTTCCACTAACACATAATAGAGAATGGGGAAGATAATTTCTTTAGATTTTGTAGTTGCAGGTACACAGGGAGATATGTATGCAAAATGCGGAAGAATATAGAAGGGATGTTAATTATTTGACTAAATTCCAAGAATAAATGTTCTATCATGGAATGCAATGATTTTGGATTATGGATAAAATGGTTTTTTGAAAATGACTTGTAATATTTCAATAAAATAAAATTGTAAATTTTAAAGCATGGTACAAATCCTTCGTTGATATCTTCCCATCTTGTGCCAAAATAGGATATTTGGAACAACCTTTGTTAACATCTTGTGTTATATATTTTATGAACATTGTGTCATATGACCTTTTAATCTTTGTTGTACAACACCGTAATGGAATAGATCATACCCCACATAGGGAGGAGTTTGTTTATAAGGGATGCATAAATGGAACTTCTTTGTAAAGTAGATTCTAGGAGAAGAATCATTTACCTAAATAGGTCCAAGTAAGTGGGTTAGAAAGGAATATTCCTCTATAATATTACAAAACCTTTCTTCTCTCATGATTTCTGATACAAAATTGTAAATCTCTATGTTTTTGATTAATTCTAGTGAAATAACTATGGGCTAAAGTGTCCATTTAAAAATAACTAAGGTGTAGGTAAAGGGATGTAATCTAATTATTTTCATGAGAAAACTTATAGTAATATACAATCATGGCACTATCATGGATTGGTCTTAGTAACAAAAGTATGTAGGGTGAAACCCTTCTTCTAGTTTGTAAATGGGATTTCTTTTGTTATCTAAATATAACCTTGAGTACATGATGTGGACAAAAATAACATTGTTGAACTATGTGACCTATGATATAATCCGCAATTCTAAAAAATCAAATACCTCTTTGTATAAAATCACAATACATTCAAAAGTAAAACTACAAACCTTATGTTCATTGGAATGATTTTAAACATAAGTCTTAGTGATTATATGGACATTGTTATGTGACATATGACAAATAAAAATTTCTTAATTGTAGTGCCCTTTGACAACAACAACAAAAAAAATCCATATTTTCTATCACATTTTGGATTGTAAATGTTTGGCATTACATTTTCCTATCTTGGGAATTGATTGCACTCTATGTTGTAGGTTTCATTTTGGAGAATGCCAACACCAACATAATGGGATATTTAATAAATAAATTTATTGTGAGAGAGTAGAAAGTGTGTCTATACACTTAGGAATACTATCCTTAAACCATAAATTTTCCATTTCATACTTAAAGCAGCAGAAATATAGACACTTAAAATTGGCAATCTATCCTTTGACACTATCAATCTTGAAATTACACTCTTGCATGCACAAATACACCCTCCTCACTCTTTCTTAACACACTCTAATATCTCTTTGGATACTTTCTTATCTTATCAAACCTTTCTATCATTGGTTCTTGATGTTCAATAGTAAAAATTCCATCTAAAGACATCCGTTATCTGAACCAGATAAGTAAACTATGATTTTTCCCTATGCGTCAAAATGACCAGCTTTGTTTGATTTTTCCAAATCTTCAACTTGACCCTACTGTATAGGTTTTTACCAACATATTGGGTCTAAAATTTTAATTCCTTCATCTTCATATGAGCTAATATTCCCATATTAGTCATCCTTTCAAGACATAATAACCATCATAATCCTATATGATCAAGTCAATCACACCTCATTTAAGGTCCTTGCACTTTTTGTTCTCCTCATCTTAAAGAAAGAACTAAAGGAACTTATTGATCCCTAAATAGTGAAGTAACTATCTCATATCCTATAGGAAAAAACCCTCTATAGTTATGAATTCTCTTACCATGTTTAGAAGTCTCCATCTTCTCTCTACAAGAAAGTAAAGTGATATTGCCTAAGTATTCTAGTAAGTGTGAAACTCAAGCAAGGTATTTTGAAAGTGTTGGAAAAAAAAATTTCACATGGAAAAATTGATGGATATCTTCCAACGTCTTTAGGACTGTGGGTCCCTTTGTTTGGGTGGTGTAGATCCACTTATTAGCATGCATGATAATGAAATTTTTTGTGGCCTAACGGCCAAAGATCCAACAAGGGCACTCCATTGACCCTGCGGAAAAATATTGCAAGAGGGTAATTTTCTAAGAAATTGGGAAAGGGAGTGGGAAAAAGAGGATGAGGATTAATATTGTAGGTAGAAAATCAGATTCCTAAAACCATTAACAAAAACAGTTCAACACACATAAATATAGAATAAAAATAACTTTGCAATTTACAACAAGATGAGGTAAGATCAATAACATGAAGTTTCAATCATCTTATCATCAAAAAATGCATGAAAATCCTTCTTTATTTATTGATGCTTTGGAAAAATTATATATAGTGGGAGAATGGAAGAACATAGAGAATAAAAATATAAGAAATAGTTATTTCCTTTGTTTCTTCACAAGTAGTAATCTCTCATGAGCATTCAAAAGTGACAACCCTTTAGAATGAGGGGTTCATTATAATTTATAGAATCTTTAAACTCTCTTTATCTACCCCCAACACGAGCTTACATATGTCTTGCACAACCTATGAATTTTTCATATTTCTAGGAGTAGAATTAGGTCTCCTTTTGTGAATTAAGGGTGACTTCATACATTAAAAATTAAAGGCATTTTTAAATAAATAGGACATAATGAAAAATTGCAAACCCCAACAAATAAATATAACATGGAGAAGAGATAGAATGGGGGGAGAAAAGAGATAAGAGAGAGAGAGAGAGAGAACTATGTCAATGAAGATGATGTCCCTACCAATTTCAATTCTCTTCCTGATTGCTTCGATGAAATGCTCCAATATAATGAAATTTGGATCTTTGATATTTTTAAACCATGAGAAACATATTTTGGATGATGCACAGACACCTTGATATTAGTGTTTAGTAACATTTTGGAATGATCGCCTAGATGATCATGAGCGTTGCTCATGAAGATCTAACCCAAAGAAGATGAAGGTTGAAACTGAACCTATCATGTTTCCATGACAATTCTTGATATGAGAATGGTGCATTTGTTCATACACATCTATAGAGTAACCAATGAACATTACTGAGAACACCATTAAATATAGTGAAGAATTCATGTTCTGCAAACATGAAACAACCAATCCAGAATATGAAGTTTCACCACTTCTTTGTTCTTCTGGTTACATGTGTGAGTGAGAAACAAGAATAATCACTTAGAAGATGAAACCATGAAAATCTATTTATGCTTATTTGAATGTTCTGATTAAGAACACACTACAAAATTTAATGATGATGATTACATACTCTTCCTTGTACATGATACACATAAAATATAAACCATAAAATGATTGTTGAAAAAAATTCTTGAGATTTCCTAATGCGGATTCTAGATGACCTGTGAATATATAAATTCACGACTGATGAAACACTTCCCTACACCAGAAAGGGGAATTTACTAGTTCTAGAAAATGGGTATTTCTTACCCTTTCTGAATTTGATCACTTGCATTCTCCTTCTTGTTACAACTTGTGTACAATGCCTTCACCAAAAATTCCCACTATGATACCTTACTAAAACTAGTAAGTGCCCATGTAGGAGGCTTACTATTATTAGATATTAGATTTCTAGGTGTCGGATTTCAATGAAATTGGTTTTCCCAATATGGGTTTTTCTCCTCTAAAGTTTCGACTCAACCCGATATCTGGAAAAGAATATATTAAATTTGAAAAAAAATTGTGCAAGGAAACTAGGGTTTGGTCGCTAAAAAAAGTCTTCTCTTTGCATGTAAAATCTGGAACTTGATTTTTTTCAGTCTCTAAGAATTGAGAACCAATGCATAAAAACCATTTCAAACCATGCTTTGGTTTTTTAGATATGTGGTTTTTTCATTTTTCTGTGCACCTTTGATCTGGAGAAAAAATTGATCCTGAAGCATGATATTTTGTGTTTTTTGATGTAGCAAAAATGGTGATGAGATACAATGGAGATTTTGGAGTGAAAGATATTTCAAAGGAATCTACAAAATAAAATTCCAAAATTCTTGGTGCAAATGGAGGAGTGCGGGGGAATAAGGAAAAAATGGAAAAATCATGGTTTTATAGTGTTGGCAACCAAGAGGAGGGGAGGGGCACATTTTTTGTCCCCATTTTCCCCTTGTAAAGGAACAACGGGGTCATAAAAATGCACCTTATGCCATGGGTGTCATATGTCTCACATGCATTGAACATAGGAATGAAGGAGGGGGCTAGAAATAAGCACCTAAGGGACATGAAAGTGTCGTATGAGGAAATAAGGGGAAATAAAGAGGGGGGAAAATTATCTTTCCCCATTTTTCCCTTGGAAATTAACAATGTGGGGAAAAAGGCACCTCTTCCCTATAGTGAAACTTGTCACACATGCGGAATTTGGTGAGGAATCTAGTCAACTAGGTCAAAGGGGCTATATGAAGTCACTGCCCGGTCATATGGAGTGACCACAAAGCCTAAGGGGGAAGGGGTGCAACTTTTTGTCCCCATTATCCCCTTAGAAATATGAAATGGGCAAAAACATGTGCCTGAGCCTCATGTTGTCATGAAGTACGCAAGAAAATGTGTGAAGTATCAAGCATGTACCTTGGGAGGAAACTTGAAATGAATGTGTCTTGAGCTTTTGGATGAATTTTTTCACACTTATTTATATGCATTTGACTAGAAATGAACTTTTTAGTAGTTTGGGATTGGTCTCATGTATTTATTATTCCTAAAACCCTCTCAAAAACTTCTTTTTTATCTCGGATCACTTCAGTTGTGCATAGGAAAGAATGAGATTCCTATAAAAAAAGCGTCGAGCTTCATGATGAAATATGATTTTTCCACCATGTAGAGGACTGAAAATTATTTCCCTTTAGATTTTTTTGGCTCACAACTCATTCTAGAGCTCTCTGAAATCACCTTTTGAAGTTTAGGTGCTCTTTCGTGATGCAAGCTCTCTTCGTCCTTAAAAACCCTAATTTTGAGTAAACTGGCTCCTAAACCTACTGAATATTATTTGAATATTCCTAAATCAGTTTCATAATGATGACCTTGTCTCTTGAATACACATCCTTGATGAATTTGGGCCTTTAACACTACTCCAAGGATTACACACTTGTCTTAGAAAGTTTGATGATAGCCCTTCCTAAGGTTGCCTGAGAATCCGCATTGAGAGATACTGCTTCCTGAAGTACTTGAATGATATTTTTCTTCCTAAATCACATAAAGGGAAGGATGAAACACACATATGAACCATCGAAAGGATAATATAGGACTGATATGGGTAATAGGATGACCTGGGGTGTGTTTAGAAAGGTACATACAATATAAAATTATTTGACACTAGGGTATGGTTATCCTATTTTCAAGTGAATTTTTCACTTACAAAAAAACTAGACAATCACTTGCTCTAGCTTGGGGACATGTTATGGATTAATAAAAGAGAGGGACATAACATGATATATACCATAATCTAAATTTACAAACTAGAACTAGTGCCTTATCCATTGGTATTCACAGAGTCATTTAGAACAGATAACAAAAAGGAGTACACACACACACACACGAAAAATGGGAACACACAACAACATGCACACACACATGAATGGAAGATAACACCCAATAATATAGGGAAGGAAAATGCATACCTAAATCACTTATGGTATAATGCATGGGACAACCCACTTTCACTGAATAAATTTTCCTCTTCAGAGGTCACCTACGAAGAGTTAACACTGAATGATGATGTTCTACAAAGTCATTTAGCTGGCTCAAGAAATTATCCTCCCTTCCTCAACTACTTATGAAATCTAGGTGATTTCATACTTTCATATACACTTGGGAGGAGTGATCCCACATGAGCTTTTGAACACTGAAGGATTTGACTCAAAAATTCCATTGCTTTTATCATCTTTGAAATCCATTTGAAAGTGGAAATTGCCTTCTTCTGTATTCACCCTCATCGTTGATTTCATCATTTACCATCTTATCACTACCCAGGGCTTATTTTTGTTTGAATATCTTGGATATATTTATTTTTATTATTTCCACAATTCATGCATATCGAAAACCTTTTCTCTAGAGGACTCAAATTTATTTATCTCAGTATGAGGTGTTTGGAAATGGAGTGACAAATTAGACATAACCTCATACTTGTCTTTCATTTCCATAGCATGAGTGAAGAGGATAAGACTCATATCAAGATATTTTGCACCTTCTATGGCTTCCAATATTTCTTGCAAGGACCTCTTCTTTAAAATTTCCAAAATCTCTTTTTTATTCTTATTAAAAAAATATTCAATTTTAATTTCAAGGGAGTCGCTTAGAGGAATTGTTACTTCATCCTGAAGCTAGTTACATTCTAGCACTTCATTATTGCGGGGAGTCTTATCTCCAAAAGGATAAAGGAAATTTTTTTCAATATTTCCAATAGAGAAAACTCCTATTCTTTGAATGGGAAAGATAAAACTTCAATCTCATCATCACACCCATCAATCATTGTTGCAAGAGGTACACCAGATTTTTCACCTAGTCTTATTTCACCATGACCAAAATGCAAATTGGTTGAGGATGTAGAATTGACTTTATACATGTCTTTCAAATCCATATATCACTCCAATAGTTCAATAATAATCTAAGGATCTTTATTTTCTTGTACAACTCTTAGGATTTATTGTACAAAGTATTTCTTTGGAACTACAAAATGGTCACCCTTACATTCATTCATAGAATCCTCTTTGTGAAATTCAAGACAACCATTTGGAGGACTTGCTTCATCATCTCGAGGATTACTATATTCCAATACTTCTTTTCCAAGGAAATCCTTGATATCAAGGAGCTCATGATTATTTTCTTCAACCTTTTCACCACAGGAAGAACCTTCATCTTCAAATGGAAAGGAGAAAACTTCATTTTCATCATTACCTTCATATTTCAAGATCTCGTGAAGGACGTTGGATTTTTCATCTTACTTTATCTCATCATGAAAAACATTTAAATTGTTTGATGGTTTTGAATTGGATACATGCTTATCCTGTAGACCCATTGGTGTCATCGGGAGTTCAATACTTAGGTCAGGGTCTTATGTTTCTTTTGCAGCTCTTAACAGGTCTTAAACAAAATTTTCTTTCAAACCTTTTAAGATCTCATCCCTAGTTGGATTTTTCTCTTCTTAATGAATAAAATGATCAAGAAAAACTTGATCCTTAAATGGGAATGATAAATTCTCCTCATCATGGGTAAGTACATAATTTGATTACTTCACCTTAAAATCATCAAGAACCACTTCCTCTTCTTCATGGCTTCTATTATTTATAAATTTAGGGCCATCATCTTATAAATAAAGGTTTCTCAACACCTCTTAAAGATCCATACCACATCTGAAAGTGATACTTGGTCCTATCAAAATGGGAATCTCATCTTCCTCCTTAGTTTTCACAAAATGATTCATCGTCCTGTTGTCTTTATATAGGATGTTGGCTCTAGGGCTTCTTGACCTTTGTATTGTATATCTCATATTTTTTCACAGGAAGTAACTTCTCCATGTTTCCTTTAACCAATATGGTTTTGGAAAACCAACTCATATGGATTTTCCCTCCAAAATCTTGGCAAAAATATTTATCTAACAACATTCCAAATGTAGCCAAGGTGTCCACTACAAAGATAGTAATTGACACCTTCTTATCTAGAAATTCAGAAAGAGACAATTGTGTATCTTTGACCTTCCCTACAAGTGATAATTCCTTTGACTCCATGGAGTAACAAGGGCCATTGTCTAAATTCAAAGTGAGTTTGAGGGAATTGGTGACCTTAATAAGCCTTACATTGTTAGAGGCTTTTGATTCTATTATGAAATTATTTAGTCTATATTCTAAAATGAGAAGGGAAACATAAAAAGGATCTAACTTATCAGTATTTGATGCACTCAATGTTAGCATGTTCTTAGATGAAGGTGTAGGTGTAGTTGATAATAGGGCTTTAGAGATAGGGGTCAGAGTATTAGGATTTGATGAATTACCCCTAATATGATGGACAAGTTTCTCGAATTGTTCAAAATGAGTCCACAAATATTAAAATTCTGAAATATGAAATTTAGTCTTGTTTGTATGTTCAATGATGACAGAAGTAGCATATTCTGAGACGGGAGGTGGAGAAGCTACTTTTGAAAATAGGATGGTCTTGGAAGAAGGAGTGGATTCTTAAGGAACAAATACATATTTAAGAGGTACATTGGAGGATTTTAAAGGACTATATTTCATATGATATGAATTAGGATTATAAGAGGTATGAAAAGACTTACTTGAAATACCATGTGACCTCTTACTTGTCATGAGATCAGGTTTCTCCAATTTAGACTCTATGGAGGGTGGAAGTGGAGATCCTTGACTGATTATTTTCTTTGGTACAATCATCGCAGGAGGATCTTTAGAATTTTTATTATTTGCGGTATTGGAGGAAGAAAATCCTTTTTAGACTAAGAATAGGTGAATACCACACATTAAAAACTATATGCATCTTTTTCATTATCATCATCACCTCTAGAATACTCAAATAATATGATTTTTGCATTTTTCTCAAGCTCTTAAATCTTTAGGGAATCATCATCTTCAATTTCTTGTTCAAGTCTCTCTTCTTTCTCTTGAGATCTATAGCTTGCATTGATGGGTGGGCCTCTAAGGAAATCCTTTGAGGTGATCCTAAAATCCAATTCCTGTTATGATCTTGATGGGTTTCTCGTTGGAAAACTTTCCTCTTCAATATTGTCAGTTCATTTCCCAATCTCTCCAACATTCAATTAGTTCTCTTGTGTTTAAGATGATGGGATTTATCTTTTCTTGAGTTATTCTTGATTTTTCCCAAAAAATAATATGTCCTCCTCAACTTAAATGGCCATTCTTTTTTCTTTTGAAATAATCCTTGGTTGAACCCTTTGGAGAAATACTCCTACCTTTGAAATTTTATCATTTTGAGTAATTTTTTATAACGAAATGTGAAGTCTCTCATAGTATCATTTGATTCCTTCTTCATTTGAGCCAACTGGACTAGGAGGTATTGAAAATATTTGATGGATTTGAATCTATTTTCATAACTAGTTTTAATGTCTTCACATATAGTGATGGATATAGCTAGTAAGAGATAGAACCATTCAGTTGATTTGTATTGAAGTGATTCCATGAAAAATCTTACAATAATGTCCTCATGTTTGATTCCAAGAATTTTGCATGATGTGTTGAAGGAAGATATGTTTTCTCGAGGTAGTTGGGTTATGTCACCTTTGAACTTTGGAAATTTCTTACAGCAACACATTAGTAGATCATGAAGAGAAGGTGCAAGAGCAAGCGAGCCTATATTCCTTCCCCATGGAATAATGGGTTGGGATGTTTCTCCCTTTTTGTATGCCATTATTTCTTTTGCTTCATCCTCAGCTTCTTCTTCTGCTAATATAAACTCTTCTCCTGATTAGTCTTCTGTTTATTCTTCTTCCTCACTAGGAAATTTAATGTTCAACGATGGTTGAAATATAGGGGAATTCATAGGGAAAGTTTCAATAGAAGTTTGAATGTGATAAACGGGAGTACCACTTGAAGATTAAGATGGAGATGAGGCTTGGGAGAAGAAATAAATATTATCTCTGATTTGTTTCTACTAGTTTTGTACAGCCTCAAAAGTAGGATCAACAACTCCTCTCAATCTATTCAACTTGATGTATCTTTTTTCAACCAATTTTTTAGGGAGCCTTATAATGGGGATATGAGAGGAAACTATGGTCCATATGAAAGTTCACTTGTAGGAATATACAATGTGTCTTTTAGCAATGGATTTCCATAAGCTCCTTTTTTGTTTTTTCAATATTTCATTTTTTTCTTTTTTGGAGTTTTTTTTTTCGATTTTGTGATCATATTTTAGGTACAAAATACAGCCAATTTTTCCCCATGGTGGGTGCCAAAAACTGTTGGCAAGAAAAAAATTTCGGTAGAAAAATTTATGGATATCTATCAGCATCTCTTGTACTCTAGGTCCCTTCACTGAGGTGGTGTAGCTCCACTTATTATTTGTGCATGAAATTAAAATTTTTGGTGGCCTTACAACCAAGGATCCAATAGGGTCACTTCACTGACCCTGCGGAAAATTTTTGCAATTGCTTGCAAGAGAGAAATTTCCTGAAGGATTAGGAAAGGAAGTCGGGAAAGGGGGGGATTAATATTTTAGCTAGAAAATTAGATTCCAACATCCATTAACTAAGACACTTCATAACACATATGATATAGAAGAAAAATAACTTTACAATTTACAATAAGACAAGGTAAGATAAAGAACACAAAGTTTCAATAATCTTCTCATCAAAAAAGGCATGAAACTATTTTTTTCCTCATTGATGCTTTGGTAAAATTGTATGTAGTGGGAGAATAGAATAATGTAGAGAGTATAAATAGAAGAAATAGCTATCTTCTTTATTTGTTCATGACTAGTAAACCCTCATAAGCATACAAAAGTGAAAACCCTTTGGAATGAGGGTTTCATTACAACTTATAGAATCTTGAAAGGCTATTCATCTACCCCCCACATGACCTTTCATATGTCTTTCACAACCTATGAATTTTGTATTTCTAGGAATAGATATAATCCCCCTTTTATGAATTAAGGGTGACTTATTACATTAAAGATTAAAGTCACGTTTAAGTAAATAATACATAATGAAAAATTGTAACCCCCACCGATGAAATAGAACATGGAGAATAGAGAGAAAAGGGAAAGAGGAGAGAGAGAGAGAGAGAGAGAGAGAGAGAGAGATAACTATGTTGATGAATATGATGCCTCTATCGATTTCACCTCATTGCCTAATTGATCTGATGAAATCCTCCAATTCAATGACCTTTGGATTTTTAAAATTTTTACACCATGGGTAACCTCTTTTGGATGATGCATGAACATGTTGATCTTAGTGTTTAGAAACACTATAGAATGATCACCTAAATGATCGTGAGCATTGCTCATGAAGATCCTCTTTGAAGAAGATGAAGGTTGAAACTGACCCTATCATGTTACACTAACAAATATTGATTTGGGAATGGTGAATTTATTCGTACACATCAATAGAGTAAGAAATGAACACTGGTGAGAACACCATTGAAAATAGTGAAGAATTCATGTTGCACGCAAACATGAAACAATGTTGGCTAGATTTTTTACATAGCTGAAAACCTAGGCAATCATAAGGTAAATCTCCCTCATTTACTGGTGAGGCTCGCGTGTAATATTTGTCAATTAAATATGCTAGTATATATTTTTGGGTATTACTTTAATCATGCACCTCATGAACCACAGTTGTATAGTTGTGCAGCAAGTAAGCAGTTGTTTAAAGAAAGGAAATATCCAATGAAGAATGAAATAATAAAAACATAGAAAAGAAAGAGGGAAGATGTGCAACCCAATCAATAGATTACACAGTTGATTACATGCACATAGATATAACGAATAGATATTAACACATAGAATTATAAACAAAGGGAACTTTCAGATCTAGATCTAGAATAATGCAAGGTTTATAAGTAGATCTAAGATAGAAAGTTAGAAAATAAATGCACCGTCAATACAAAATTCTCTAAAAATATGCTCCTTTCTATTCCTTTGCTTCAAATATCTATCAGGGGTTTCAGCAAAAAGTCTGGAACAAAAGAATGTTGCTTACAAATTCTCCTCTCTACCCCCAATTTTCTTCCTCTACTTATAGCATGTAGAGGGGAAATTACAAATAGGAAGCTTTTAGTGAACTGGCACATGTCGGAGTTCTAAAGGAAACAACTAGAAATCTCCCTCCTAAAATTCCTCTTTGCATGACATGCATGATTTGCAACTAAAAATAAAACCTTCTATTTTGCATGTCTGCCACCTATTTACAAGTAACTGACTTCTTTAAGTAACGAATTTTAAACCGATCACTTAGGTTTTATAATTTAATTGATTTCTCAATTACTTTTTCATAGAAAAGAAGAAGAAAGAGTAAGATGAATTAGAATAAAAATGCAACACTTTTGTTCTTTTTCCATATTCTGCATGCAGTTGATTCTTTTGCCCTTGATTCTCACCAAACTAGATCTAGAAGCAGCTGGATCTGGAAGCAAGTGAATATCATTTTTCTTACAAGTGTTGCCTCTAAAATGTCTTCCCTCGTATCCTTGAAGCTTTTGTAGTTCTTCTCTAGTACATGCATCAATGCAATGTTTTCCGTAACTAACTCATCATTTTAATTTTTAATAGCATATGAGCAATTAAAATTTCTAGAAAACACTCCAGGTGAATGAGAATTCAATGAAGGATTCAATTGGAAGATTGGGAGGACATGCACAAGATCCTAAAAGGAATTCTCCATGCACTAACTTCTACACAGGCTGCATTAGAAACAAGAGGATAAATTTTTTTCAGAAGCCTTTACAATTGGATCAATTTGTGTAAATTTGACAATTAAATTGATGATAGGTGCATGGCTTGTGTCTATATAATCAAATTCAACAAATCTGGAAGCTATGCATGATTCCACAGAGCCTACCCTTTCATCCTGCTTTCCCATGGCTAGAGCAATCTTGGTCTGAGAAACTCTTTTTCTTTTAATTATGTTAGAATTATATGCAGTTGGTGCAGATCTGGCTATTTCTTCATATTCGGAAGATATATTCAATGTATCTGACATTGATTTAAGCTCCCTCTCTCTTATATAAGCACCTGTAATTAATTCAGAAAAAGAAGGCAACCAGAATATGAACACTTGATTTTTATCATAAAAATCTGCATATAAAGCCCGCTGCCCTAAAATTCGAGGCTTTGCTTACATTCAAAGCAAGCATAAATATTATAAAATTCACCTGGGAACCTATACTGATATTCAGATAATTACATAGGCATAAAACAAGATCTTCCAATCCTAGGTGCCAAACTTTGAAGCTTTCCGGCAGTGAAAAACACTTTTTTGAGCAAAAAACCTTCTCCTTTGGGCGCCAAAACTGTCCAAACTGCAATCCTTTGCTAGAAGAATTAATTAATTCAACATTATGGAAGCCCATGATTATATAACTTTCATCATTCTATAATTAATAATTACCTCTCCTATTCCTAGAAACTAATTAATTAATAAGTATGCTTTTGTCTCCAATTTGAGTGCCTATTTTGTGCATGCTCATGGCTACCATTAAATAAATTAAATTTATTTAATTTTATCTTTCTACCTTTAGTATTCCTTGACTTCACACTATGCTTTGACCTCATGCACCAAAAATAAGAATTAATTCCATCAATGAATACTTTAAAAAGTATTATTTCTCCCCTATGTGGGTCATACTTTTTTGCATGATATAGGGTTGCATTAAATAAATTAAATTTATTTAATTTTAGCATTCTATTTCCAATATTCTTTATCCCTTCATCATGTTTTGAGTTTTTCTCATGCTTGGGAACCAAATTTAGGAATAGAAATAATTAATTAATACTTTAAAAAGTATTATTCTTCCTCTATGTGGGACACACTATTTGTCATGGCTAATTTCTATTTTTAAAAGTCACTTTTTGATGAATAAATACCCTACACTGCAGCTCCAAAAATCCCTTGGTCCACTTAAGTTGTTTGACTTTCATAATGGGATTTTTTATTGTACAAGGCAACTAAGAAATTTCCATCAATAAGCCATGACAAACATAATGCTTTTAGTTTAGAATGGCAAGTAAGAAATTTTCACCCTACAAGGTAGGTAAGAAATTCCCACCTACCTGTTGCCTCTAATTTTCCCATTGTGACTTAAGTGATTTTTCCTTCATTTGAAAAATTACCCCGAAAGGAAGGTACAGAATTCCCACCTACCTGTTATTAACAAAAATCCCACTTCATCTTAAATCCGTCCATTCCCAAAAATGTGACTTGCCTGAGAGAGGCTTTTTTTGCACGACTTCATCTTTTTAGAGAGAACCAGACTTCCTGTGGAAAATTCCTTTTGGCATGATGTTTGTAGATGATTTCCATATACTCCAGGCAAGAAAATAGACTTAACTAGAAAAGGAATTGACCTAGGGGAATTTCACAGAGAAAAAACGCACAAAAATAATAAAAAATGAAAAATGTTGCCAGAAGTCATAGAGAAATTCCAGGAGTCATTCCTGGTGGAAACCCTACTGCTATATGTGAATATTGACATGTAAAACCTCAACATGGTTAAACCGGAGCACAATTTACCTCAAATGGGGATTAAACTAATTAAATAAAAAATTCCCATAGGAAAATCCCAGCAATAGAATATAACCATTTTGGGCATCTGGGTATTGGTCGAAATTGGCTTATATGACTCTTTGGGAATATCTCGACGTAATACAAACATTTTGTGCCAATAAAAATAGAAAACAACCCATTATTTTAAAAGTACAAAATTTTTTTACATGGGGTAGTCTTAGATTTTAGGGTGAAATCTGGGGACACCAATTGGCTCTGTCTCTGGACATCTTTGACTCTATTAAAATGTATTGAGCTTGAAGGTGAGATCCCATCATCTTTGGTTTCGTGTCTTGTTTATTGGGCTCAGGGTCAGGAAAACAAAAGTAACACAACAAATAAAACAAAGAAAAATAGACAGTTTTATTTATAAACATACATGTTTTACCTTGTATCTCAATTTCTAAATAGCCTCAGATGCTACTCATTGAAAGGAATTGGTAACTCAAATCCATCCTCGTAGGAAAGGAAGAAATTTTCCATTCATGTATCTCTTTTGATCACAAAGGCCCCTTTCCACAGTGAATCATATTTTTCATGCATGCCTTTTGGTTCATGTATCATGTCCCACCAGAGTACCCAGTCTCCGATCTCGAACTTCCTTTATCCAGCCTTCTTGTCAAATAATTTAGGCAAGTCTTCATCAACTTCATCTTGTGGTGGCTCATCCTTTCTTCTCTCTATGGTGGGTAAGCCTGCATCAACTTCCTCCATTCCTAGATTTGATGGCTACATTTTTGAGGAAGAACTATCACCATATTATTTGTTCTTCTTCAGTGGTGGTGATTTACTACCTTCAACACACAACCTGTCAAATTTGTATTGTTTCAGACATGTGGATGTTTGTTTATTGTCATTGAAAGTATGCCATTGTTCAACACTATCAGGGACTTTGGGGTGGTAGACCATCTCCACTTTATAGTGTCCTTGTCTTAATATGGATGATGGTCTATCGAGGTTCAATAATGCAGCTGTGATCACCAAGGAGTTTGCCTTAGAGTTCTTATTAGTTGGAATGAAGTCGATATAGAAGGCTGTGAAATCCAATGTGGCAGAAAGCACTTTATCTCTGTAATGCTTCTTCTCATCACTTTTGACTTGATTTTTTCCTCGAACTTTCTTTACCAAAAGTTTGGCATCTTCTTGGGCTTTGAAGAGGCTTACTCCTTTCTTTTTAGCTTGCTCCATTCCTAGTAGCAATGCTTCATACTCCGCCGTATGATTTGTGCTCTTGAACATCAGCTCGTGGGATTATGGGAATATCTCATGATCTCGAGATATTAGTAGAACGCCGGCTCCTAGTCCAAAAGAACAATAGATTCCTTTAAACTCCAGAGTCCAAAATTTTTCAGATCCTTTTGATTCTAGCTCTGGTTGAAGTTCTGGTTCTGGAACATCTTTATCCATTTCCAAGAAATATACCCCATTGTCAAATTCCTAAAAATGAATTTGAGAACTAGGATCCTCATATTTTGTCACCGTGTACTTGGACTTCTTTTCTAGCTCTAGTTTCTAATTAATTCCTTTGATAGTAATATAAGCACAAGACCAATCCATCTTTACTTCTCCTCCTAGCTCTTCGCAGAATTTTCTCCTCGGCAACATCCTGTAGGAGATAAGAATATTTGTAACTAAGATATTCATCTTCAATCTTTTGTCAGGAAAAGCTGCCAGAAGAGGTTTTCCATCTTTGATTTTTCCTATTAAAGGGACTTGTCTTTCCATGGAGTAGCACCTTCTTATGGTCTTTGTTAGGGTAATCCCAAGAGCATCTACAACTTTAGTTGACATGACATTATTAGAAGCACCTGAATCTAAAATGCAGTTGTTTAACTTGAAACCATTAATCAATAGGGATACATAGAAAGGTTATACTCTTTTAAAATATAATGAGGGTTTAACAACTACAGTGTTGTTCTGGGTAGGATTATCCTTGGGCTTAGGAAAAAGGCCCTTTGATGCATTAGATTGTCTTGGCGATTGTACATATTTGACTAGCAATTTTAACTAGTCAGGAAAGGCTCTTAGGTATTTGGCTTCTAACATTTGAATCCTATTTTTCTTTACATGATCAACAATGTCGAAGGAAGGTATAGATTCAAATAGCTGAGCTACTTTCTTTGGTTGAGATGAAGAACTTACATTCTTATTTTTGGGAGCTAAGGAAGAAGGTAAGGGGATGCCCCTTCTTTTTTCCTCAGTTAATGTCTCAGCTTGATGAGTTTGTGATCTTGTAAATACTACATATGTATGACCATGATCATCTTCATGAAGTCTCTCATCATCATGTTTAGATTTTTAGTTTAGGTAATTAATGTTGGAGTTGTTAGAAGGACCTACAAAATCATCATCATCGAGCTGATCAGCATCAGCTTCTTGGTCTTCTTTATTCATCTCCACTTTGTTTCTAGGAGCAACTGCAATTGCTAATCTTTGGGAACCAACAATGCGGTTTCGGTTGTTGTTGAAATTTTGAGTAGGGGCAGTGTTATTTCCCTGATCCATTTGAGCCATTTGTTTCTTCATCTGCATCATATCATTTTCTAAATTTTACAATAGTGAATCGGAAGTACTAGCAGAGGATGAACTTTCAACTCTAGAAGTGTTTCTCTTTATCTTTCCAGCCATGATGAGGTCATATTAAATTTCAACCGCCATGTTTTGGGCTGCTAACAAGTCAGCAGGACATGTTCTTTGGAGTTGATAAATTACTTCAAGAAGTAAAACATTGATGAAGAATACCTTTTGATTATCATCATTGAGAGAAGCAGAAGAAAAAAGTTTATACAGTAATATTTGGAATTTGGTAATAAAATCCCACATGTGCTCATGTGGCTCCTTGTTCAACTGAGTGAGTTGAGTTATCAAGTTACTAGAATCTTTTGCTGCCTTCAATATTTTCAGGAATGCATATCATATAATGGCCCAGTTAGTTATGGTGCCAAGAGCTAGCCTGTAGAACCATTCTCCAGCCAAGTCATGGAGAGTCTCTATGAAGTGTCTGACAGACACATCTTCATGTTTAACTGCAAGCACTCCACAAGATATGAAAAACGTAGCCAAGTGGTCATCTGGATTTTGCTTGCCATCTCCAAAGAATTTTGGAAAATTCTTTCTTGTCCCTTTAAGTAGATCATGCATAGGAGGAGTCAAATTCAGAGGCCCAAAGGTGGCACCCCATGGAATAGGTTCTTTAGGGGCAAGTGGTTGATTCCGCATCATGAAAGGAGCATGTCTTCTCTGAGATTAAACTTGATGAATAATTCCAGCTACCATAATATGTTGAAGATTTTCTGGATTTGGATGCGTTTGAACTCTTCTTCTTGGTGAAAGACTAGATCTGTGGCTTCTAACTTAAGGAGGGTGATTGAAATTGAATTTCTCCTGCAATCTATAGAAATTATCATTCCTTCTTTTTTCCTTCACATATCGGGTGAATGGTCATTCAGCCAGGTTGAGAGTTGAATGGGAAAACACTCTAATCTGCAACAGATAAGTTTAGATCTACAAAGATAGTTATTCCCCAATGGAGTCGCCAAAAAATGTTTGCTAGATTTTCTACATAACTGAAAACCTAGGCAATGATGAGATAAATCTCCCTCATTTACTGGTGAGGCTCCCGTGTAATATTTTTCAATTAAATATGCTAGTATCTATTTTTGGGTATTACTTTAACCATGCAGCTCATGAACCATAGCTGTATAGTTTTACAGCAAGTAAGTCCCTGTTTGAAGAAAGGAAATATCTAATGAAGAAGGAAATAATAACAACACAGGAAAGAAAGAGGGAAGATGTGCAGCCTAATCAATAGATTACAGAGTTGATTACATGCACATAGACAAAACCAATAGATATTAACACATAGAATTATAAGAAAAGAGAACTTTTAGATCTAGATCTAGAATAACATAAATGTTATAAGTAGATCTAAGACAGAAAGTTAGAAACAAAATGCACCGTCAACAAAATGTTCTTGATAAATATGCTCCTTTCTATTCCTTTGCTTCAAATAGCTATCAGGGGTTTCAGCACAAAGTCTAGAACACAAGAACTTTGCTTGCATATTCTCCTCTCTAACCCAAATGTTCTTCCTCTACTTACAGCATGTAGATGGGAATTTACAAATAGGAAGATTTTAATGAACTGGCACATGTGGGAGTTGTAAAGGAAAAAATTGGCAATCTCCCTCCTAAAATTTCTCTTTGCATGACATGCATGATTTGCAACTGAAAATAGAACCTTCTATTTTGCATGTCTGCCACCTATTTCCAAGTAATTGACTTCTTCAAGTAACGACTTTTAAACCGATCACTTAGGTTTTATAATTTAATTGATCGCTCAATTAATTTTTTGGAGAAAAGAACAAGAAAGAGGGAAATGAATTAGAAGAAAACAACAACACTTTTGTTCCTTTTCCATATTCTGCATGCAGTTGATTATTTTTCCCTTTATTCTCACCAAACTAGATCTAGAAGCAAGCGGTTGTGATTTTTATTACGAGTGTTTTCGTTGACATTTATTCCCTCTTATCCTTGAAGCTTTTTTAGTTCTTCTCCAATACATGCATCAGTGTAATGTTTGTCGTAACTAACTCATAACTTTTATTTTTAATTGCATATGAGCAATTAAACATTCTAGAAAACACTCTGGGTGATGAAAATTCAATGAAGGCTTCAATTGGAAGAATGGGAGCACATGCACAAGATCCTGGAAGGAATTCTCCATGCACTAACTTCTACGTGGGCTACATTAGAAACAAGAGGATGAATTTTTATCGGAAGCCTTTGCAATTAGATCGATTTGTAGAGATATCACAATTAAATCGGTGATAGTTGCATGGCCTGTGTCTATATCATCGACTTCAACAAATCTGGAAGCTATGCATATTCCACAGAGCCTACCCTTTCATCCCACTTTGCCATGGCTAGAGCAATCTTTTTCTGAGCAACTCTTTTTCTTTTAATTATGTCAGAATTCTTTGCAATTGGTGCAGATCTGGGGATTTCTTCATATTCGGAAGATATATTCAATGTATCTAACATTGATTTAAGCTCTATTTCTCTTATATAAGCACCTGTAATGAGTACCTACAATTAATTTAGACAAAGAAGGCAACCGGAACATGAACACTTGATTTTTATCATAAAAATCTGCATATAAAGCTCGCTACCCTAAAATTCGAGGCTTTGCTTGCATACAAAGCAAGCATAAATATTTTTAACTTCACTTGGGCACCTTATACCAATATGCAAATAATTACACAGGCATAAAACAAGCTCTTCCAATCCTAGGCGTAAAACTTTGAAGCTTTCCGGCAGTGAAAAACACTTTTTTGAGCAAAAAACCTTCTACTTTGGGGGCCAAAACTATCTGGGCTACACTCCTTTTCTAGAAGAATTAATTAATTCAACATTATGGCAACCCATGCTTATATAACTTTCATCATTCTATAATTAATAATTTCATCTCCTATTCCTGACAGTTAATTAATTAATAAGTATGCTTTTCTCTTCAATTTGAGTGCCTATTTTCTGCATGCTCATGGCTGACATTAAATAAATTAAATTTATTTAATTTTAGCTTTATACATTTAGTCTTCTTTGAATTCACACTATGCTTTGACCTGATGCACCAAAAATAAGAATTAATTCCATCAATGAATACTTTAAAAAGTATTATTTCTCCTCTCGGTGGGTCAAACTTTTTTGCATGATATAGGGTTGCATTAAATAAATTAAATTTATTTAATTTTAGCATTCTATTTCCAATCTTCTTTATCCCTTCATCACGCATTGAATTTTTTCTCATGCTTGGGCACAAAATTTAGGAATAGAAACAATTAATTAATACTTTTAAAAGTATTATTCTTCCTCTAGGTGGGTTGCACTTTTTGCCATGACTAATTTCTATTTTTAAAATTCACTTTTTAATGGGAATAATTACCCTGCACTGCAGCTCCAAAAATCCCATCATCCACTTAAGTTGTTTGACTTTCATAATGAGATTTTTAACCCTGTAAGGCAGGTAAAAAATTCCCATGAATGCCTTAAGCGATTTTCTTTTATTTTATAATGGGAATTTTCACCCTGCAAGGAAGATAAGAAATTCCCTCCTGCATGTTTCCTCTAATTTTCCCATCTTGACTTAAGTGACTTTTCCTTCATGTGAAAAATTACCCCTCAAGGAAATTACAAAATTCACACCTGCCTGCTGCTACCAAAAATCTCACTGCAGCTTAAATCCATCCATTCCCAAAAATGTGACTTGCCTGGGAGAGGCTTTTTTGTGCATGACTTTGTCTTTTTATAGAGAACTAGACTTCATGTGGAAAATTCCTTTTGGCATGATGTCCGTAGATAATTTCAAGATACTCCAAACAAGAAAACAGACTTAAGTGGAAAAAGAATTGACCTAGGGGAATTTCATAGAGAAAAAACATGCAAAATTAATTAAAAAAATGAAAAACGTTGCCAGAAGTCACAGACAAAACCCAAGATTCATTCCTGGTAGAAACCCTACTGGTATATGTGAATATTTACATGTAAAACCTCAACATGGTTAAACCGGAGCACAATTTACCTCAAACGGGGCTTAAAATAATTAAATAAAAATTTCCCGAAGGTAAACCCCAGTGAAAGAATATAACAAGTTTGGGTATCTAGGTATTTGTCGAAATTGGGTCCTATGACTCTTTGGGAATATCTTGACGTAATACAAACATTTTCTGGCAATAAAAACAAAAAATTACCCATTATGTTAAAAGTATGAAATCTTTTACATGGGGTAGTCTTAGATTTCAGGGTGAAATCTGGGGACACCAAACAACCAATCGAGGCCATGAAGTGTCACCACTTCTTTTTTATTCTTGTTACACACCAATTTGAGAAACTATAACAATCACTTATATGATGAGAGCATGACAATCTTGTTATGCCGATTTGAAAGATCCGATGAAGCATACACTGCATTATTTGATGATGTTGACAATCGTAGACTCTTTCTTGTACATGATACACAAATAATATGGAACATAAAATGATTATTAAAAAAACATTTTTGAGATTTCTTGATGTGGATTCAAGATGAACTGTGAATCATGAAATTTAGGACTATTGAAACACTTCCCTGCACGAGAAAGGTGAATTTACTATTTTTATAAAAGGATGATTTCTCACCCTTTCTAACTTTGATCATCGTAATTATTTTTCTGGTTGCTCCTTGTGCATACTTACTTCACCAAAAATACCCACTATGAGACCTTACTAAAAATAGTAAGTTCTCGTGTAGGAGGCTTACTACTTTTTACAAACTAGATTTATGGGTGTTGTCTTTAAATGAAAGTTGTTTTAACGATATGGGTTTTTCATTTTTTACTCCTTTGACGTTTCGGCTCAACTCGATATCTGAAAAAGAAGATATTAAATTTTAAAAAAATTGTGAGGTGAAACTAGAGTCTGATCACTGCAAAAAATATTATTTTTCATGTAAAATCCAGTACCCATCTTTTTTTGAACTTTGAGTATGGAGAAAGATGAAAAACAATTCCTATCAATTCGTGCTCTGGTTTTTTTACATATTTGGATTTTTCTTTTTGTTGTGCTTCTTTGATCTAGAGCAAAAATGGAGCCTAGAACATTAGATTTTGGGTTTTTCTTATAGAATATATGGTAATGAGATCAAGTGGAGATGTTGGAGTGAATTAGAATGATAAAAAATAGAGAAGGAAGCTGGAAATTGCTTTCCTGAAATGTGGGTGCAAACAGAGGAGTGTGGGGGAATGAGGAAAAAATGACAAAGGCATGGTTTTATAGTGTTGGAAACCAAGTGAAGGGGAAGGGGTGCATTTTTCTCCCCATTTTCCCCTTGGAAAGGGACAATGGGGGAAAAAAATCCCCTTAGATCTTGACTCTCATGTGTCACACATGTGTTGGATGAGAGGAATGAAGAAGGGGGCTTGAAATAAGCACCTATGAGACATGAAATGTTTGTATGAGGAACCAAGGGAAAACAAGGATGGGGGAACATTTTTTTTCCAACTTTTTCCCTTATAAAGGTACAATTGGAACACAAAAATGTGCCTCACTCCTAGAGTGACACTTGTCATGCATGCAGGAATAGGTGAGGGAGTTACTCAACTTGGTCGAAAGAGCTATATGGAGTCATCAGGATAACATGGGGTGATGATGAAGCCTACATGGGGAGGGGCACCATTTTTTTCCCCCATTTTCACCTTATAAAGGTACAATGGGGGGAAAAATGTGCCTCAGCCTCATTCTTCCATGTATCACCCAAGAAAATCGGCTAAGTATCAAACATGTACCTTGGAAGCCAACTTGAACTAGACATATCTTGAGCTTCCAGATGATTGTTTTCACACTTCTTTATATGAATTTGACTAGAAATAACCTTTTTCAAAGCATGGGATGTGTTAGGTGTCTTGATTCTTCCTAAAACCATCTTAAAAATCTCATTTGTTCTCAATATATTCAATTGTGCGTGAAAAGTGTTAGGAATAAAACTTATCTCAATTCATCATTAGTTGATATTTGAATAAATATAATAAGTTAAAGTATTTAATTTAAATACTTTAAAGTTATGTCAATAGGTATTAGTTATCCGTAGTTGTTAGTTAACTAAGTGATAGTGTTCTCATCCCTATGTTTGTGGGATCATGTTAGATATCTTGCATATTTTGTTCCCATATGATTTCCATGAGGGGTAATAGGGGAAGTTAGGGGAAATATGTTATTCCTTCCTATTTTCTTAGATTAGGTGATTTTTTTCCATATATTATGGAGGAGATAGAATTTTTTCAATATCTAGAAACATTTTAGCTCTCTCATTTGTTTGTAATGCTTGATTTTGATATAAATAAAATACACAAGCACCATCTTGTTTCTGTGTAAAGATTCTATGTGAAATATATTTTTCAAGTATTCATTGTCAAGATTTGGTATCAAAGCTAGAAGAGCCTGAACCTATGAGTGCTAGGGAGTGTAGGAAGTTTAAGGGAGGATTAATAAGAAGCTTGAGCTTAGAGGATCCAAATTTTAACCTACCCTCTTCACACAACCCTTGATCCTCCTCCACACACCAACAGTAGCAAAAGAAGTACTACAAAAAATTACACAGGAAGTGATTTTTTGAATTTATATTTTGAATCTCACTTGTTGAATTTTTTTTTTAAAAAAACATTCAAGAAAAATTATATGCAATTTTTTTTGGGGTTTTTTGTCTCTAAAATAAGAGACCCCTGTTATCCTCTGTTAATTTTTATTTTCTTAGACCCTATCACTAAGTTGTGGCATTGGATCAATCTCCAAATTGACGTCTCCAAGAGTCAAACCCTACATGAACGGGAGCAGAGGAAAAAGTGGCCAAAGGAAGAAAACATGTGATCTAGTTTGCAAACTGACCTCCATTTACACATCCATCCACACGTAGACCCTGCAAATCACAGAGACAACAAAGAAAAAAAACGTTGTTAGAGAAAAGTGAATCCTATGAAAAGAAAAGTAAAAGAAATGATATATAAAAGTTGATCAATTGAGACAGAGATGGAGGAAACAAGGTTGTACATGGACATGCAAGCCCTAATCCACATTTTGTTTGTAAATTCTCTTATTAAAAAAAATCCATTTTTGGAAAGGGGCCCAGAAAGATATTGAAAATGGAATATAAACAAGTCATAACTTTCAACTAGTACCTCGGATTGGGGTTCCATTTGTTTCTAAAGTGTATGGTTTTTCGATCTCTACGTCTTGGTGCAGAAGATTTATGTATTGCCCACTTCCCTTTGACACCTTTTTTATACTAATCATGATACTGATGATTATACTATAGACATGATTATGGACCTTATTATAGTATAATGATAGATGTAGATCATGGATTATTGTTGACTTGATTCAGTTATGATGCATGAAGATTATTAAAGACATGTTATATGTTGATAATGATATATTGTTTGACATGGTTATATTATGGATTTTGTTCGTACATGTGATATTTGGACATTGGAAGAAGACCTAGAAATTGAAATTATTGGGTGATGATATAGTTGTTGATAAAACTATAAATGATATTGTTAGATTGCTTTGATGTTTTTGTGAATCATATATATAGATGATTTTGGGTATTATATTTATATTATTTTGGATGTTCTGATATGGCCACTGAGGAAAAAGGAGGTATTTGTATTTTGTAGGTTAAAATATCACAACAAACATCCAGGGATTGGAGACCAACCACATTGGAATTCTAGATGAATTCAACAGGTCACCATGGCAACTTGTTTTGTTTATGTGTGGTTGTTTTTGTTAGGGGTTCCCATGGGGGAGACCACCTTTAAATGTGACCAAGGGGTTATGTGTATTTATTTATTTGGACCCTTTGTTATGTTTGCATGTGTTTATTTTGTGATGCATTTGACCCTTTCTTTATTCATTAAATGATGTGTAATATTATGAGTAATCATGTTGTTAATATTAATTAAATAAAATATGTCATAAGAAAGTAATTAATAGAGTTGTTGGCCTTGATTTAAAGTGAATGTAACAGATGTATTAGTGATGTGTAAGTTAAATTTTGAGTGTGAAACACTCCACCTTCTTGGAAATTCGAATTTGTCCTTGGAGGATGATTTTTGGAGGCTTGTGGGACAAGTTAAACTTGTCCCATACCACTTAATTTTAATTACCAACCATACCTATGGTTGGAGAGTGAGATTAGACTTTTATAAAGCTTTTTGTACAAGGAAAATTGTAGGTTTTAATTACACTTTTCTTACATGATTTAATTTCATTCCTTTGGGGTGTGGGTTGGATTTGAGTGTGTAAGTAAACTGTCATTTTATTCACCCACCTATTTATTATGCATTGGAGAATGAAGTTGAATTTTGGGGTTGGGGTTGAGGATGTGTGATGTGGCATCCTACATGGATCCACCTCATCCTCTTCTTCTTCCCTCTTCTATAAAATTTGAATTCCTTGCCTTGTTTTGGGGTTGCTTCACTTTGGAGACTTCATTCTTGGGTGAATTTCTTTTGTTGTTTGGAGCTCTTTCTTTGAAGAAGTTTTTGGATGATTGTTGCATGCGTGTGCTTGGCTATTTGGATTGCTTGCATTGGGATAAAGCTTGTTATTTTGGAACTTGGAACAACTCCATCATGGAGAGGTAGGAGCTTGGCTCTTGAAATGCTTCTTTTTGTTTGTTTATGAAAATGTTAATGTGTGAATGTTTTGGCATGTTTGTGGGCTGTTGGGTAGATGGCCTAGGAATGGTGTAGGAGAAGACTATGGGGTTTATTTTGTGGGAGGCACAAGTGTGTTTTAGGGAGGTATAAGGGAGGAGGGAGTTGGGATTTGGGTTCCACCTTACAAAGAAATATATTACATTTCTTTACTCATTATGGGGTGCCATAAGAGGTTGGGGAGGCATAAGGAAATGTGAGGAATAAGGGGTACTTTGGGAGGCATAAAGAATGTTAGGGTTTTGATATACTATATTTTGGTAGTTTGTAATTCAAGGTGGTGATACCCATTTCCCCTTTTGGGAGGCATAAGAAGCATCCCCCATAGTTTCTTTCTCCTTTGGCTTGCTTGATAAAGCCTTAGTATTATTTGTCATGTTTTAATGTAGTTGTAAACTACATTCTATTTTGGGACTGTGTTTTATTGTGAAAATATTGCTTGTGTGTTTGTGGAAGCCTATTTTTGCCATGAGTTGGATCACATCTTTTATTGCATTATGGTTGGGGCTCAGGGGCCAATGAAGAAGGATGGCTTCTCCTCTTCATTGGATGTCTTGGTTGGGTGGAGAGCGTTGCCTTTCCCCTACTCTTGTTGTGTTAAAATTGGAAGAATGAGAAATACGCATGTTGCTTGTTCTGGAGCAGCTAGATATAAAGATAGTTTGACAGTCCCTTGTGAAATGAAATCTTATTGTAACCCTTTCCCACTTGAAGTGGATGATCTTGTATATGTTTGTAATGGAAAGATAGTTTGTAGTAGTTATGGAAGTGCAAATTGGAATGTGAAAGAATGATACATATTTGGTATGCTGTATTTTTAAATCAAATGGAAAGGAAGTTGTAAGAGTTTCATTTGAATTAATGGAAGTGTTTTTTTCTTGTCCATATGATATTATTCCATTGGAAATATATGTTTAGCATACACTAGGAAATCCTTGTTTGGAAAGTGGAAATGTGATACATGTGAGAAGAAAATGTATTATTCTGCCCTTTATATAATATATTATTTTGGAAAGAATAAAAGAAGGAAGTTGTAAAGTTGTCTTTTGGAATAAATAAAGGATTGCATAACCTTCCTCAAATTGTATCATTGTGTTGAATTTAATCATCTAGATGTGAGTTGTAATCTTTGTTTGAAAGGAAGAAATGTGTATAAAGGAAGTGTAATAATCTGTCTTTTGAAATATGGGAAAATTGGAAATCAAAGATGTATTTTAGTTTTTGAATAGTTGAATTGAATCAAATAAATGTATTAGATTAGAATTGGAACATATTATAATACTTGGAAGAAGATAATGGCAAATAAACCCTTTAAAAATTTGGTCTCTGTCTTGTATTTTCAAACTTACAATTATTTAATCCAAAATGCACAGACAGAACCTGGAACAATGAAATAACAAACTAAATGATTAAATTGAAGTATTTTTCCCTAAAAGAATCCAATTAGACAAAAATACTTAAAGGAAATCTTTCAAAACCTAGAAAAACAGAGTTCAAAGCTTTCATAGTCATTTTGTTGTCAAAATTGTAAAGTTTCAAATTGGAATTCAATCACATACATCTACCTCATAAACTTATCCTAAATCCACCTAACAAAAATTCTCCATGTCTATTTGACATGTTGAGAGAGGAACAAGAACAAATTGAACAAAATTTTATAAGTTAAAATTACTAGTTTGCACTATAAAAGTCTGCAGAAAGTTTTCATGAAATTAACCCCACAAACTTTATCAATATCAAAATTTAATGATTCCTGTGTAAAGAGGACGTTGAGAGATTTCAAGAAAGTCCTCATTTGTCCAAAATCGAGCTCTCTATCAAAATTTATGGCCTTATAAATTTTTTCTTCACTTGACATCAATAAAAAAAAATTGAAAAAAAATTCCTTGGCGGGCCCAAATTTTTCCCTTAGCATGTCAGAAAATTTTTGCGAAATTTTTCACAATTTTTTCTTCTGGCCTGCAACCAATCAAAGATTGCCACGTGGCACCATGAGGTGTCAGCAGATGGGTGGATCCCTTTTCAACTTAGCGCTTCTAGAAAATTTTGGGAATTTTTTCCAAATTTCCCCCGCCACCCCGTCAGCCCATAGCCAATCAGGAGCTTCCACGTGGCGTCGCAAGGAAATGGCGAAGTAGCGGGTCACTTTTTTCCTTTGGCATTTCAGAAAATTTTGGGGATATTTTTTAAGTTTCCCTACCGGCCCGTAGTCAAGAAGGAGCTACCACGTGGCAATGTGAGGCATCAATGGAGGTGGGATAAATTTATCCCTTTTTACCTTCGGCACGCTAAACCCTTTTTATCCCCGTTGCCCCACTTTTCCTCGCATTGGCTTAGGAGGCACCACGTGTCCCTTACGGACTCGCGGGAGTGCGGGTGCAATGTTGGCTTTTCACCCCGCGTGGAGAAATTTCTCAAAATTTCCCTATGGCCCTATTGACCTGACCACTCCTCTGGGAAATATTTCTCCCCGTGGCCCGCAGACCTGCCCCTGGGGAAAATTTCCTCCCTTGGGCCCATAGGCCCACTCTTGGGAAAAAATTTCACCCCAAGGCCCGCCGGCCCATAACTTGAGAAATATGAGTTAGGAGGAATTCTTTATATCAATGGAAAGGTGAAGAAATTTCCTATCCAATGGAAATGATTTAGAGAAATTTTGAATGCATTAATTTTGAGAAAAATCAAGTTGAATATTTAAGCCTGTTAGAGAGTGGGTATGGTGAGGAATTACCCTCTGACCCTAATTGAACCTTCTAACCCTAAATTTTGGACCTTGTGACCTCTAACAATTATGTTTAAAAGAAAGGTATATTCTAGAGGATTAGAAAGGAGCTAGAACTTGTTAGTGACAATGGTTGTCCTGTAACCCGGTTGTAGATTCTCTTAAACAAAAAAAATGATTCCATAATTTTCTTAACTAATCCTAGGTTGTTTTGTGCGTCTCAAGTGGGTTACTTTAGCAGGCATCACATTTGGTATCAGAGTGGTGGTTCAGAAGCTTGGGCCATTGGGCACACTAGAAAACTTGAGACATGAACCTTAATCCTAGCACACTTTCAAATCTAGAAAACAACTTAGTTTAGAAATCTCATATTTTAGTAAACATGGAAACTGAATAAAACTTAGAAATATGAAATAACTCTCGCCTTGGTCTGTATAGGAGGTGTAGATAGGACGAAGGGTATTTTCACATAGATCTAGACCTACCACCACCAGATCATGTTGTAGCAGCTATCCTACCCCATATTTTACAAACTCTTTAGGATGTTAATGCCACTCTACGCGGAGGATCAGTAGGATGACATGAAGCCATACATGATAGAGTAACTTCCATTGAGGGTCATGTATCTCCTCGACCCAGTGAGGAACATAGAGGAGATAACTTCCATGCAGAGTTCAGCTAGAGTAGAGTCACCACGGAGGGGACAAGGTGACCAAGATTCGGGACATAGAGATAGGTCTTGGAGCCCTAGGCTTAGGGATGAGCATACAGAGAGGCCTAGAGGACGTCAGGCCACAGCTACAGATCACATCAGGGAGATCTTGAAGCTTTAGCCATCACATTATTCTAACGTCACAAGTGGATTTTAGGAAGAGGCATGGTTGGTGAGCTTGAGCGGATGCTTCAAGCTCTGTCCTTATTCTAGTAACACAAAAGCTCATGTTACAATCCATCTACTGAGGGATGGAGCTGGTGTCTGGTGGCAGATGGAGGAGTAGAAGCTCCATGTTGACTCTGAGACAGTTACTTGGGAGCTCTTTGAGGAGTGTTTCTGGAGCAGATAATTGTCACGGAGGTTCATTCACCAGTGGATAAATGAGTTCCATGACCTCCGACAGACATCTCTTACAGTGGCTAAGTATGAAATTATATTTATGGATCTACTCCAATATGTTGATTACATGCAAGATGAGTAGGTGCAGATCCACAGGTTCATCTGGGGCCTGAACCTAGACATTGGAGGTGCAGTGAGGGCCCATTGTCCATAGACATTAGCTGAGGCCGTCGAGAAGGCCTATATAGCATAGGAGACTCAGGGAAAGACCCAGCAGGCTAGAGACCAAGTCCAAAGCCGCATACAGTAGATGTAGGATAGTAGATCGAGGGGGTCAGTACCTCTTCTTTGTGGTGGATAGGATTCATTATAGTCATATTTTAGACCATAGCAGTAGCAGTAGTCCCGCCCACCTTATAGACCTCCACTGAGACTTGATGCACAGAGAGGTCGGAGTATTGGGCCTCCTCCTAGGGATCCCAATAGGACACATGGTGCCTAGAGAGATGACTCATCAGGAGCTCGCTAGTAGAGATCTCAGAAGACCACATCCGGATCATCAAGATCCACACCACAGACCTCAAGAGTACCGACAAGAGTTCCTACACAAGGGAGAGGATCAGGTGGTTGTTTTGGTTGTGGTGTTACTGGACATTTTTGGAGAGACTACCCACAGAACCCTAATAACAAGAGTAAGACACATATCATAGAGCCTACTGGTGGTGATATGGGGTACAGTCATAGGATGTACACAATGGTCGAGAACCACTAGGTAGAGCATCAGAGTATGAATATTGAGACTATTGGTAACATTGGAGTAATTCCTACCTCCATTTTGTTTGATCTTGGCTCTTATTATTCTTTTATTGCACCATTTTTAGTAGATAATTGGATTATCAACTAATAATAATTAACCAAGCACTTGTGAGATCACAATTAAACCTTGTGGCATCCATGTTTCTCGAACGGAATCTAGTTTAAAGCAATACAAGCTAGTGGCATTTAGGTAGTGTCAAAGTTGGGATGTTGAGATGGCTTATGGAGCCAAGATCTCTGTAGACTCCTTAGTTAAGGAGTGTTTGGTGGATTTAGGACCTTTCACCACTACCTCAGATCTTTGTATCCTTCTATTGGGCTCTTATGGAGTCATCTTGGGCATGGACTAGTTGTTTTCTCACAGGGCTAGAGTAGATTATTACCACAAGATTATATCTTATGCAGATGATTTTGGAGTTTAGTCAGTGAGTTCAATGGTCAGGAGACCCGTTTCTATTCACACCATCTCCGCTATGTAGCTTAAGCAGTGTGTGCGACGGGGTTTTTATTTGTATGCTGTTACAGTTAGTGACAAATTAGAGGATGGGTCTAGTGGACCATTGCTAGATGACCATCCCCTTTTGAGAGAGTTTACAGATGTCTTTCTAGGGGAGCTACCAGGGCTACCACCCCCACATGAGATTGATTTTCATGTAGATCTGGTTCTGAGAGTAGAGCCTATCTCACGAGCACCTTATCGAATGACTACCCCTGAGCTCTGCGACCTCAAGTTACAGCTTGAGGGCCTTCTGGAGAAGGGCCTAATACATCCTAGTGTATCCCCTTGGGGTGCACTGATGATCTTTGTAAAGAATAAGGATGGATCCTTGCAGTTGTGTATTGATTACCGCCAGCTAAACAAGGTAATGATCAAGAATCCTTATCCCCTTCCACATATTGATGATTTATTTTATCAGATGAAGGGAGCCACAACTTTCTCTAAGATAGAATTTAAGTAAGGCTACCACCAACTGAGGATTTTGGAGGTGGACATTGATAAGACCACCTTCCGTAAGAGATATGGCCACTATGAGTTCACAATGTTACCTTTTGGTTTGACTAATGCCCCCGCAGTATTTTACATTTTGATGAATGGGGTATTCAGGATAATTTCTTAGATCACTTCATGCTCATATTCCTTGATGACATTTTTATTTACTCACATATACGTGAGGAGCACGAGGGTCACCTTCGCTAGGTTCTTCAGTGTCTTCATGAGCAGCAGCTTTACGGGAACTTGGAGAAGTGTGCATTCTTTCATACAGAGGTGTAGTATTTGGGTCATATCATTTCTGGGGAAGGTATCACCACCAATCCTTCCAATATTAGAGCCATTATGGATTGGTTAACACCCACTACTATGACTGAAGGTGCACAGCTTCATGGGACTAGCAGGTTACTATAGGAGATTTGTTAAGGAATTCTCTCGGATTGTGACATCCCATCACTTCCCTTTAAAGGAAAGGGAAGAAGTTTGATTATTCAGAGAGGTGTGAGAAGGCCTTCAGTACACTAAAGGAATGTCTCACTACAACACCTATTCTTGTAGTGCCGGATCCACAAGGTGAGTTTTTCGTTTACACGGATGCTTCATTAGTAGGGCTTGGAAGTGTGTTGATGTAAGAGGGTAGAGTAGTGGCTTTTAAGTCTCACAAACTCAAATATTACAAGCTTAATTATCTGACTCATGATCTTGAGCTTACAGCAGTTGTGCATGCTTTGGTTTGATGGAGGAACTTTCTACTTGGTTGGAGATTCACACTCAGGACAGCTCACCCAAGTCTTCGCCACCTCTTCACGCAACCCAATCTCAATGCTTGTCAATGGCGTTGGATGGAGTTACTATGTGGGTATGATATGGAGATAGATAATGTGAAGGGGAAGGAGAATGTGGTGGTATACACTCTTAGTAGATAGAGATGTGTGGCTATGGCCATCTCAATGAGCATAGATTTACGGAGTAGGATTCTTCAGTAGCTTCCTCTTGATAGCTTCTACACTGCAGTTGAAGTAGAGATCGAGTCTTAGAGACCCCTCGAGGGGAATTTTGATGGTTTCTCACTAGAGGCAGATGGCCTTCTCAGGCACAGAGGTTGGATTTTATGTTCCCAAAGATATGGAGGCTTGAGGCAATACATTTTGACAGAGGCACATCGTGCACCCTATTCAGCCCATCTGGGGGTGAAGAAGATGCACGTGACATTGAGACAGTTATAACATTGTAGAGGACTTCATAGAGATGTGGACCAATTTGTGTTATGATATCTAGAGTGTGATAAATTAAAGGCTGAGCATCAGCATCTAGTTGGCCATCTCTTTCCTCATGATATACCGGAGTAGAAATGGGACACCATTTCCATGGAATTCATTATGGGGTTACTGATGTCGAGATATCACCATGATGCCATCATGGTCACGGTTGATAAATTGAACAAAAGTGGCTCACTTTTCTCTGGTGAAGACCACTTATATAGCTAGCTGCAGTGGCACGGGTATATCTTGACGAGATTGTTAGGTTACACATGAGATTCCAAGGAAGATCATTAGTGACCATGATCCTTTGTTCACTTCCCATTTCTGTACTACCATGTAGCACACCCTCGGGATGAGAGTCAACTTCAGCACATCATATCACCCCTAGAAAGATGGATAGACTGAACAGGTGAATCATATTTTAGAGGATATGCTTAGGATGTATGTGATGGATCAGCAGTCTAGATCGGAGGAGTATCTGTACTTGGTGGAGTTTGCCTACAATAATAGTTTTCAGAGTTCTATAGGCATGGCTCCTTTTCAGTATTTGTATGGCAGAGAGTGCAGGGACACCTCTTAGTTGGGATAGGTTAGAGGACAGGGTTTCGCTTGGACCAGCTTTGTTGCAGGATATGGAACAGTAGGTGATTTTGATCAGATAGATATTGTAAGAGGTACAGGACAGGTCAGAATAAGTATGCAGATCAGCATAGAATAGACCATAGTTTTGATGTGGGCATGAAGGTTTTCCTTCGTGTCAAGTCACACAAGAGCCCTATCCATTATGGAAAAGGTTCTAAGTTAGCTCCTAGATATTTTGGTCCTTTTAAGATCTTGGAGCATATTGTCCCTTCAGCCTACCGTCTAGCATTACCACCTAGCTTGTATCATGTACATGATATGTTTCATGTTTCATTTCTTAGGAGATATGTTACACATCCTTCTCATGTGCTACATTGGACATCCTTTCAGGTTAAGGATTAGGGGCAGGTGATGGTGGAGCCCATTCGCATCCTAGATCGTAGTACCCTAGGCCCTTCGAGGCAGAGAGGTTGATCAGGTCTGGGTGTAATGGAACAGATATGATGAGACTGCAGCTACATGGAAGGATGCTACTTTTCTACGAGTTCAGTTTACACATTTTTTCCAGTGACTTCCAAGAGGAAGTCGAGTCTAAGGGGAGGGAGATGTAGTGCCCACTTCCCTTTGACACCTTTTTGATACTAATCATTATACTGTTGATTATATTATGGACATGATTATGGACTTTATTATAGTATGATGTTAGATGTTAGATCATGGATTATTGTTGACTTGATTCAGTTATGATGCATGATGATTATTAGAGACATTTTATATGTTGATGATGATATACTGTTTGACATGGTTATATTATGGATGTTGTTCAGACATGTGATATTTAGACATTGAGATAAGACCTATAAATGGAAATTATTGGATGATGATATAGTTGTTGATAAAATTGTAAATGATATTGTTAGATTTCTTTGATGTTGTTGTGATTCATATATCTAAATGATTTTGGGGTTATACTAATATTATTTTGGATGTTCTGATATGGCCATGAGGCCAATGGGTGTATTTTTGTTTTGAAGGTTAAAATATCACAACAAACATTGGGGGATTGGAGACCAGCCACATTGGAATTCAAGATAAATTCAATAAGGTCACCATGGTAGCTTTTTTTGTTTGTCTGGTTGTCTTATAAGGGGTGCCCATGAGGGGGACCACCTTTAAATGTGACCAAGGGATTATGTGTATTTATTTATTTGGACCCTTTGTTATGTTTTCATGTGTTTATTTTGTGATGCATTTGACCATTTCTTTATTCATTAAATGATGTGTAATATTATGAGTAATCATGTTGTTAATATTAATGAAATATAATAGGTCATAATAAAGTAAGTAATAGATTTGTTTGTCTTGATTTAAAGCTGTTGTAAGAGATGTGTAACTCATGTGTAAGTTAACTTTTGAGTGTGAAAAACTTCATCTTCTTCGAAATTCGAATTTTTTCCTTGAAGGCTTGTGGGACAAGTTAAACTTGGAGGCTTATGTCTTAAAGTTAATTACGTGTCTCATACCTATGGTTGGAGAGTTGAGAATTTGACTTTTATAATGCTTATTTGAGAAGGAAAAATTGTAAGTTTTAATTGTACTTTTCTTACATGATTTAATTTCAATCCTTCGGGGTGTGGGTTGCATTTGAGTGTGTAAGTAAACTGTCATTTTATTCACCCACCTATTTATTATGCATTAGAGAATGAAGTTGACTTTTGGGGTTGGGGTTGAGGATGTGTGATGTGGCATCCTACATGGATCCACCTCATCCTCTTCCCTTCCCTCTTCTATAAAATTCAAATTCCTTGCCTTGTTTCTGGGTTGCTTCACTTTGGAGACTTCATTCTTGGGAGAATTCTTTTGTACTGTTTTGGATCTCTTGCTTTGAAGAAGTTTTTGAAAGATTGTTGCATGCTTGTGCTTGGCCTGATTTGGACTACTTGTATTTGAATAAAGCTTTCTTTATTCGAACTTGGAACAACTCCATCATGGAAAGGTAGGAGCTTAGCTCTTGAAAAGATTCTTTTTGTTTGTTTATGAAAATGTTAGTGTATGAATGTTTTGTCATGTCTGTGGGTTGTTGGGTAGATAGCCTAGGAACGTGTTGTAGGAGAAGACTAAGGGTTTTTTTTTTTTGGGAGGCAAAAGTGTGTTTTAGGGAGGTATAAAGGAGGAGGGATTTAGTATTTGGGTTCCACCTTACAAAGATATAGATTACATTTCTTTACTTGTTATGGGGTGCCATAAGAGGTTGGGGAGGCATAAGGAAATGTGAGAAATAAGGGGTACATTGGGGAGGCATAAGGAATGTCAGGAATATAATATACTATATTTTGGAGGTTTTTAATTAAGGTGGTGATACCCATTTCCCCCTTTAGCAGGCATAAGAAGCATCCCCCATAGTTTCTTGCTCCTTTGGCGTATTATTTGTCATGTTTATATGTAGTTGTAAACTACATTCTTTTTTAGGACTATGTTTTATTGTGAAAAAATTGCTTGTGTGTTTGTGGAAGCGTGTTGTTGCCATGAGTTGGATCACATATTTTATTGCATTGTGGTTGGGGCTTGGGGGCCAATGAAGAAGTATGTCTTCTCCTTTTCATTGGATGTCTTGGTTGGGTGGAGAGCATTGCCTTTCCCATACTCTTGTTGTGTTCAAATTGAAGGAATGAGAAATCTGCATGTTGCTATTCTGGAGCTAAGATAAAGACAATTTGACAGTCCCTTGTGAAATGAAATCTTATTTTAACCTTTCCCACTTGAAATGGATGAACTTGTATATGTTTGTAATGGAAAGATGTTGTAGTAGTTATGGAAGTGTAAATTGGAAATTGAAAGAATGATACATATTTGGTATGTTGTATTTTGAAATCAAATGGAAAGAAAGTTGTAAGAGTTTCATTTGAATTAATTGAAGTGGTTTTGTCTTGTCCATATGATATTATTTCATTGGAAATATTTTTTTAGCATACACTATGAAATCCCTTATTGGAAAGTGGAAAAGTGAAACCCGTGAGAAGAAAATGTATTATTTTGCCCTGTATATAATATCTGATTTTGGAAAGAATAAAAGAAGGAAGATGTAAATTTGTCTTTTGGAATAAATAAATGATTGCATAACCTTCCTCAAATTGTATCATTGTGTTGAATTTAATCATCTAGATGTGATTTATAATCTATTTCAAAGGAAGAAAATTGTATAAAGGAAGTGTAATACTCTGTCTTTTGAAATATTGGAAAATTAGAAATCAGAGATGTATTTTAGTTATTAAATAGTTGAATTGAATCAACTAAATGTATTAGATTAGAATTGGAACATATTTTAATACTTGGAAGAAGAAAATGGAAAATAAACCCTTTAAAGATTTGATCTCTATCTTGTATTTTCCTGGTAATTATTTAATCCAAAATGCACAGACTGAACCTGCAAAAATGAAATAAAAACCTAAATGATTAAATTTAAGTAGTTTTCCCTAAACAAATACAATTGGACAAAATAATTAAAGGAAATATTTCAAAACCTGGAAAAACCAAGTTCAAATCTTTCACAGTCGTTTTGATTTTTAAAAATTGTAAAATTTCAAATTGTAATTCAAGCACATAGATCTACCTCACAAAATTATCCTAAATCTACCTAAGAACAATTCTCCATGTGTATTTCACATGTTGAGAGAGGAACAAGAAAAAATTGAACAAAATTTTATAAGTTAAAACTACCAGTTTGCACTGTAAAAGCCTGCATAACGTTTTCATGAAATTGACCCCTCAAACTTTATCAAGATCAACATTTAATGATATCTATGTAAAGAGGACATCGAGAGCTTTCCAAAAAATCCTCGTTTTCCAAAAACTAAGCTATCTATCAAAATTTATGGGCCTTCTAAAGTTTTTCTTCACTTGGCGTCAAAAAAAAATTGGGAAAAAAAATTCCTAAGCAGGCCCGCGAGCCTGAATTTTTTCCTTAGAACTTCAGAAAATTTTTGGGAAATTTTTCTAAATTTTCCGTACCACCCCTCTGGCCTGCATCCAATCAGAGGATCCCATGTGGCACCACGAGGTGTCAGCAAAGGGGCGGATCCCTTTTTCACTTAGCGCTTCCAGAAAATTTTGGGAAAATTTTCCAAATTTTCCCCATAGCCAATCAGGAGTTGCCACTTGGCATCGCAAAGCAACAACCAAGGAGCAGATCCCTTTTTGCCTTTGGCATTTTGGAAAATTTTGGGAAACTTTTCTAAGTTTCCCCGTCGGCCCATAGCCAAGTAGGAGCTACCACGTGGCATCATGAGGCATCGACAAAGGTGTGGGTGAATTTATCCCTTTTTGCCTTCAAGGGGCTAAACCCTTTTTATCCCTGCCGCCCCACTTTCCCCGCATTGGCTTAGGTGGTGCCATGTGTCCCTTACAGACTTGTGGTTGCAAGGTTGGATTTTCACCCCATACAAGGAAATTTTTTAATAGTTCCCTATGACCCCACCGACCAGACCACTCCTCTGGGAAATATTTATCTCCATGGCCCACAAACTCGCCCCTGGGGATAATTTCCTCCCTTGGGCCCACAGGCCTGCCCTTGGGAAAAAATTTCATCCCAAGGACTACCGCCAGCCCATAACTTGAGAAATATGAGGACTTATGAGGAATTCTTTATATCAATGGAAATCTGAGGAAATTTCCTATCCATTGGGAATTATTTAGGGAAATTTTAAATGTGCTAATTTTGAGAAAAAATCAAGTTGAATCGATTTAATCATATTAGAGAGTGGGTATAGTGAGGAGTTACCCTCTGACACCTAATTGAACTTTCTAACCCTAAATTTTGGACCTTGTGGCCTCTAATAATTGTGTAATTGATAGAAAGCAATAATCTAGTGGATTAGAAATTGATTTGGAACTTATTATTGGAAACTACTGTTTTGTAACCTGCTTGTAGACTCTTTTTAACAAAAAAAAATTATCCCATAATTTTCCTAACTAATCTTAGGTTGTTCTATGGGTTTCAAGTGGCTTGTTTTTAGCAGGCATCACACTTGGTATCAAAGTAGGTGGTACAAAATCTTGGGCCATTGGGCACACTAGAAAACTTGAGACATGAACCTTAAACCTAGCACACTTTTAAATATATAAGATTAACTTAGTTTAGAAATTACATATTTTAGTAAACATGGAAACTAAATAAATCCTAGAATAGATGAACTAACTCTCTTCTTTCTCTGTGTACAGAGGCATAGACAAGATGAGAAGCCTTTTCACATAGACCTAGGCATACCACCTCCAGAGCATGCCGTAGTAGTTATCCTATCAGAGAGTTTTCAGACTCTTCAGGATGTTAATGTTGCTTTATATGTAGGATAAGTAGGAGGCATGTAGCCAGACATGATAGAGTCACTTCCATTTAGAGTCATGTATCTCCTCGACCTAACGAGATGAGCATAGAGGAGAGAAATTCTATGTAGAGTCAGCCAGAGCAGAGTCACCATAGAGGGGATAGGGAGACCGAGATTTTCTAGACATAGAGAGAGATCTCGGAGCCCTAGGATTAGGGGTAAGCATACAGAGAGGCCTAGATGTCGTTAGACCACAGCTAGAGATGACATCAGGGAGATATTAAAGCTTTGGACATCATATTATTCTAGTGACACAGGTGGATTTCAGGAAGAGGCCTCGTTGGTGAGCTTGAGTGGATGCTTCAAGCTCTGTCCTTCTTATAGTAACATGAAAGCTTGTGTTGCCACCCATCTACTAAGGGATGGAACTAGTGTCTGGTGGCACTGGATAGAGGAGCAGAATTTCCATGTTGATTCTGAGACAGTTACCTCGGTAACTCTTTGAGGAGTGATTCAGGAGTAGATATTTTTCAAAGAGGTTCATGCAATAGTGGAATAGATGAGTTCCATGACCTCTGACATGCATCTCTTATAGTGTCTGAGTAGTGAGAGTATAGTTTTGGATCTACTCTAGTATGTTGATTACATGTAGGATGAGAAGGTGTGGATCCACAGGTTCATCTAGGGCTTGAATTTAGACATTAGAGGTGAAATGATCATCCATTTTCCACAGACATTAGCTAAGACCATCGAGAAGGCCTGTATAGCAGAGAAGACTTGGGGAAATACCCAGCAGGCATAGAGACCAAGTCTGGAGCCACATATAGTAGATATAGGACAATAAATTGAGGGGGTCAGTACCTCTTCCTCGTGGTGGACAGGGTTCAGCACAATCATCTTTTAGACCATAGCAGCAGCAATAGTCCTACCCACCTTATAGACCTCCACAAATATATTTTTTACAAAGAGGTCATAGTATTGGGTCTCCTCCTGGGGATCCCATCAGGACATAGGGTGCCTAGAGAGCTCACTCAGCAGGAGCTCGCCAACAGAGACCTTAGTAGACCACAACCAAATCATCAAGATCCACACCATAGACCTGTAAGGCACCGACTGGAGCTGCTACACAAGGAAGAGGATCAAGCGGTTGTTATAGTTGTGGTGTTACTAGAAATTTTTGGAGAGACTACTCACATAACCCTAATAACAAGGGTAAGACACATATCTTAGAGCCTATTGTTGGTGATATGGGGTGCAGTCATAGGATGTACACAGTGGTCAAGAACCACTAGGAAGAGCATCAAAGTAAGGTTATTGAGACTACAAGTAACATTAGAGGAATTCCTAACTCATTTTGTTTGATTTTAACTCTTTTGATTCATTTATTTTACCATCTTTAGTAGAGCGATGCAGGCTAGTGGAAGTTAGGTAGGGTCATAGTTGGGATGTTGAGATGGCTTCTGGAGCCAAGATCTCTATAGACTCCTTAGTTAAGGAGTGTGTGCTGGATTTGGGACCTTTCACCACTACCTCGGATCTTCTTATCCTTCTATTGGGCTCTTATGGAGTCATCTTGGACATGGACTAGTTGTCTACTCATAGAGCCAGAGTGGATTGTTACCACAAGATTATATCTTGTGTAGATGATTTGGGAGTTGAGTCAGTGATTTTAGGGGTCAAGAGACCCATTTCTATTCACACCATCTCTGCTATGTAGCTTAAGCGGTGTGTGCGACGGGGTTGTCAGTTGTATGTTGTTACAGTCAGTGACAAATCATAGGATGGGTCTAGTGGACCATTGCTAGATGATCATCCCATTTTGAGAGAGTTTACAGATGTCTTTCTAGGGGAGCTACCAGGGTTACCACCCCCACATGAGACTAATTTTCATATAGATCTAGTTCCGAGAGTAGAGCCTATCTCATGAGCACCTTATCGAATGACTACCCCCTAAACTCTACGAGCTCAAGTTGCATCTTGAGGGCCTTTTGGAGAAGCGCCTAATACATCCTAGTGTATCCCCTTGGGGTGCACTGGTGAACTTTGTAAAGAAGAAGGATGGATCCTTGCGGTTGTGTATTGATTACTGCCAGCTGAACAAGGTAATGATCAAGAATCCCTATCCCCTCCCACATATTTATGATTTATTCGATTAGATGAAGGGAGCCACAACTTTCTCTAAGATAGACCTTAAGTCAAGCTACCATTAGCTGAGGATTTTGGAGGTGGACATTCATAAGACTACCTTATGTACGTGATATGGCCACTATGAGTTCACAGTGGTACCTTTTGGTTTGACTAATACCCCCATAGTATTTATTATTTTGATGAATGGAGTATTCAGGAATTTCTTAGATCACTTCATGCTCATCTTCCTTGATGACATTTTGATTTACTCATCTATGTGTGAGGAGCACGAGGGTCACCTTTTCCAGGTTCTCCAGTGTCTTCGTGAGCAACAGCTTTATGGGAACATGGAGAAGTGTATGTTCTTTCATATGGAGGTGGAGTATTTGGGCCACATCATTTCTGGGGAAGGTATCACCGTCTGATACTTTCAATATTAGATCCATTATGGATTGGCCAACACCCACTACTATGAATGAGGTGCACAACTTCATGGGATTAGCAGGTTACTAGAGGATATTTGTTAAGGAATTATCTTGTATTGCGAACCCCGTCACTTCCCTTCAGAGGAAAGGGAAGAATATTGATTATTTGGAGAGGTGCGAGAAGGCCTTCAGTACACTAAAGGAATGTCTCACTACAACACCTATTCTTGCAGTGACAGATCCACAGGGTGAGTTTTTTCGTTTACCACAGATGCTTTGTTAATAGGAATTGGAGGTGTGTTGATGCAAGAGGGTAGAGTAGTGGCTTTTTGAGTCTCACAAACTCAAAGATTATGAGCTTAATTATCTAACTCATGATCTTGAGAATATGGCAGTTGTGAATGCTTTGGTTCAATGGAGGAAATTTCTTCTTGGTCGAAGATTCACACTTAGGATAGATCACGTGAGTCTTCACCACCTCTTCACGCAGCCCAATCTTCAACACTTGTCAATGGTGTTGGATGGAGTTGATTTTTGAGTATGATATGGAGATAGAGCATGTGAAAGGGAAGGAAAATGTAGTGTCAGATGCCCTCAGCAGACGGAGACATGTGGCTATGGCCACCTTCAGTGAGCACAGATTTATGGAGTAGGATTCTTCAGCAGCTTCCTCTTGACAGCTTCTACATTGCAGTTCGAGAAGAGATTGAGTCTTAGAGACCCCTCGAAGGTAATTTTGATGGATTCTCACTAGAGGTAGATGGCCTTCTCAGGCACAAAGGTTGGATTTATGTTCCCAGAGATGGAGGCTTGAGGCAGGAAATTTTGATAGAGGCACATCATGCACCCTATTCAGCCCATCTGGGGGTGAAGAAGAGGCACGTGACCTTGAGACAATTGTATCACTGGAGAGGAATTCGTAGAGACGTGGCTCAGTTTGTGTCACGATGTCTCAGAGTAACAGAAAGTGAAGGTCGAGCATCAACATCCAGCTGGCCTTCTCTTTCTTCATGCTATACCGGAATGGAAGTGGGACACCATTTCTATGGACTTCGTTGTTTGGTTATCTGATGTCGAGATATCACCACGACGCCATCATGGTCACGGTTGATAAATTGAAAAAAGTTTCTCACTTTTCTCCTGTAAAGACCACTTATACAGCCAGTGCAGTGGCATGGGTGTATGTTGATGAGATTTTTAGGTTGCACGGGATTTTACGGAAGATCATTAGTTACCGTGATCCTTTGTACACTTCCCATTTTCTTGCCTACCATGCAGTATGCCTTCGAGATGAGAATAAACTTCAACACAACATATCACCCTGAGACAGATAGATAGACTGAGTGGGTGAATCAAATTTTAGAGGATATGCTCAAGATGTATGTCATAGATCAGTAGTCTAAATGGGAGGAGGAGTATCTGTACTTGGTGGAGTTTTCCTACAATAATAGTTTTCAAAGTTCTATAGGCATGGCTCCTTTTTAGGATTTGTATGGTAGAGAGTGCAGGACACCTCTTAGTTGGGACAGGTTAGAGGACAGGGTTTCTCTTGGACCATCTTTACTACAGGACATGGAGTAGCAGGTGATTTTGATCAAACAGAGATTGCAACAAGCATAGGATAGGAAGAAGAAGTATACAGATCATCATAGGATGGACCATAGTTTATATGTGGCCATGAAGGTGTTCCTTCGTGTCAAGCCACATAAGAGCCCTATCCATTATGGAAAAGGTTCTAAGTTAGCTCCTAGATTCATGGGTCCTTTTGATATCCTGGAGCATATCGGCCCTTTGGCCTACCGTCTAGCATTGCCACCTAGCTTGTCTCACGTACATGATGTGTTTCATGTTTCAGTTCTTAGGAGATATGTTGTAGATCCTTCTCATGTGTTAGATTAAACATCATTGCAGGTGTAGGATCAGGGGTAGGTGATGGTGGAGCCCGTTTGCATCCTAGATCGCAGGACCCTGGGCCTTCGAGGTAGAGAGGTTGATCAGGTCCAGGTGCAGTGGGACATATATGATGAGACTGTAGCTACATGGGAGGATGCTACTTTGCTATGAGTTTAGTTTCCACATTTGTTCTAGTGACTTCTAGGAGGAATTCAGTCTAAAGGGAGGGGGATGTAGTGCCCACTTCCCTTTGACACCTTTTTGATACTAATCATGATACTGCTGATTATATTATAGACATGATTATGGACCTTATTATAGTATGATGATAGATGTAGATCATGGATTATTGTTGACTTGATTCAGTTATGATGCATGATGATTATTAGAGGCATTTTATATATTGATGATGATATATTGTTTGACATGGTTATATTATGGATTTTGTTCAGACATGTGATATTTGGATATTGTGAGTAGACCTAGAAATGGAAATTATTGGATGATGATATAGTTGTTGATAAAACTGTAAATGATATTGTTAGATTGCTTTGATGTTGTTGTGATTCATATATCTAAATGATTTTGGGGGTTATATTTATATTATTTTGGATGTTTTGATATGGCCATGAGGCTGAAGGAGGTATTTGTGTTTTGTAGGTTAAAATATCACAACAAACATTGGGGGATTGGAGACCAACCACATTGGAATTCTAGATGAATTCAACAAGGTCACCATGGCAACTTGTTTTGTTTGTGTGTGGTTGTTTTGTTAGGGGTACCCATGGGGGGGGGACCACCTTTAAATGTGACCAAGGGGTTATGTGTATTTATTTATTTGACCCTTTTATTTAATGTTGCATGTGTTTATTTTGTGATGCATTTGCCCCTTTATTTATTCATTAAATGTTGTATTAATATTGTGGGTAAGCATGTTGTTAATAGTTAATTAATTAAAATATGTCATAAGAAAGTAATTAATAGAGTTGTTGGCCTTGAATTAAAGTGTTGTAAGAGATGTGTAAGTTAACTTTTGAGTATGAAACACTCCACCTTCTTGGAAATTCAAATTTGTCCTTGGAGGCTGATTTTGGAGGCTTGTGGGACAAGTTAAACTTGTCCCATACCTCTTAAATTTAATTACCAACCATACCTATGGTTGGAGAGTTGAGATTAGAATTTTGTAATGCTTTTTGAGAAGGAAAATTGTAGGTTTTAATTGCACTTTTCTTACATGATTTAATTTCAGTCCTTTGGGGTGTGGGTTGGATTTGAGTGTGTAAGTAAACTGTCATTTTATTCACCCACCTATTTATTGTGCATTGGAGAATGAAGTTGACTTTTGGGGTTGGGGTTGAGGATGTGTGATGTGGCATCCTACATGGATCCACCTCATCCTCTTCTCTTCCCTATTCTATAAAATTCAAATTCCTTGCCTTGTTTTGGGTTGCTTCACTTTGGAGACTTCATTCTTGGGTGAATTTTTTTGCTGTCTTGGAGCTCTTGCTTTGAAGAAGTTTTTGGAAGGTTGTTGCATGCTTGTGCTTGGTGGATTTGGATTTCTTGCATTGGGATAAAGCTTTCTGTTTTGGAACTTGGAACAACTCCATCATGGAGAGGTAGGAGCTTGGCTCTTGAAATGCTTTTTTTGTTTATGAAAATGTTAATGTGTGAATGTTTTGGCATGTTTGTGGGTTGTTGGGTAGATGGCCTAGGAATGGTGTAGGAGAAGACTATGGGGTTTATTTTTTGGGAGGCACAAGTGTGTTTTAGGGAGGTATAAGGGTGGAGGGAGTTGGGATTTGGTTCCACCTTACAAAGAAATAACTTGCATTTCTTTACTTGTTATGGGGTGCCATAAGAGGTTGGGGAGGCATAAGGAAATGTGAGGAATAAGGGGTACTTTGGGGAGGCATAAGGAATGTTAGGGTTGTGATATACTATATTTTGGTGGTTTGTAATTCAGGTGGTGATACCCATTTCCCATTTTGGGAGGCATAAGAAGCATCCCCCATAGTTTCTTGCTCCTTTGGCTTGTTTGATAAAGCCTTAGTATTGTTTGTCATGTTTTAATGTAGTTGTAAACTACATTCTATTTTGGGACTGTGTTTTATTGTGAAAATGTTGCTTGTGTGTTTGTGGAAGCCTGTTGTTGCCATGAGTTGGATCACATATTTTATTGCATTGTGGTTGGGGCTCGGGGGCCAATGAAGAAGGATGGCTTCTCCTTTTCATTGGATGTCTTGGTTGGGTGGAGAGCGTTTCCTTTCCCCTACTCTTGTTGTGTTCAAATTGGAAGAATGAGAAATCTACATGTTGTTGTTCTGGAGCTGAGATAAAGACAGTTTGACAGTCCCTTGTGAAATGAAATCTTATTGTAACCTTTCCCACTTGAAGTGGATGAAATTGTATATGTTTGTAATGGAAAGATGTTGTAGTAGTTATGGAAGTGTAAATTGGAATGTGAAAGAATGATACATATTTTGTATGTTGTATTTTGAAATCAAATGGAAAGGAAGTTGTAAGAGTTTCATTTGAATTAATGGAAGTGGTTTTGTCCTTGTCCATATGATATTATTCCATTGGAAATCTGTGTTTAGCATACACTATGAAATCCCTGTTTGGAAAGTGGAAAAGTGAAACATGTGAGAAGAAAATGTATTATTCTGCCCTGTATATAATATATGATTTTGGAAAGAATAAAAGAAGGAAGTTGTAAAGTTTTCTTTTGGAATAAATAAAGGATTGCATAACCTTCCTCAAATTGTATCATTGTATTGAATTTAATCATCTAGATGTGAGTTGTAATCTCTGTTTGAAAGGAAGAAATGCGTATAAAGGAAGTGTAATACTCTGTCTTTTGAAATATGTGAAAATTGGAAATCAGAGATGTATTTTAGTTTTTGAATAGTTTAATTGAATCAACTAAATGTATTAGATTAGAATTGGAACATATTATAATACTTGGAAGAAGAAAATGGAAAATAAACCCTTTAAAAATTTGATCTCTATCTTGTATTTTCAAACTGGCAATTATTTAATCCAAAATGCATAGACCAAACTTGCAACAATGAAATAACAAAATAAACGATTAAATTGAAGTATTTTTCCCTAAACGAATCCAATTAGACAAAAATACTTAAAGGAAATATTTCAAAACCTGGCAAAACCGAGTTCAAAGCTTTCACAGTCATTTTGCTGTCAAAATTGTAAAATTTTGAATTGGAATTCAATCACATAGATCTACCTCACAAAATTATCCTAAATACACCTAAGAAAAATTCTCCATGTCTATTTGACATGTTGAGAGAGGAACAAGAACAAATTGAACAAAATTTTATAAGTTAAAATTACCAGTTTGCACTATAAAATCCTGCAGAACATTTTCATGAAATTAACCCCTCAAACTTTATCAAAATCAAAATTTAATGATATCTATGTAAAGAGGACTTCGAGATCTTTCCAGAAAGTCCTTGTTTTCCCAAAACCAAGCTCTCTATCAAAAGTTATGGCCTTCTGAATTTTTTCTTCACTTGGCGTCAAAAAAAACAAATTTGGGAAAAATTTCCTAAGGTAGGCCCGGGCCTGAATTTTTCCCTTAGCACTTCAGAAAATTTTTGGGAAAATTTCCAAATTTTCCCCGCCATCCCGTAGCCAATCAGAGGCTGCCACATGTTACACCACGAGGTGTCAGCGGAGGAGCGGATCCCTTTTTAACTTAGCTCTTCCAGAAAATTTTGGGAAAAATTTCTAAATTTTCCCTGCGCCCCATCGGCCCATAGCCAATCAGGAGCTACCACGTGGCATCGCAAGGCATTGATGGAGGAGTGGGTTCCTTTTTGCCTTTTGCATTTCAGAAAATTTTGGGAAAATTTTCTAAAGTTTCCCCGCCAGCCCGCAGCCAATCAGGAGCTGCCACGTGGCATCACGAGGCATCGGTGGAGGCACAGGTGAATTTATCCCTTTTTTCCTTTGGGGTGTTAAACCCTTTTTATTCCCGCCACCCCGCTTTCCCCGCGTTGGCTTAGGAGGCGCCACGTGTCCCTTGCGGACTCGTGGGAGCGCGGGCGCAAAGTTGGCTTTTCACCCCGCTCGGGGAATTTTTTCAAAATAACCCCATGGCCCCACCGATTTTTCCCGACCACTCCTCTGGGAAATATTTCTCCCCATGGCCCGCAAACCTGCCCCTAGGGAAAATTTCCTCCCTTGGGCCCGCTCTTGGGGAAAATTTTCACCCCAAGGCCCGTCGGCCCATAACTTGAGAAATATGAGGAGTTAGGAGGACTTCTTTATATCAATGGAAAGGTGAAGAAATTTCCTATCCAATGGGAATGATTTAGGGAAATTTTGAATGTGTTAATTTTGAGAAAAATCAAGTTGAATATTTAATCCTGTTAGAGAGTGGGTATGGTGAGGAATTACCCTCTGACCCTAATTGAACCTTCTAACCCTAAATTTTGGACCTTGTGACCTCTAACAATTGTGTTTGAAAGAAAAGTATATTCTAGTGGATTATAATTGATCTGGAACTTGTTAGTGACAGTTGTTGTCTTGTAACCCGGTTGTAGACTCTTTTAAACAAAAAAATTTATTTCATACTTTTTCTAACTAATCCTAGGTTGTTCCGTGGGTCTCAAGTTGGTTGTTGTAGCAGGCATCACAATTTCTATTTTTGGAAAGCGGCTTGGAAATATATTGAAATCAAAATTTTAACAAGTCATAACTTTTAACTACTACCTCAGATCTGGGTTCCTTTTTTTAAATTTTATGATTTTTTCAATCTCTACGTCTTGGTCTATATTTTAATAAGCTTTGTTTTGTAAAAATTGAACAAATTAGTGATTTTTTGTATTTAAAAAGAGGCCAAAGAGTCCAAAAAAAAAAAAAAATCAAATCAGCGAAGAGACCCGTTTTATATTTAATTGGCTATAGAGCCAAATTTTTAACATGGCCAATAGTGCCAAAAATTCATTACACACGGCTAAAAAGGAGCCCAAACTGAATAAAATATTTTTTTTGACGGGCGTGTGCATGCTTTAAGGCAAGAAAAGTGTTCAATTTTTTCTTCTACTATTTATCACTTTTCACAATGGCCGTAATTACGACTCCAAAATTCTTTTTTCTAGATTCTCAACTTTTTTTTCTGATAATTATCCAGTATAGAAAACAAAATTTCATGCACAACTTGATTTTGAAAATCTATGGGCTATTGTTTCTAGTACATTAACAATATCTACAACAGACATTACACAACAAGCTACATTTGATCATGTAAATCAAAAAGCAAAGTTAATAATCTTGTTTATTGTTTCAGATGAAGTACAACCTCATATTCGTGAGACCATAATAGTAAAAGAATCTTGGGACAAGTTGAAAACAATATATGAGTCCAAAAATAAGAACATAATACTTCATCTCTAGAGTCAACTATTGAACTTGAAAATGTAACCAAGTGAGAAAGTTGAATTTTTTTTAGAATAGTAACAACTTTGTGTGCTTCACTTTAAGCTTTGGAAGAAGAAGTAACTGACACACCACTCATGCCTATAGTATTGAGAGCTCTTCATCCTTATAGGATTTTTGTGACCACGTTAAACATAACTGGTCAAAAAAAAAATCTAAGAGTTAGTGAATATGCTACAACAAGAGGAAGCTATTCTCTCAACTACTAAAACAAAAGAGCAGGAACTTGCTTCTAATCAAAAAGGAAAAAAATAGTCTAAGTTTAGTAAATGGCCTCAAAAGTAAGGTAATATTCAAAACGGCAAAAAGGACCAACAAAAATTTCTTATTTGTGGTTGAAAAGGACATGAGTTAAAAAATTATTGGTACAACACATTCCAACAAGGATCATCAAGTGGTAAAAATATTAATTACCAACAAAAAAAATCTGGCCAACAATAGAGTAAACAGGGACAAAATAATCAAAAGTGGAAGAAGAAACCAACTCAACAAGGAAATGTAGCTGAACAGGAAGATCAATTTGATGATGATAACTTCCTATATTCTAAACATTCAAATGAAGTATCCAATTCTACAAATAAAATTTGGTATGGCGACTCGAGTGCACCTCGACACAAGACAGGAAAGAAATATTGGTTCTTCATAACGATTAAAACACCCACAAAAAATCATGTCTCTTTGGGTGATGATACATCTTACATTGTTGAAGGCATTGGTTCTATTTCAATACCACTTTGGTAGCGTAATTGATGCAGCCTAGAATTCTCAGATAACATCTAGTTGTGTTGGCACATCACTTAGCATAGGTTGAGCGCTCACCCAAAGCACGCCAAGGTACCAGGTCCCTCTTTAGGGTTGTTGTAGCAGGATGGTAACATGGTGAAGCGATAAGGACATATAGTTAGAAACTAATCCATCATTACACATTATACTGAACCAGATCTATAAAGGCATGCATTTAAGTATAAATCATCAAGAAATCAATAGAATGCAATGATAACACATATAAGACACTTTGGTTCTGCCAACATTATTCATATATTAAACAGCACAACAATACAGAGGCTTGATACAATAATAGTCATGCACGCATGGATCTGTTACAATTATCTAGTCTCATGAACTCATGAATCTCTGACCCTTCAACATGGTCTATCAACTAGGTGATTCATCTAATATATATAGGGTGGGGAACTTGCCCTTCGCCACTAACTATGCCAAAAATATTTCACACACTAATAATAGTCACGCGCCATTTACAATTATAGCCATACATGCAAGTATGTTATCTATAGATCACTTACAGTTAACTAGAGTAATGAATCTATTATTAGATTACTTCCATGTAAGAGTTCTTTGATATGATCCTAGAAATATAGAAAAAGCGTGTCACATAACTCTCAGCATTTCTTTGTGTGTTCCGCATGCCAGCCTCTGAAAATAGACTTGATCTACAAAATCGGCTAAGTCCCGAAAGTTTGACTCTACACCTCTACGTGTGACACCTTTCTATTCATTCACACCTTTGATCCCATCCTATTTTTCCATGTGGACTCTATGTGTGAGTTCTGCTAAGTTTTCTGATCAAAATTACCCCACACTAATCTCATTTTCACCCCGACAATGGTGATTTCCACAACTGAGTAAAGAATAGTTGGAATACAAAATGTTGAATGAATCTTACACAAAGAATAGAAAATAATTAAAGAATCAAAGAATTATTCAGGCTTCAAGCTCCTCCGTTTCTTTCTGAAGTATCATCTCTGGATACTCCTCCTTTATGTCTACCTCTAAGTTCTCCCACTCCATTAATGCCTTTTCTACATTCTCTAGAACATCCACAATGATATATTCGAGCTCATCCTGAGTTAGTTTTCCTTGCTCATTCTGGATTACAAGCATTATGCTTGACATAGATGTATGCATCCCTTCCAGCACATCCATCTTCTGAGCAATGATTTTTCCAAGTTCATCTACCCTCTCTTTATGTGGTTCCTATGCCGCAGCCAATGCCTCACACTTCTGCTTTACCATAGTTAGTCGTTCAACACAGCCTAGTGTGTCATCCTTCATGGTCTTTTGCACCTCATTGTCTTGTGCCAATTTTTTTACCCTTATTAGCGCATCTGGAGCTGTGCATATCATTAAGGTATGATCGGCTTTCTTCAACTCCTCTCAGAGTTCTTGTAATAGGCCCTCATATGTAGCAATCTTCCTTGGTACTGCAGCCTGTGCTTTTTCTTCCTCTTCTACTAGGTCCTTGGGCTGCTCTATTATACGCACCTTTTCATCCTCCAATACTAATTTTTTCATTGTCTTTACGTAGTGCATCGAAGAAGGAAATTCTTTTGGTACCTATACTTCCAAATGCGGGTGTACCTTTAGTACATCATCTCCAATTTTCTCCGCCATACTAAAAAAATTCTCATATTTCCTTTTGCTCAGATCCCTCTCCTGTACTAAATGTGTTATTTCCACATTCTTTACTTTTATCTCCTCTTTCAGCGCTTTAATTATAGTAGATTTGTCAATGTTTCTTCTAGCTACCTCAGTAGATACTTTCACCAAGGCATTGCTTACCTGCTCATCCATCATAACAGTTGGTTTAATTGTCATGTGTCGGGCTTCTAGTTCCTTCTTCAACCGTCTAGACACACATGATTCTTCACAGACATCAAAATCCAGTTCATCCATATGCGTATGCATCGACCATGAAAATTGCTTTCATGTTCATAATGTCACCTTGTTCTCATCCATAAGCTCCCATCCGAATAAATATTTTTACATGGCGGTGCTCTGGAACTGAGCGCGAATAATCTTCTCCTGGTCTTCTGCATACCCCATTGTTTGTACCCTTATGTCCTCGCTTGTCTGATGGGACCTTGTCCTTTTTGGAATGGTGGCATCAAGGTTAGGAATATTGGATGCATCCTCATCCTTTCCTTGTGTAGCTTCTGATTGCTCCCTTTCTTCCTCTCCATTTATTTTTTTAACCTCCTCGTTCTGAGGCTCCTCTTCTGCCCTATGATGGATTGGAGATGGAAGCACTTTCTCCTCATAGTCTTTCACTTCTTCATCTAGCTTGAGATTTCTTCTTCTCTTCTTCTCCTCAGGTTCCCTTACTAGTGAGAGTTTTGGTGACTTCCTTGTTGTCTACTGGGCTTCACCTTATGACCTTGTGTGCTTGAACACCTGTCTAAACCTTTGGTCACCCTATGCTACCACAGTATTTTATTCTCCTTATGAATCCATCACACGCTCCTCCTCCTATCCACTAGATGGTTGCTTCCTCTTGTGCACCAAACCATCGCTATCATCATGCTCTTCGTCCTCTTCCTCGTCATCCTGCATGGGTTTAGAAGGCCTCGGTGTCAGGATGTTTTCCATAGTTTGCTTCCCCTTTGGTGGTCCTGGGAATGTGAACTTGTTCTCTACATACTTATTATTTTATATTTTTGGTTTAAGTTGAAGATATATGAGCGCGGCCTCGATATCCCCAACAAAAAAGTGTTTCTGGTTTGATATTCAAAATCTCTGAGATAATACTCTCATTATAAGCATTCTTCCCCAGATATCCATACTTCTTTCCCAAGGTGTGGTATTCCCAATCCACCTTATCTACATTAAATACTAACCTCCTTGTATCAATGAACCGATGAACGGAAGCTTGACAATACCACACTATTAACGCATATGGTAGTTTGCACTAGGGGCTCCATGATCCATTCACCATCAGAAAGTGTGCAATACAAAAGTGTTGGTAAACAATAAACTAAGCCTGCTTCCCCAATACCGAGGGAAACTCCTTTGGTATGTGTCACTCCTCTTCAAAATCCATGTGGATCTTGTCATACCACATCTTTGCTCTCTCCTTTACCTCATCTGTCATAGATAATTTCTTAATCTTTCAGCTAGAGACTTGTTATTCATGGGGAATTCCCATATATTTTCTTTCGAGCCATCTGGTACTCCAATCTCCTTGAATACTAAAGAAATTAAGACAAAACCAAAACTTATCTTACTTCCTGTGTGAACTTCCTCTACTATTTATTCTATAATAAAGTCAGAAATGTTGTAAATAACCCCTTCTAACATGTGCTTTGCCACATACAACCACATTGATTTTACTTGTGACCAATGATCTTGGTCATTCAATTTTGTAACTAGGTGCGCTACTGCTTTTACTACCGAACAATCATGTAATTTTTCTATGTCCATTCCGCATGGTCCTTTCCAGTATCCCAGCGCTTTGTGTGTTTATAATATGGAAACCTTGTCAATTAGGTCATTTTTGATGTCCTCACTCGTTGCCTTTAAACCTATTACCGTGGCAATTAAAACGGGTGTTAGTCTTACCCTTCACCATACAAAATAGAAGAATACCTCATGGACTCAGCTCATCAGCCACCTATATAATGGCACATATTTCCCGAAGTATGGGAGCTCATATAATTGGTAAACACCAATCCTTTTCAGTAACTTCTCCCCTGCATCATCATATATTGGCATCCCATAACTAGTTCACCTGTCTGTTTGGGAGTTAAGTAAATCATCCAACTTCTGATTGTCCTTGGTTTGGTGGTTGTACTCACTTCTTTTTATTTTTCGTATGTGGGAATCCCATTCCTGGCCAACAATTACTTCTTCAAGGTACTACATCTCTGAAAAATTGCTCTCAGGAGTCATCTCTTCCTCCTCTTCCACTACTACCTTCTTCTTTCCTTTTGTTGCTGATGCTTCCTTCTTTGGAGCCATTCTTCCCTTTGTGTTGTGTTTCTACACCTTCTTTTGTAACTCTTTAATGGTTTACTTCAAACCCTAACCCGATTCAATCATGCCCTAAATTGTAATCATGAAATCACGTGCCCTAGATCTGCTCTATCAATTTACTTCGTTCAAACCCTTCTCCTACGGGGATACAAGCTTCTCCAATACACAGATCTACCTTTCACACTTGGTTTTTCCCTCTTCACACCTTGAATCGCTTACTCAACTCTTCACACTTAGCTCTTTGTCGAATTCTCGTAGTTGCAAGGGTAGAAATGAATTTACATCCTGTCCTTATATAGATTTTCAATTTTTGATGCATTAATTACTCCTCCACCTAGTAAATATTTCTCCTTTATTGCTTAATTTTGTCATTTCCACACAGTGCATCTTCACACCACAACTATAACCTTCTATCTCACCTTCCTACCTTCTGGTCATAGACTTCTCTTCACCACGCACTCTAGCGCCCTAGTACCTCGTCACTGCACCTTCTCCTGGTAGTTATCATGGCTACCGCTTACCTCACGTTATACTTTTCCTTCATTCATCTCCATCCTTGGTTACTTTTGAGAAGTAATCCTTTATAAATCACCTTTAGCAACTTACTTCCTCAACATCCGCAGCATTATACCTTCCAATCTTCATAGCATTATACCTAGGAGTCACCAACAATCCACCCCATACTAAAATCATGTGTAGTCCTTTGTGCATCAACATGATTCATATTGTAGTTAGCTTCATGCGCGCAAGCGTGCTTATTACACAAAAACAAGAACTAAATTGACAAATCATAGCGACGATGAAAGAAACACATTAAGGAAATGTATAAAGGGAACCTAATCTATCTGGCAACACTGCCTTATTACAAACACCAAGAAGACTTATTTATAGTAGGGCTTCAACCTACTCTTATCAAAGTAACCGAGTAATCATGTTTCGTCAATTGCTTCTAACTGGAAAGCACCCGACTCAAGTATGTGATTTATAACATACATCCCATACCAATGCACCTTGAGCTTCCCTAGATGGCACAAAAACTCAGAGTCATACAGAAGTACCATTTGTCCAACTGCAAGTTTCTTATCCCTGATATGCCTATCATGCCATGCTTTCTAGCGCACTTTCTCCTATTTCTGACTCTATCGTGCTATGGCCTGGCACTCATCCAGTTGAACCATGTTCTTAATCCATTCTTCCAAATCTTTCTCATTAGCTATACCTCCAGCGCGTGTAATGTGCAAAGAAGGTAACATAAATTCTATAGGAATAACAGCTTCCGTGCCAAACACCAACTGAAAAGGTGTGGCTTTGTTCAATATCTTATCTGTTGTTCGGTAGGCCCAAAGAATAGCACAAACTTTTTCATCCCAATATTTTCATCCCGCATCACAAATCTTGGTCAATGTGTGGCTCAAAATATTTTTGAAAGCCTCAACAATTCCATTTTCCTAAGGGTGATAAGATGTAGTCTTGCGGTGGACAACCATAAACTCATCTAACAGAATTCAGGTTGTCTCATATAAAAAATGGGTGCCCCTATCACTAGTTAAACTTAAAGGACAGCCATACCTGGGAAGAACATTTTCCCTTAAGAACCTTATGGCTGTAGCCACTATATATCCCTTCATAGGTGTTGCTTCTACCCATCTCGTAAGATAATTTGTACAAGTAATGATATAACGTGATCCAATCCTACGCGCAGCTAGTGAAATAGGCCCTACAAAGCCTATCGCCCATTTTTCAAAGGGATCTACACTTGTAATTGATCGTAAAGGCATCTCATCCCTCTATCCTAGTTGACCTATACGCTGAAAATGGTCACATGCCTTACAATACTCCTTACAATCCTTATACAATGTTTCCCACCACAAACCAGCAAGTAGGATCTTTCATGTTGTAGCATCACCTGCATAGTAGCCACCTGCAATACCACCATGGGCTTCCTCCATTATATCCTTTCGTTCATGCTCTAATACACAATGGCGTAACACTTGATCTCTGCCTAAATTGTATAAGTCACCACTGATTAACATGAATGGTGTCGTGCGTATAGCAATTTGATTTTTCTCCAAGGACCTCATGCCTTCTAGTGCCATCACCATCCTTAGGAAGACAGAAATTTCCTCTAATTCCATTGGTGTGTGTTCTAACCTATACAACTCTGCATCAAGCACGGTCTCTTCTATTATTTGTGCTTCCTCACCTGATTGAACTCTAGACAAGTGATCTGGTCCAGAATTACTTTTCCCTAGTTTTACCACAACTGTAAAGTCAAACTCTTGAAATACGAGCATCCATCTACATATGCTCCCCTGTAAGATAGGATTGTTCACCAAATACTTCAATGCAATATGATCTGTATAAAACACAAAAGGTGTGGCCAGTAGATGCTATCGAAACTTGTGCAAGGTATATATCATGGACAAAGCCTCGCACTCTATAGTGGTATAATTTTGTTTTGCAGGGGTCAACTTCATACTAGAAAAACAAATGGGATGATCAACTATACCTTCTCCAGGTTGACCTAAGATATCACCAATGGTCATACCAAAGGCGTCCACGTGAACATGAAAATATTTATCCCATGAAGGAAAGCACAAGATAGGTGCGGTAGTAAGTTTCTTCTTCAGTATCTCAAACGTGCACTACTACGAATCCCCCCAATATAATGTACCTTTCCCCTTGAGTAATTCTTCCAAGGGTGTGGCAACTTTGGCATACCCTTTTATAAACTTCCTGTAATACCCTTTATGACCCAAAAATCTACACACCTCACTCTAACTGGCGGGTGCTTTCAAGCCGAAAATGACTGCAATTTTAGCTGGATCGACCAGCAACCCTTCCTTGCAAATTATGTGTCCTAAAATTATGCCAAAGGGAGTAGCAAAGATGCACTTCTTGATATTCAGTGAGATACTCAGCTATCTACATCTTTTAAACATTAAGCACATATTGTCACAATGATCCTTAATTAGCCCATAAATATTCCAATCATCAAGATAGACCTGCAAGAAGTTGTGAATAAAATCCTTGAATGCTTGCACCACTATCCTTGAGAATACAATAGGTGCATTCTTCAATCCATATGGCATCACAGTATAGGAAAAGCTTCCCCATTTAGTAGTGAAGGTGGTCTTTTCTTGATCTTCCGGGGAAATCCTAACCTGATGATACCCTAAGAACCCATCTGTAAATAAATATATCTCGCGCCTTGCCACTCCTAATATTTCCTCTGTGAATGGCATAGGGAAAGGATTTGTAACTCATGTTGCATTCAACTCTCTATAATAAACACAAATTAAAATCCTAACATCCTTTTTTATACTTATTACCATAGGATTGACCCATTTTGACTCATCCAATGGTCGAATGATCCCATATTTCAACATCTTGTCAACTTCCTCCTTTACTTTCTCATGTAAATTAAGATTCATTCGATAAGGTCTCTTCCTAACAGGGCGCGCACATTCCTTAAGATTTATCTTCATTTCTCCAAGTTATTTATGCATGCCTTTAAGTTCATGGTATCCTCTTGGGAATAAGTCCTCATAGTCTCGAAGTAACTCTATGATCTTTGCCACTTCTGACTCTGACCAGTAATCCCCAATTATCACAACCTTAGGTTCAACTTCTGTGCCAATATTTACCTTTGTTTTCTTCATAGGTTCATGATATGCGTGTGTATCTACATCTGCACTGTCTAACACTTCATGTGCTCCATGTGAATGATCAACTTCCAAGTGCTCAACTTCCTCATCATCAATTACGTAAACCAACTTCCCCTTGTCTTTTTCTAGAGAAGCACACTCAAGTAGTATGGTATCATCTACTTCTTCCTCAAAACATGTCCATGTCTCTATCTCACCAAATGTAACGAACCGTTACACCAAAACCTCGAGGCATTAGTGAAATCCACACATGAGGATCATAACATCCCACCATGCTTCCATAGAGCCCAACTTGGGCTAGTTTTACGCCCGCACTCCCATACATATGATCCCTGCTTCACCAACATTTAGGTACCCCACGGGCCCCGGCTACATGACATAACCAACCGAGCGGGATTCAAACACGGGTGGTTGCTCTGATACCAAATGTAGTGAGCCATTACACCAAAACCTCGAGGCATTAGTGAAATCCACACATGAGGATCATAACACCAAATAAGTCCTAAATAAGTTCTGCTTTCCCACTATCTCCCATGGTTAATCGCTTGATAAAGCTTAAAGCCTTGTTCACTAGTGGCATAGATGAGAAGAAGTCAAAAGTTTGGATCATCCTGACAGTCAAATTCTGTCAATTTCTAGTGTCGCGATATAATTCAGCATATACATACCAAGGACGTGTGCAACCTTATAGAGTAGAATAAAACTGATGCACCTAAAGTGAGGCAGGTAATGCTTCTTGTCCTATTTTCTAGAGTCTCTCACACTGCTAGATATGATGCTGAACAGGTTGATCATCGTGATAAGGGAAAATCTTTGTAGGTGTATTACTTCTTGAAAACCTTGTTGATAAGGCGGTCCCAATCTCTCCCCATTCCAAGATATTATCCCTATGAACCACCCAATAATGTGTTGTTGTCCCGTGTAAAGTATATGATAGCATATCTCATCTTTTAATTTGGTCAGCCCAATTTTCCTCCATGGCTTGCAAGAATCCAGCCAAATCTTCGGATCCAGTATATCGGGGTACTAGCGACCTATACATCAAACAGAGTGAAAACCACATGCTTAACTTCATGCCCCACCAATTCATAAGTACCATGAGCCCAATTATCACAAGCAATACTGGCAGTATCGCTGATTGATTGAGAACCTTCCCGATGAAGGATTCCTTCCTTAGATGGCTCATTGACCTCTAGGTCCCGAATAGCACGTATATAAATTCTGTTAAATTCCTCTTCACTCAAAGTTTCCACATATGGTATGGATTTCCCATCTGTCAATGGTAATATGATCCTTTCCTCCTTATTCTCGAAGCTGAGTTACCCCTTGTTAAACCTCAAATAAGAATTGTTTACATAACACCAAGGGCGCCCAAGTAAATTCGGGGAAGCTATCTGACTTCTGCAAGTGCTGACACTTTGAAGTCTTCTGTGAACTTGGCCCCTTGTATGGTGATAGATGCATCCTTCAAAAATCCTATGGGAGTAGGTTTTGTTATGTTTTCCATGAACAATACATTAGATGATGGTTGTAATGGAGGTCTACCCATTTCTACCCATACATCCAATGTAAGTACATTCACTTCCGCACTTATGTCAATAAAAATATTTCTCAACAACCAACCATCCACAACAACATTCAAATTGATCTCCTTATCATATTCAATGCTATCAGGGGGAAGATTCGCATGCAGTATTTGTCTTCTAGTCTCAGTTCCCGCACGTGGAGTATTCCCCTTCAACCAATTTCCCAATAAAGGAATAATATTCTCTTGGCGCAACATTCTACATACCTCTCTGATGTCATCAATATCAGATGGGGCCTTCTCTATATCCTTGTGCTCCAACTTCCGAGACTGCTCTTTCAAACACTGTATTTCACCTTGAAGGCTTCTAAGGACCTCCATAGTTTCCTAATAGACTTCTTTCTGATGAGTTAGATCTGGATACTTAGCATGCAAAACATCCTCCCTTGTGATTGTTGACTTCTATTGCAATACGTCTTTCACGTGTGCCACCTCATCTTGCATGGTTATCTTGACTGTTACTACCTTAGGTTCTAGTGTTAACTTGGGCATCCACTAATTCTCTACCACGCACTGGATTCTAACCATCCCTGCACCTTTGTTCTCTTGCTTGTGTTGCTTACTGAGATGCTCATACAAGTCTGGACACTCTTCATAACTATGCCCCTTTCCACAAAATGAATAGGAAATATTCTACAGGCATTCGCACTTATAATGGTCAGGTGAGCCGCATGTATAGTAAGTTCCTCAAGGAAATTCACCTCTTTCACCACCTCAGCCTCGTCCTCCATATCCTCCTCGATATCCCCATCCTCTTCCATGACCTCCTTCAAATCTTCCATCATTCCTATCATAGCGCGCTTGATTATTAGCCCTATCCGGATGCCCATTCTTTCCTTTAGAACTATCAGCCACACTCACCTGTCATATCCTAATATCAATGGCATCATGGATCTAGCCAACCAATCTACAATCTTCAGTATCATGAATCCTGGACCTACAAATTTTACAAAAAGAGGATACATTCTTCCTGATAACGCATTGTAGTAGGGGGCAGTGACTAGCATCATGATTCAAATGGAAAATCTCAGTCTAACAGTAATGAACATATAGATCTGTGAGGGAAACTATCATTGGTGTGGCCTTCCACTTCACAATCTATACACCAGATTCCTGAGCGCGTCTCATGAGCTGAGTTTGTTGATAATTTCTCTAACTGTTTCACCATAGCTATTATCTGAGCTTCCAAGAATGGACTAACTCCAATGTCAATACTCCCAACTGTCTCAGTGCGTAGAGATGCTTCCAATGCTTCGTATGGGTTGGTATAAGTCTTATACAATAGTGATCTTCGAAATGGAGTAATTAATCCTCCGAAAAACCATTGTGCATGTTGAATTGCATGTATGTCATAGGAGAGTTTGGATAGAAGTGTTTTAAAATGGGCATCATACTCACGTACACTTTCAATAGTTCCTTGCTTTATATCCTTAAGTGTGCTTCTACTCTTCTCCTCAAACTCTGAGATATGGAACTCTTTTAACAAAGCATCTTTCAATGTTACGTAATCAATAAAAGTTTGATTGGGATCAAACTTCCTATACCAGTTGTGTGCACGTGCCTATAATGTAGTAGCAAATTGACTTACCTTACACTCAGAAGCCATGATACCTTTTGCGTGCCACAATATTTCACACATATGAATATGTTCAGCAGCATCCTTGATACCTCTATACTCTGGGATACAAAGAGACATCTTCATATAAATGTTCTGGGGTTGTTGCGGGCCTTGACCACCCAACCCAGAACCTCCTTGGTTTTCTCTAACTCCAAAACCACCTATAACACCGCAACTAGAACTACCCATGTCTCCCGATCCTCCACCTAAAGTTGGAATAGGGCCCGTAGATGCATTTCCCTATGTCCTGACAGTGGTACTATACTAGACCCCTACAATCTATGAAGTATTTCCACTTCCAAAGGTGAATCCCACACTCAACATACTCATAGTCTATGCAGATAATGAGCCTAAAAATGTACCCCCAAAGAATAATGAATGCCATTGATGTAATTTTTGTCTAGCTTGTTTCTTCTCTTTCACTTCCTAAATGAAAACTTTGTTTACCTATTGTACTAGATACTGGAAAACCAAGAGCAAGGGCTAGGTTAGTAGGTTGGTTTAGATGCACACCCATGGCCCAGGTCATATTTGCTAGCGTGCTTCCATGTGAGGCCGAAGAGGTTTCTCTTTCATGCTTTCCTAGATGGGGGAGTTCCTAATGCTCTAGCTCTTCTTCATCCTCAATGAGCCTCAAATCCTTCACGAGCCATCTCTCTCCACAACACCATCCATTCTGTAACTTCTTGCTTCTTGCATAATTATCTCTCGCACGCGCCTCATCATACTTCAGCCGCCTCTCTTCCCTCTATCATGTTGCCGCTAGGTCTACCATCTTTCACCAATCCTATTCTTGCCCTAGCATGTGGAAATTTTTTAGCTTGTCATGGGCTTATCTTCCAAGTTTAACATTACCATAAATATCTTGATTTCCATTGGAATACCTTGTAAATACATCTCTCTAGGATACCATAGGAACTGGAACTTAGCTACCTCCAGGAATGAATAAGTTGAAACTGAATACTCTAAACTATAGCTATTTAGAACACCACAAAACCAGGTATCTACCGCGCGAGTCCAAATCAATTCAGCATCATATAGTGTTTGAAATTCCTCCTGTGTCCAACCAAGTCTACGATACCTCCAATTCCATGTAGACACATATGCAGTCAACACTCATATAATTCTATGGGAAAGATAGCAAAAAAGCTTTTGTATAAACTGTCATACAAATTCTACTCTACCGAAGTGCATGCGTTAAATTTGGATCCAGTGCTAAACCTTCATGCATATTCTCCCTCCAAATCATGAATCCATTCTTCAACGCTCGCCAAATTTATCCGGTATGTCTTCATCGTGAACCATCCTGAAAACAACTAAAAAAGATGTCCCAGCAATGAAACCAATGATGCAGCCTAGAATTTTCAGATAACACCTAGTCGCACTAGCACATCACTCAGCATAGGCTGAGTGCTCACCTGAAGCATGCCAAGGTACCAGGTCCCTCTTTATGGTTGTTGTAGCAAGATGGTAGCATGGTGAAGTGATAAGGACATATAGTTAGAAACTAATCCATCATTACACAGTTATATTGAACCAAATCTATAAAGGCATGTATTTAAGTATAAATCATCAAGAAATCAATAGCATGTAATGATAACACATATAAGACACTTTGGTTTGGCCAACATTCTTCATATATTAAATAGCACAACAATACAGAGGCTTGATACAATAATAGTCATGCATGCATAGATCTGTTACAATTATCCAGTCTCATGCACTCATGAATCTCTAACCCTTCAACACGGTCTATCAACTAGGTGATTCATCTAATATATATAGGGTGGGGAACTTTCCCTTCACCACTAACTATGTGAAAAATAGGTCGCATGCTAATAATAGCCATACACCATTTACAATTATAGCCATACATGTAAGTATGCTATCTATAGATCACTTACAGTTAACTAGAGTGATGAATCTATTCTTGGATTACTTCCATGTAAGAGTGCTTTGATATGATCCTTGAAATATAGACAAAGCGTGCGTGCAAGTCTCAGCATCACTTTGTGTGTTCTACACACCAGCCTCTGAAAATAGACTTGATCTACAAAATTGGCTAAGTCCCAAAATTTTGACTTTATACCTCCGCGCACGACGCCTTCCTATTCCTTCACGCCTTCGATCCCATCCTGTTTTTTCACGCGGACTCTGTGTGTGAGTTTTGCTAAGTGTTTTATCTGATCAACAATAATTGTAAAATTATAGAAGTTCTTTATGTCCCTAGTTTAACAAAAAATATGTTATCCAAAGTCAATTATTAGATCACAATCTCAAAATTGACTTTGATTGTAAAGGCAATAAAAATATGTGCCTAATTTGAGATAAGTCACAAAAGCTCCAATAATTGTTGCAAAATCTTCAAATGTGGGAAGAATGTTTCAGTTGGATTTTATTCAAGAAATGATCAAGAACTTGTAGCCAAGTACACATCATCAACTCAACTATAGCATCGAAGAATTGGACATGTGGTTTTTGGTTATCTTGACATACTTTGTCAATATGACATATTTAGGGGTTTACCACCACTAAAAAAGGGTACATATAGATGTCGGAATTGTTTGCCATGAAAAAAAAAATAGAGCACAATTCAAACATACTACATTTTGGGCTAATTCAGAACTTGACTTGGTGTCATACCAATCTATGTGCGGACCAATGAGACCTAGCCACTCTAGGTTTCAATATTTCACGCTCTTTGTTGATGATTTTTCAAGAAAAATGTGGATATAATGTCTTTTTACAAAAGACCAAGATCTTTAGAAAGTTTCAAGAAGCACAAATCCCTTGTTGAAATAGAGTTAAGGTAGGAAAATTAAAACACTCCACTTAGATCGAGGGGGGGAATACACTAGCAATGAGTTTAATAATTTTTTGAAAACACATGGCATTCATCGTCAAATGCCTCCTCCTCACACACCGTAACAAAATGGTTTTTTTGAAAGGTGAATTCATACTATCATGGATATGGTGCAATGTATGATTGGTGATGTAAGTTTACAAAAAAAAATTGGGCCGAAGTAGCTAAATGACAAAAGTCTATTTACTAAAGAGAGTTCCCAATACAGCTCTTGATGGAATAACACCATCAGGAAGCATGGTCAGAGCATAATCCATCTATTTCAAACCTTAGAGTTTTTGGATGTAAAGTGATTATGCACATTCCTAAGAAATAAATAACTAATCTCAAGATATGAAATCAGATTAACATATCTTTTTAGGTATACAGTGATGAAGCACTTGGATACAAACTTATGGATCCAAAAACAAGGAGGGTATACACTAGTTAGGATGTTGAGTTCTTTGAGAATAAATAAGTAGATTCTCCTTCCATACACTCACATGATTAAAAAATCATCCCTATAGTGATAACAAAGGATGGTAATCACTTGATAACAACAGTGATGATGGGGAAGATGGTGAAATTCAACCTCCCACAAGAACCACTAAAAGTATGCCTACATGGTATACAAGTATGATGAGAGATGCCAAATTGGATAGTGTCCCTTGACATATCTACCACTAGAACGAGGACTCATAGTATGGATAGAAATGATGTCAACTTGGCCTTAATGGGTAATGTTTTTGAAACTACTGAGCCATCCACAATTTCAGAAGCCCTACAGTCTAAACCTTGGAAATATGCTATGGATGCAAAATATAAGTCACTTATGAAAAATAATGCATGGAAAATTAAAGATCTTCCACCAGGGAAAAATTTGATTGGATGCAGATGGATCTTCAAAATGAAGTACAAAGCAGACAAAAAAATTGATAAACACAAGGGTAGACTAGTTGCTAAAGGAGATTTGCTCAAAAATAAGGCATTGATTATGAGGAAATTTTTTCTCCCACAACTAAGATAAAAACTTTCAGGTTAATATTTTCTCTAGCTACGTAATTTGGTTGTAAAATACACCAATATTGATGTGAAAAGTTCCTTTCTTAATGGTGATTTACAGAAACAAGTTTACATGACTCAATTAGAAGGTTTTTTCATACCAAGTAAAGAGGAAAAGGTATTAAACTCATAAAATCACTATATGGTCTAAAGCAGTCTCCAAGGGCATGGTACATAAAATATTGATGAGCATCTCATTCAACACAGATTCAACATGATTATATTCGATCCTAATATCTATCTCAAATAAAAGGAGGATATAGTGATCATTGTAGTATATGTCGATGATCTAGTCATCACTAGAGGATCAGTGAGGATGATTGAGTCAACAAAGAAAGATCTAACATGATCATTTGACATGACCGATCTTGGGCTTCTACATTATTGTCTTAGAATTAAAGTTTGGAAAAGAGAAAATCATATCTTTGTGTCAAAATTGAAATACACCAAGACAATGCTCAAGAAATTCAAATATGATGGATTGTAAGCCATTTTCCATACCTATGGAGACAAGACTTCAACTGTTTCGAATAGATCCATCACCATAAGTAAATGTAACTATATATCGGAAGTTGATCAACAGTCTCATCTACTTGACTTACACTAGGCCATATATCAGCTATGCTGTCAGCTATCTTTCACGGTTCATGAAAGAACCAAGGGTATTGTTATCCAGAAAGTAAGCTCATGTTGATTTTTAGTTACATCAGCACCCATTTTCCTCCTTATTTGACTTCAATACAAGATTTATAATAACTTCTTCTTGATAGGATATTCAGATTCAGATCATGTAGGAAACATAGATGATAGGAAATCCACTTTAAGATTTGTATTGTTTTTGGGATCTTTACCAACATCATTTGGTGAGTAAGAAGAAAACTAAGTCCTTCTGAAGATCCTCGTATAGAATCAAATATCACGGGCCGACAGGCCTTAGAAGTTGTCTAGCCAAATGATATGGCTCGACATATACTTGGGGAAGGACTTTTCGCCATACCACAGGGAAGATCCAACGGTCCGACATGTTGAGAACAAACGAGTAGTATAAATTATTGGCACTTTGGAATTTTGCACAAAAGGCACCAAGTTACACATTTTCGAGCCCGTGGGCCCAACGTAGGTTTCCTTACACAAGCATGTTCAAAACATGTAAATGCACAATTTTGGGGCTACGGAGGAAATTTTGTCCAAGTGGAAGATTCGAAGCAGCGTTGCAGATGTCTTCGCCAAAAGTGAATTTTCGAGGTAGCGTTGAGGCTTGCAGAGAGATTTCTACACTTTTACATTTTTTGCACAAATTGCATGAAGTTACAAATGCGGGCCCGCAAGTAATGAGGAAGGTAGCTTAATTCACCAAATAGTTGATATGTGAAGTGGCGGGCTTGTGGGCTTGCAGGAGTACTTTTACACTTTTGCAATACTTTGCCAAAAAGATGTCAATTTCATATTAGTTGAGCCCGTAGTTGCTTATGGGCAACTAAGTGATAGTGTTCTCATCCCTATGTTTGTGGGATCATTTTCTATGTTGCATATTTTTTACCTAGATTTTTCGATGAAAAGGAGCAAGTATGGGCATTTTGGGCCCAAATGTTATTCCTACATATTTGTAAGATTACGTGATTTGTTGGCGTCATTTATTGTATGGATTTTATTCAAAGTACTCCAATATGGGCTATAACTATTTCAGATCCAGTGCTCGAAATTTTTGTAATGCTTTATTTTCATATTAGGTTGGAAAGATCTCAAGCACCTCTTGTTTCTATGTAAAAGCTTCTAAGAATAAAATATATTTTTCAAATATTCATTGTCAAGAAAAAAAATGAGTTTCCTATAAAAATGCACAGGCTTTAGGATGGATATAATTTTGCAACCATGTACGAGCACTCAGATATTTCTAATTATATATTTTCCATTCTTCCTAACTCATTCAGAACACGCCAAAAAGAAATTTTTAAGTTCAAGTGACTTTTAGCGTATGTAATTATCCTTACCTCAAATTTATGCTTATGTAGGATAATTATTAAAACCACCAAATATGTCAATAAATATTCCTAAACTAAGTTGGTTTATGACTTGGCTTTGAATACTAGTCCTGTGATGGATTTAGTCTTTCAACATAGTTGTGTTGAGTTATGCTTATTGTTATGTGGAAATCTTGATGATAGTCCTTTCTGGAGTTAACTTAACTACCGGTATCCAGCTTTTAGAGATACTTAATCCTAAAGTACTTGAATTAGGTAGTAGTTGCACTTCCTAAATCCCTGCAGGGATATTTACATATTTCACATATTGAATAATTGGAAGAATATTTATGTATAGTACTGTATTGAGATCTATGGATTACCTGAAGGATGTCTATAAATGGTATTTTAGAAAACTTTTTTTTGAAAATAGGGTAATGTGGTGTACTATTATCATCTAAGTGAATTTCACGACTTGAAAAAATATTATTTTCAACAAAAAGCATGGTTCTCAAATTCTATTACATGATGTAGACATAAATATTCTATAAGAATTTCTTTGTAAGTAAGTAGTTTGATTATTTTGGATGTATTTGGAAACTATTGGTGGGGCATAGGGGTTTCTACAACCCATGCTATTTTTTATGCAAAACAGAGTGCATCATTCAGATTTGGAAGGTACCAAAACCATATGAGATTGAAGGTATAAAGATCAATCCGAAGGTTTGGAGAAGAGTCAAAAATTGATCATTCATTAAATTTTTTTGCACATTTCTTCAAAGAACATTATAGAGACAAAGTCAAATAAATTCTAATACCGTATAGATATCAAGACCATACATATGTTTTGACCTAGTTATACAATTTTGACTAGGGACAATTTTAGGTTCTAGTTTTAGAAATGAAGCACTTTATTCAAAGTTTGTATTAATAATTTTACTTTTTGGGCGCATATCTTTTATCCATTGGATGTAAGCATGTACCTTTATTATTCATGTTTTTTACTTTGGATATTGCGGTTATTGGATAGAGTAGGTATTTACCTTAGCTCATGTTCACCTAGGTACTTTATTTACCTTTATTGTATTTATCCTCACCCACTTATGTGTGTGGATATTTCTTTTATCTTATTTAGATATTAGGATGGATATTATCTAGTCCATTAGGTATAGTTCTTACCCTTGGATCTATGGTATTGACTAGATCCATTGATGTCTAGTTCTCTCCTAAATCTATGGTCTTGACTAGTTCTTTGATGACTAGTTATTTCCTTGATTTATGGCTTGATCTATCGACCTTGACGTAGTTCTTACCCTTGTTATTTTTTTATTATTTAAGCAAGGCCTGCATTTCAATGTATTGCATTGAGTTCCATAATAATATATGATATTGTTTCTCGTTTATTTGCAAAGGTTTTATGTAAAGTTATTCTGGCATTGCTTTCATATCCATTGATATAGGCATGGTGTTTGATTATGCATCTCTGTTCTTGGCTTGGTACTATTGTGGTTTTGGATCATTCCTTTCATGGTATCAGAGCTAGAGATTGTACACTGTTGGCATCCGTCTGTAAGTTTTATTTTGCAAATAAATGTACCTTCATATATTCATATATTTGGGATTTGGTCATATTTTGTTGCTAGTGTGCATTTTTATGCAAAGCAGAGGCTTCCATTAGATCTGGAAGGTGTGAAAACCGTAAGATCGACTGTAAACTTGGCCATTTTTGTATGCAGTCATTTTTTGTGGTTTCTTTATTGGTGAAAAAAGTACATAGGTTTGCCTCGAGATTCACACCACATAGGTTAAGAAACTGTGAAAATATTTTTCTAGGTTTTTTGGATTTCTTGACATCTACATTGGGTTTTATTCTGGTGAGGCAGAGCTTTTTTGGTCATTGCGTGCAAAATAATTTCAGTTCTTTCCTTTTTTGGCAAGGTTCCATAGATTCCTATGTACATTTTTTTGTATTTCAGAAAAATTCGCAGACTGCTGTTTTAGTGGGGAAGGTCATTTTAAATAACAGAAAAATATTAAAAAGCTTGTATATCTTTTTCTCGGTAACTCGGTTTCAAGTGTTATTTTTTGCAAAAGTGCTTACTTGCTTTGTCGTACTCTTTCCATTGGAAGTATTTATTTTGAGACTTGCACTATAATTATAAAGTGTCAAATATGGAGAAGTGTTGTAATCAATTGTGGACACAATTTCGGCTGAGCCTGACGTCCTAAACTTTTGGGAGTTACATTTTGTATCTATCATGGATTTTGAGAATGATATGCTTTTCTTTGAAGTATGTGGACTTCAAGAGGATATTGTAAAATTTGTGGAAGAAAATAGATCGCTCAAGAAGTGAAATTCTCTTCTACAATCACTCATTCACGATAAGGATACAATAATAAACTTCCTACATAAAAAACAAACTTGCTAGTATACAGCATCACCATCATATTGTGGACAACCATATCCATACTCGTAGTCCACTTGCAGATGTTTCTCTTGTACCCACTAACATTGATCAACTAGTCTTTGAGCCTGAACCTACTTTTGATGCTTCTAAACTTGTGAGGCTTGTTGTACTGCATGCTCTTATACATCTGTGCCTATTTGTAGTGCCGCAAAAAACGACGACGATGACGATCCAAGAACTTGCTTCCACAAACATATAACCCGAAAATCGACTAAATTTTTTTTGAAAATTATTTTACTTCATTTCCATGATTCATGTCCTGCATTTATTAGAGAGAAGTTTGCTAAACGTCTTTAGTGTCATATCTTATGTTTCGTCATAATACAATTGTTCTATAATCTTATATGATGGCCCGTTTGCAAATAAATTCTTTCAAGATAATGTATTTGTACATGCACTTGACAGGCATCCAATAGTTTTATATTTTACATTTGAGGTATAATATTTAGTCTTTATTTAGAATACATAAATACTATATGTACATTTAAAATCTCAAAACGAGATATATTATTTACATCATAGTAAGTAAAAGTAATATAATTTAATATCAATTATTACGTCCTAAAAATTTGAATATTTAACACATTGCCTATCTATAATAATTTCGTTACTTATAACAATTAAAAAATTCTTTGTCATATATATCTACTCCCACTTCTATTATTTTCTATTGTTGTCTTAACACTATTTGATTATATATACGTATAATATTAATTGTGATACACATTATGATCATTTTTTTTTTAGTGATTAAGCCTAAATATTCTCTATATCTTTATCTCATACATCTTATCTTACACACATTTTTACACTAAATAATACTTATTCACTTAACATTTAACCTAGTGTCACCATTTATTATAACTTATAGTGATACTCATTAAACATCTATATGTCTCAGTATTTATACTGCAGTCACTAATTATAACTTATATTCACATACAACTCACGTATATTTTTTTTATATATGTTATACGCTACTATTTTTTTTTTTCATTATACACAAGTATAAGTCATTGGAGCATATTAGATAATCATAATAAAATAAATTGATTATTTATATAACATATCAATGAGAGTGTGTAACAGTGCTTCAAAAATTGAAAAAAAGTAAAAGGGGCAAGAGTTTTACGGTGGGAAAATCATTCGAATTTGGGTTTGAAAACAAGATTGGGGTGGGTGGCTTTAATGGCCACCTGCCATAACATTGAAATTCCATCTCTTGCGTGCGTGTTAACAACTCCTGTTGGGTCTGCATGCCTTCATTCATGGCATTGTGGATTCAAATCAGATCTATGAGTAGCGGCACCCTTTGGTCTATCCACTATGGTCGGCCTCCATTAATACTCTGCCATACATGGTGTAGGAAGAAGTGTAGGTTCAGGATGAAGCTGCAGGCTAGTGAGAAAAGGCATATTGACTGTGGTCCCCTTATTCGGCCCTGGCCGCGTGGACAGAGGATGGTGGTTAGGCGGAGCTGCAGGCGGCGAAAATGGTGTGTTACCTCCACTTCCATTGGGTGCTGCGAGGTGTGCCCATGGTATCCATGGCCGCTACCTGCAGCGGCAACTGCACAGTATGGCAAAGCCTTCTTGAGCGCTTCCTCCAGCAGGTTGTCCAACTATGTTGCTATCTGTTCAGTAACGAAAGCAACTTCAAATCCGGGATTCGCCTTCAAGAGTCTTTTATCAAAATCGATTAAGGAGCAGTGAGGGTGTGGCGAGGCGACCCGAAGGAAACTATTACAAGGATCTTCTATCTGAGACCTTGCCTGTTTTACAAGGTAGCTCGTGGAGAGAGACTCACAGAGGTGGATCTGTTTCATATCAGAATATTCATGAAGCATAATTTCTTTTGCAATTATATGAGCATTTCCGCGTGATTTTTATTACAGTCTACTTGCAAATTAGTGCGAACGTTGCAATGCAAATTTGGACAGTCTTATTACATGCATGTAGGATTTTATATGTATTCTAGCACAGTTTGATTGGCATTGGTATGAACGTTTTGAGACCTTGGGAAGCGTCGTAAACACTTATTCATACGCAGGTTCCTTAGCATATATTTAATTAATATTATGTCTTGGCTGTAGTTCGTATTAATATACTTAGTTAATACAAATAAATATTAATGGTATATTGTTATAATTAGAATTTTAAAAATAGTAAATACATTAGTTGTAATATTACTTAGATATGAATTATATTGAAAATATTAGTTTCCTTATTATGTATTAAGGAGTATTGGGTAATAAACTTAATAAGTTTAAAGTCTTTCATTAAAATTTCCTTCTACACAATTTAATAAACATTGCATGGATTTCAAATAGGTTGATTTCATACCTTTAATAATTTGCAAATGGAAATAATTTTAAATGGGGAAGAACTAATAGTAGCTAGAACTAAAATTACTTCATTGGCATATTGAAAGCTATCTTTATTTAAGTCTTTCCATCAACAATGAAGAAGAGAAAATACACTAACATTCCACTTTTTCAATACATCTCTTTTAAGCAACAAAATGGAATTTAATGTATATAAATTTTTTTGGTAAATTTCCCAACATCCCTCAAGAGGTTTTCAACAATATTTCCATTAAGTTTTAAAGCAAGAACTACTAACATTTCAACAAGATCAACATACTCATATGAGGTTCCAAGCCAAGTTAAAGGAGAATAAATAGATTGTCTTTCTTTCAACTTTTAATTCCATCCACATTACAACCTTACTAATGAAGTTCAATACAACTTTCCTTCAAAATCTTGTTACAACATTTTCCACTTAATGTGGGAACATTTTACAATAATGGAAACTAAAACACAAAGCATTATTACACTTTTCCTCCACTCAAGGTGGGTAAACATACAAGGTGGTTTCACATTGTCATCTACAAGGCTCCAATGCTACAACATCAACAAGGTAGCTCCTCCAATAGTTTGCTTGATTCACAACAAAATAAGGGGAGAGGCAACGCTCTCCTCCCAACCAAGATACCCAATGGAGAAGAGAAGCCATCCTCTCCATTGGCCCCCAAGCCCCAACCACATTACAATGGGAGAAAATCCAACTCATGGCAACTACTAGCTTCCACATAACTCAACATAAAATTTCACATTCATTCCATAATCCTTCAAAACAAAATCAACAACACAACAAGAGGGAAAACAATCACAACAACAAGTCACAAGGCTTATCAAGAAAGCCATAAGAGTAAGACCTATGGGGAGGCCACTTATGTCTCCCAATGGGAATGGGTGCCACCTAAAAGCCTCCAATGCAAAACACAATACCCCTAACAACTCTTATGCCTCCCTCAAGTACCCCTTATCCCTCCATTCACTCTTATGCCTCCCTCAACTCTTATGGCTCCCCCAAATTAAGAACAATAAGAAAATGCAAGCATTTCTCATACTAGGTGGGCACCCAACCCAAACTCCCTCCTCAAGAAAATGATCTCTTATGCCTCCCTCAATTAAACTCCCCATAGTCTCCTCCCACTCCCAACTTAGGCATTCTACCCATTCCCAACAAGCATTGCAACAACAAAATTCAACACAACATATGTACTCATTCATATAACAAAAGGAAGAAAACATAATACAAACAAAGGTGAAGCTCCTACCTTTCCATGGTAGAGCTTGTTCCAAGTATGAAGTCTCAAATCCCTCCAAAGATCAAGAAAGCATCCACAAGCTCCAACAAAATTCCCACAAGTATCAACAAGCTCCAAAAATCCACAAACTCCTTCAAAATCCTCTCCTCTCAAAATACAAAAGACTAAAAATGAAACTTCCAACCCCCAAAACAAACAAGAGGATCAAATAAATAGAGAAAAGAGAGGGAGGGATGATGTGGCTCCAAGTAGGATGCCACCTCCTTTTCCCTCCACTCCACATCATTTGGTCAACATCATATTCCAATGCACCATTAATAAGTGGTTGAAAGAAAGGCAAGCACCTTACACACTCCAACTAAGCCCACTCCCTCAAAGGACAAAATTAAATTTTGAAAGAAAGTGCAATTAATATTTTACCCTTTTTATCCCCCCAAAACACCTAAAAGACCCTAAATTTGGCCTTCCAACCCATAGGTAGGGTTGGCATGGAGTTTTAAGAGGTGTGGGACAAGTTTGACTTGTCCCACAAGCTTTGAAATTTGGCCTCTAAGGCCAAATTCGAGTTTCCCATGTGGGGTAGAGTGTGCTACACTCAAAACTCAAACACACATCAATCCACACAAAATCCCAAGTAAATCAAGCCTAATAAATGAACTCTCTTTGGTCATATCCCTTAATTATTTTAGGACAATTCAAATTAGCTTAATTAAGACACTACAACCCATGGCTAACAAAGGGGTAAACTCCAATCCAAAGAATATGAATAATAACACAAGTAAAATTTCACTTACTAAGAGCAACACATACTAACATAATAAAAAGAGAAAAATAAAACAAAACAACACATGACCCCTAGGTCACAATTTTTTTCCTAACCAAATAATTCTAACACACACACACAATTACTTGTTGCCATGGTGACCTTAGCTGGATTCTTCTCAAATTCCGATGTGGTTGGTCTCCACTCCCCAATATTGTTGTGAATATAATATACCTGCAGAACAGAGAATACCTCCTTCGGCCTGTTGGCCGCATTAAAACATTCATGCCAAATATACAATATAATCTAAAATAAACGACACATAATTTACTATCATCTATGCAAGTACGATATCACTTACACTTTCTAGCACATTTCTATTCCACATTTCATTTATGTCAAAACGATCATCACATTAGTCCAATTATCAAGTTCTACTCAATATGATTAAACATATCACATGTCATAATTAAAGATAAATAACCATGTCAAAAGTATACAAATATCATCATCAAATGTCCACCAGTAAACCATATGCATCATATAAAGATCAAATCAATAACAGTCCAATGTCTATGATATCTACTAGCATGCTAAATCAAGAAGCCATAATACATCCATAAGTGAAGTAATCAGTCTCGAAAACAACAAAACAAAATGCAAGTTTCGAAGGGAAGGGTGGGCACCCAACCCAAACTCCCTCCTCAAGACCCCTTATCGGCTCCACTGATCTCTTATGCCTCCCTAAGAAAATCCGCAAGCCGGTTCGCGTCCTTTTAGTGGGCAAACTGTCCCCATAGTCTCAGTTATCCCACTCCCAACTTAGGCATTCTACCCATTCCCAACAAGCATTTGTTCAAACAACAACATTCAACACAACATAACCGCCTGATACTCATTCATATAACAAAAAGAAGAAAACATAATACAAACAAAGGTGAAGCTCCTACCTTTCCATGGTAGAGCTTGCTCCAAGTATGAAGTCTCAAAACCCCCCAAAGATCAAGCAAGCATCCACAAGCTCCAACAAAATTCCCACAAGTATCAACAAGCTCCAAAAAATCCACAAACTCCTTCAAAATCCTCTCCTCTCCAAAATACAAAAGACTAAAATGAAACTTCCAACCCGCAAAACAAACAAGAGGATCAAATAAATAGAGAAAAGAGAGGGAGGGATGATGTGGCTCCAAGTAGGATTCCACCTCCTTTTCCCTCCACTCCACATCATTTGGTCAACATCAAATTCCAATGCACCATTAATAAGTGGTTGAAAGAAAGGCAAGCACCTTACACACTCCATCTAAGCCCACTCCCCCAAAGGACAAAATTAAATTTTGAAAGAAAGTGCAATTAATATTTTACCCTTTTTATCCCCCCAAAACACCTAAAAGACCCTAAATTTGGCCTTCCAACCCATAGGTAGGGTTGGCATGGGGTTTTAAGAGGTGTGGGACAAGTTTGACTTGTCCCACAAGCTTTGAAATTTGGCCTCTAAGGCCAAATTCGAGTTTCCCATGTGGGGTAGAGTGTGCTACACTCAAAACTCAAACACACATCAATCCACACAAAATCCCAAGTAAATCAAGCCTAATAAATGAACTCTCTTTGGTCATATCCCTTTAATTAGTTTAGGACAAATTCAAATTAACTTAATTAAGCCACTACAACCCATGGCTAACAAAGGGGTAAACTCCAATCCAAAGAATATGAATAATAACACAAGTAAAATTTCACTTACTAAGAGCAACACATACTAACATAATAAAAAGGGAAAAATAAAACAAAACAACACATGACCCCTAGGTCACAATTTTCCCTTAACCAAATAATTCTAACACACACACAATTACTTGTTGCCATGGTGACCTTAGTTGGATTCTTCTCGAATTCCGATGTGGTTGGTCTCCACTCCCCAATATTGTTGTGAATATAATATACCTGCAGAACAGAGAATACCTCCTTCGGCCTGTTGGCCGCATTAAAACATTCATGCCAAATATACAATATAATCTAAAATAAACGACACATGATTTACTATCATCTATGCAAGTACGATATCACTTACACTTTCTAGCACATTTCTATTCCACATTTCATTTATGTCAAAACGATCATCACATTAGTCCAATTATCAAGTTCTACTCAATATGATTAAACATATCACATGTCATAATTAAAGATAAATAACCCTGTCAAAAGTATACAAATATCGTCATCAAATGTCCACCAGTAAACCATATGCATCATATAAATATCAAATCAATAACAGTCCAATGTCTATGATATCTACTAGCATGCTAAATCAAGAAGCCATAATAAATCCATAAGTGAAGTAACCAGTCTCGAAAACAACAAAACAAAAAATGGTGTCGAAGGGAAGTGGGCACTACATCCCCCTCCCTTAGACTCGAACTTCCTCTTGGAAGTCACTAGAAAAGGTGTGGAAACTGTCCTCGTAGCAAAGTAGCATCCTCCCAAGTAGTTGCAGTCTCATCATACCTGTCCCATTGGACCCAAACCTGATCAATCTCTCTGCCGCGAAGGCCCAGGGTCCTGCGCTCTATAATGCGTACGGGCTCCACCATCACCTGCCCCTGATCCTGCACCTGCAATGCAGGTCCAATCTAGCACATGAGAAGGATCAGAAAATATATCTCCTAAGCACAGAAACATGAAACACATCATGGACGCGAGATAAGCTAGGTGGCAATGCTAGACGATAGGCCAAGGGACCGAGGTGCTCCAAGATCTCAAAGGGACCCACAAACCTAGGAGCAAGCTTAGAACCTTTTCCGTAACGGATAGGGCTCTTATGCGGTCTGACACGAAGAAACACCTTCGTGCCTACCTCAAAACTGTGATCTGTCCTATGCTGGTCTGCATACTTTTTCTGTCTGTCCTGCGCCTCCTGCAATCTCTGTCTGATCAAGGTAACCTGCTGCTCCATATCCTATAATAATGCTGGCCCAAGGGAAACCCTGTCCTCAATCCTATCCCAACTAAGAGGTGTCCTGCACTCTCTACCATATAAATCCTGAAAAGGAGCCATGCCTATCGAACTCTGGAAACTATTATTGTAGGCAAACTCCACCAAATACAGATACTCCTCCCATCTCGACTGATGATCCATCACGTACATCCTGAGCATATCCTCCAAAATCTGATTCACCCTCTCTATCTAAATCCATCTGTCTCAGGGTGATAAGATGTGCTGAAATTAATCCTCGTCCCGAGAACATACTGCATGGTGGTCCAGAAATGGGAGGTGTACAAAGGGTCGCGGTTGCAAATGATCTTCCACGGAATCCCATGTAATCTGACAATCTCATCAAGGTATACTCGTGCCACAACACTTGCTGTATAGGTGGTCTTTACTGGAGAAAAATGAGCTACCTTCGTCCAATTTATCTACCGTTACCATGATGGCGTCCAGTGATGGTATCTTGACGTAGGTAATGCCAACAATGAAGTCCATGGAAATGGTGTGTCCCACTTCTACTCCGGTATGGCGTGAGGATAGAGAAGGCCAGTTGGATGCTGATGCTCAGCCTTCACCCTCTGGAACTCTAAACAGCGTGACACAAACAAAGCTACATGTCTCTCCGAAGTCCTCTCCAAAAATACAACTGTCTCAGGGTGGCGTGCATCTTCTTCACCCCGGGATGGGCTGAATAAGGTGCACGATGAGCCTCTATCAAAATATTCATGTCTCAAGCGTCCATCTATAGGAACATAAATCCGACCTACTATGTCTTGTAGAAGACCATCTACCTCTAATGAAAATCCATCAAATCTCGCCTCAAGGGGTCTCTGAGACTCAATCTCTACTTGGCTGCAAGGTAGAAACTATCATGAGGAAGCTGCTGCAAGATCCTACTCTATGCAAATCTGTGCCCTACTAAGGTGGCCATAGCCACATGTCTCCGTCTACTCAAGCAATCTTGACAACCACATTCTCCTTCCCTTTCACATGCTCTGTCTCCATGTCATACCTCACAGAGTAACTCCATCCAACGCAGCTGACGAGAAAGTTGAGATTGGGCTATCGTGAAGAGGTGGCCTTCAAGACTCAAGTGATAAGTCTTGAGTGTAAATCTCCGGCCAAGAAGAAAATGCTCCACCGCACTAAGGCATGTACTGCACTGATGCAAGCTCAAGGTCATGGGTCGGATAATTGCACTCCCAGCTACCAAATAAAACATTGAGTCTGAACCCGACCACGTTTTGTTAAAGGAAATCGATCAATATCCTCATTAAATTCAGACACACCTCCAAGATCCTGGTATGTGTCAGGCATCGGAGCCACGACATCCAACGGTCACCAATTTTGTGCGATTTCGTTGAGAAATGCAAGAAGTTATGTGCCTTCTGAGTGCGGGGCAGCTATCCTTCAGTGTACTTGCAGGCGTTTTCATATCTATTTGACGGGAATGAATTCATTGACTTTCTGACTGGAGCCGAAGTGATGGGGTATGTTATCCGAGAATATATCTACCCTCATTAAAAATAATACTGGAGTACCCTAGCTAGGACTGACTGGAGCGTAGAGGACGTCGTGCTCGTTCACTAGAAAGTCCTAGCCATTTTGTGAAAATCGGAGCTCGGAGTCTTAGAAGTTATGGCCGTTTGATAGATTCGCCAGGTCAAACGTTGACTGTGGCCTCTTCTGTCTACACCTCATTTTGAAAGAACGCGCACTTCTCCACGCATCCCCTAAAGGCGTACTTTTTTCCTGACTGTCCCGGATTGAAAAACTCTTCCTTCGGGCGATCCGCGCTTCTCCTCGTGATCCTCACGCGTCCGTCGCGTAAATCAAAATTTTGTCCTGGCCGAACCTTCACCTATTTCACAGCGATCACGTCCCACACGTCCCTCGCGTACTTTTGTCTCGGCATGTCCCGGATGAAAAACTCTTAAACACTGCGGGCGCATTCAGTCAAACTTTTGCATCCCACGCGTACCACTCGCGTACTTTTAGTCCCGGCCGATACCTTCGCCTATTTCGGAATGCTTTCTTGTGAGTCCCACACGTCCCTCGCGTACTTTTGTCCCGGCTGTCCCGGACGAAAAACTCTTCCTTCAGGCCATCCGCGCTTTCGCGTCCCTCGCGTACTTTTGTCCCGGCCGAACCTTCGCCTATTTCGCGCTTTTGCGTCCCACACGTCCCTCGCGTACTTTTGTCCCGGCTGTCCCGGAGACTAAGACTTAGCCATTTTTTGTGATTTTTCCTGGCCCGAGCCTGTCTTCTTGAGGGGTGAATTTTGGATAACATGCCCTCAAGCTGCAACTTGAGCTCACATAACTCAGGAGTAGTCATCCGATAGGGTGCTCGTGAGATAGGCTCTGCACCCGGAACTAAATCTATATGGAAATCTATCTCACGTGGGGGAGGTAACCCTGGTAGCTCCCCTGGGAACACATCAGCAAACTCTGATAAGATGGGATAGTCATCGAGGGAAGGTCCTCTTGACTCATCCTCTGATCTGTCGCTGAATGTAATAGCAAACAACTGACAACCCCGTCGCGCACACCGCTTAAGCTGCATAGCGGAGATGGTGCGAATGGATACGGCCCTCCTAACTCCTGATATCACTGACTCTACTCCAAGATCATCTATGCAAACGATAGTCTTATGGTAACAATCCACTCTAGCTCTGTGAGCGAACAACCAATCCATGCCTAAAATGATGCCATAAGATCCTAATGGAAGGATCCGAAGATCAGAAGTAGTGGTGAAGGGTCCCAAATCCACTACACACTCCTTAACTAAGGAGTCTACAGAAATTTTGGCTCCAGAAGCCATCTCAACGTCCCAACTACGGCCCTACCTAACTGCCACTAGCCTATAACGCTCTACTAAGGATGGTGCAATAAAAGAATCAGAAGAACCAGAATCAAATAATATAGAGGTGGAAATACCACCAATACTACCTGTCATCTCAATCACAGTACTCTGATGCTCAGCCTGGCGGTTCTCGACCGCTGCGTAGATCTAATGACTCCGTGCCATATCTCCAACAGTAGGCTCTGAGCTCTGCGTCTTACCCTTGTTAGGGTTCTGTGGGCAATCTCTCCAATGATGTCCAACAACACCACAACCATAACAGCTTCCTGGTCCTCTCCAGTGGGAAGCAGCTCCAGCTGGTACTCTAGATGACTGAGCTACAGATCCTGACAATCCGGCTATGGACTGCTGAGGTCTCTGCTGACGAGCTCCTGCTGACTGAGCTCTCGGTGCACCCTGTGTCCTGATGGGACCCCTAGGAGGAGGCCCCATACTACGTCCTCTCTGTGCATCAAATCTCTGAGGAGGTCGGTAAGGTGGGCAGGTCTGTTGCTGCTGCTGTTGTGGTGGCCTGAATGAAGCTTGCCCTGAACTCTGTCCACCCCGTGGAGGAGGAACTGACCCCTTCGACCTACCATCCTACATCTGCTGGATACGGCTCTGAACTCTGTCTCTAGCCTGCTGCGTCTTCCCCCGTGTCTCCTCTACAATATAGGCCTTCTCCACGGCCTCTGCTAATGTCTGTGGGCAGTGAATGCGCACTGCACCACCTAAATCCAAGTTTAGGCCCCAGAATGAACCTGTGAATCCATACCTGCTCATCTTGCATATAGTCGACGTACTGGAGTAGGTCCAGAAATCGACTCTCATACTCAGCTACTGTCATCGATGCCTGACGGAGGTCATGAAACTTGTCTATCCGCTGCTGTATAAATCTCCTGGGTAAATACCTGCTCCTGAAACGCTCCTCAAACAGCTCCCAGGTAATCGTCTCCAAGTCAACATGGAGCTTCTGCTCCTCGGTCCTCCACCAGACTCCTGCTCCATCCTTCAGAAGATGGATTGCAACATGAGCTTTTGTGTTGCTAGTACAAGGGCAGAGCTTGAAGCATCCGCTCAAGCTCACCAACCAAGCCTCTGCCTGAAAACCACCTGTATCACCCGAATAGTGAGATGGTCGTAGCTTCAGGATCTCCCTGATATGGTCTGCAGCTGATGTATGATGAATCCTAGGTCTCTCTGTATGCTCCTCCCTCTGTCTAGGGCTCCGAGACTTGTCCCTATGTCCTGAGATCCTGTCCCCATGTCCTCTCTGTGGTGACTCTGCCCTAGCCGACTCCGCACGGAAGTTCTCTGCCCTGTGCTCCTCGCTGTGTCAAGGGGATGCCTGGGCATCTACTGATGGCTCCAAACTATGTCTTGCAAGTCGTCCTCCCAAGGGCTCTCCGCGTATAGCGGCATTGACATCCTGGAGTGTCTGCAAGATCTGAGGTAGAATGGCTGCTACGGCCTGCTCTGGCGGTGGTATATCTAGGTCTATATGAAGAGACCCCTCGCCCAATCTGTGCCTCCTGCACAGATCAAGGCGAGAGTTAGTTCATTGTTCTAGGTCTTGTGCCAATTTTCTAAATTTGTTGTTTCCTATAATTATCAACATTGTGGTTTTATATATTAAAAAAAAATCAACTCTGCACTAGGTTAAATGTTCATGTTTCATGTTTTCTGCGTGTGCCCAAGGGTCCAAGCTTCGAACCCCCGGCTCTGATACCAAAATGTAACGCTAGGAAAACGACGACGATCCAAGCACTTGCTTCCACGAACATTTAACCCAAAACAATACGACTAAATTTTTTTTTTAAAATTATTTTACTTTTTTCCATGATATCATGTCAATGCATTTATTAGAGGAAAGTTTGCTAAAAAAAATAGTCTTTAGTTTCATATCTTATGTTTTCTTCATACTAGCAATTGTTCTCATAAGGCTTGATATGATGAGCCATGTTTGCAAATAAATTCTTTCAAGATAATGTATTTAATGGAATGCCACTTGACAGACATCCAATAGAATTTATATTTTACATTTGAGGTATTTCAATATTTAGTCTTTATTTTGAATATATAAATACTATATGTATATTTACAAATCTCATCTAAGGAGCATATATTATGCACTCATTCATAAAGTCATAGGAATAGGGTTCAATATCAATTTATCGTATAAAAGGTTAAGAATATTTAAGAGGGTAAAATTTACAAATCTATAAAGGAAAAACTTTATTATCTTATCAAAAAGACAATTCATTATTAATATATATCAAAAATAAAATATATTTTCTAATTGTTATGAAGTTCCAAATCTTTTGATTATACCCACCTACACATATTAATTGTAAACATCCCTTGATCAATATTTTTCAATGAGATATAATAGCTTCATTTATATCATTAGTCAAGTATAATCTTATTTTGACAACGGTTTATTAACTAATTAATTTCTTCACTTAGATTTTACCTAGTGGGAAAACCTTCATATTATAAGCTTAGACTCAGTGAAGCAAGCTCACTTAAACATGGCTTTAGGGCATCAGTATTTGGTGACTTTAATGTCCACCTAAGCTATAAAATATTGGACATTCAACCTCCACTTATATTTGCCTTAGGTGTGTTCGTGGAAGGGTCTACATATTCCTTTTTATTGGCAAAAAATTTGGAGCAATTTTGTGTAATCATCTAAAATAAGTGATTATATGATACATCAAATGTGGTTCTCATTCGCAATATTTGAATCAAAAGCCTAAAGGGTTTGCAAGAGTTTTACGACCTGGGAAAATCATTTAATCGAGGTTTGAAAACCTACCCCTGGGGTGAAACAGTGGCTTTAATGGAACCTGCCATAACACTAAACCCCCTCAAAACCTTGCGTGCAAGTGATACACCAAAACTGGGCCGCATGATTTTCTTGTCATTTAGCCACACTTGTGTTTTGCAAATCTGATATCTTTACAGAGTCGGCCTGCCATTTTATTTCCACTGTCCAAGCTGCGTGGAATTTAATAATGGTATGGGTCTAAAATATGAAGCTACATGAAGATGAGGAGTAGGCATGTTTTCCAAGAAATACCTCGGCCGCATACTGATGTTCTTCTTTTTTCACTTGTAATTTTCCAACTTTAATATCTTGTCCATAGGTTGCCTGCTATTTTTAACTGTCCATTAAACCACATCTAATGGTGACCGATCTCATGCGAAGGAGCTAACAGACTAATCGCCTTCGAGCATCATATGTGTTACCTCCAAATTATATTGGGCATTGTTGGTGTGTTTGGCAGAAATATCCATCAAATACCCATAGCCTGGATCAACATTCTAAGCAGCCAGCTTGCAAATTCAGGTTGTGGATTGGCTCTTAAGCAACTTTTATCATGGAGCACTTTAAGGTCAACTTAGTAGGTTGTCCATTTATGTTGTTAGATCTGTTCAGTATTGAATGCATTCTCGAATTCGGGATTCACCGACAAGATATTTTAAAGTTCATAATCGATTGAAAGAACAGTGAGAGTATTTACCAGAGACCTGGTGAAATTTATTACAAGGATTCTCTAATGAGACCCTAGTCTGTCTTACAAGGGTATGATCATGGAAGAGATATTACCTCATTCGTAGAGGTGGATCTGTTTCATATCAGAATATTCATGAAGCACAGTTTGCTTTGCAAAAATAGTGTGAAAAACTGTAAAGCGCCTGTATAGATTGCAACTGTACAGCTATTCCCATTGTTTTTTATTTCCATACTTTATAACGGTTTTTTCTTTTCTAATGAATAAATAGTCATTTGGATGTATAAGTAACCAAAATCTAAAGCATGTATATCCATTAAATACTATTCCAAAGTTTTATTTTCCAAATATTTAAGTTTGTATATTTGTATCTATTTTAGTAGTAATGAATACTTTATTGTTTATAATTTATTCTTTTAGTTTTCCACTTTTCTATATTTTCTTTCACGTGTATTATGTAGGAATGGATCTATACTAAGTATGCAAAGGAAAGATTTTAAACTATGTATGCAACCAAATATTTATAAACTATTTTTATTTATTTTACAAGAAGAGAGATTGCACTAATATTCCCACTTTTCAATACATCTCTTTTAAGCAACAAAATGAAATTTAATATATATATATTGTTTTTTGTAAATTTCCCAACATTCCTCAAGAGGTTTTCAACAATATTTCCATTAAGTTTTAGAGCAAGAACTACTAACATTTCAACAAGATCAACACACTCATAAGAGGTTCCAAGCCAAGTTAAAGGAGAATAATTAGATTGTCTTTCTTTCAACTTTTAATTCCATCCACATTGCAACCTTACTAATGAAGTTCAATACAATTTTCCTTCAACATCTTGTTACAACATTTTCCACTTAATGTGGGAAAATTTTACAATAATGGAAGCTAAAATACAAAGCAATATTACACTTTTCCTCCACTCAAGGTGGGTAAAAATACAAGGTGGTTTCACATTGTCATCAACAAGGTTCCAATGCTTCAAATATCAACAAGGTAGCTCCTCCAATAGTTTGCTTGATTCACAACAAAATAAGGGGAGAGGCAACGCTCTCCTCCCAACCAAGATACCCAATGGAGAAGAGAAGCCATCCTCTCCATTGGCCCCTGAGCCCCAACCACATTACAATGGGAGAAAATCCAACTCATGGCAACTACTAGCTTCCACATAACTCAACATAAAATTTCACATTCATTCCATAATCCTTCAAAACAAAATCAACAACACAACAAGAGGGAAAAACAATCACAACAACAAGTCACAAGGCTTATCAAGAAAGCCATAAGAGTAAGACCTATGGGGAGGCCACTTATGCCTCCCAATGGGAATGGGTGCCACCTAAAAGCCTCCAATGAAAAACACAATACCCCTAACAACTCTTATGCCTCCCTCAAGTACCCCTTATCCCTCCATTCACTCTTATGCCTCCCTCAACTCTTATGGCTCCCTCAAATAAAGAACAAGAAGAAAATGCAAGCATTTCTCTTACTAGGTGGGCACCCAACCCAAACTCCCTCCTCAAGAAAATGATCTCTTATGCCTCCCTCAATTAAACTCCCCATAGTCTCCTCCCACTCCCAACTTAGGCATTCTACCCATTCCCAACAAGCATTTCAAACAACAATTTTCAACACAACATATATACTCATTCATATAACAAAAAGAAGAAAACATAATACAAACAAAGGTGAAGCTCCTACCTTTCCATGGTAGAGCTTGTTCCAAGTATGAAGTCTCAAATCCCTCCAAAGATCAAGCAAGCATCCACAAGCTCCAAAAAAATTCTCACAAGTATCAACAAGCTCCAAAAATCCACACAACTCCTTCAAAATCCTCTCCTCTCCAAAATACAAAAGACTAAAAATGAAACTTCCAACCCCCAAAACAAACAAGAGGATCAAATAAATAGAGAAAAGAGAGGGAGGGATGATGTGGCTCCAAGTAGGATGCCACCTCCTTTTCCCTCCACTCCACATCATTTGGTCAACCTCATATTCCAATGCACCATTAATAAGTGGTTGAAAGAAAGGCAAGCACCTTACACACTCCATCTAAGCCCACTCCCCCAAAGGACAAAATTAAATTTTGAAAGAAAGTGCAATTAATATTTTACCCTTTTTATCCCCCCAAAACACCTAAAAGACCCTAAATTTGGCCTTCCAACCCATAGGTAGGGTTGGCATGGGGTTTTAAGAGGTGTGGGACAAGTTTGACTTGTCCCACAAGCTTTGAAATTTGGCCTCTAAGGCCAAATTCGAGTTTCCCATGTGGGGTAGAGTGTGCTACACTCAAAAATCAGACACACATCAATCCACACAAAATCCCAAGTAAATCAAATCCTAATAAATGAACTCTTTTTAGTCACATCTTTTAATTAGTTTAGGACAATTTCAAATTAACTTAATTAAGACACTACAACCCATGGCTAACAAAGGGGTAAACTCCAATCCAAATCAATATGAATAATAACACAAGTAAAATTTCACTTACTAAGAGCAACACATACTAACATAATAAAAAGGGAAATTAAAACAAAACAACACATGACCCCTAGGTCACAATTTTCCCTTAACCAGATAATTCTAACACACACACAATTACTTGTTGCCATGGTGACCTTAGCTGGATTCTTCTCAAATTCCGATGTGGTTGGTCTCCACTCCCCAATATTGTTGTGAATATAATATACCTACAGAACAGAGAATACCTCCTTCGGCCTGTTGGCCGCATTAAAACATTCATGCCAAATATACAATATAATCTAAAATAAACGACACATGATTTACTATCATCTATGCAAGTACGATATCACTTACACTTTCTAGCACATTTCTATTCCACATTTCATTTATGTCAAAATGATCATCACATTAGTCTAATTATCAAGTTCTACTCAATATGATTAAACATATCACATGTCATAATTAAGATAAATAACCCTGTCAAAAGTATACAAATATCGTCATCAAATGTCCACCAGTAAACCATATGCATCATATAAAGATCAAATCAATAACAGTCCAATGTCTATGATATCTACTAGCATGCTAAATCAAGAAGCCATAATAAATCCATAAGTGAAGTAATCAGTCTCGAAAACAACAAAACAAAATGGTGTCGAAGGGAAGTGGGCACTCGTGGCGGCAACATAGGCATTCATTGAGAGGGCTGTACAGGCGTGGCTCCTCCACCATTCGGCCTCTTGCTCCACTTTTTATACCTTTTGCATTGTGATGCTTCTTGTTTTGAGAATTTTTCTTTAGTAGGTGTAGTGTATCTCTCTTATTTGTTGAGAGATTTTGTATCTATATTTTCGACAGTTTTGGCATGTTGACAGTATCTCTTATGGGGGATCTATTCTGGTGCATTCCATTGTTAGTTTGTCAGTGTTTGAATAGTTGTTTCGACAACTCATATAGATTTGTTGCATCATTCCACCGATTCAGTAATATGGGAGGGTGTGGTGTTGATCCTGCTTCTTCAGGTTTCGTGTCCTTGCCTTGTTACCTTGGATTTTCTTGGATCGTGACACTTTGGATTTTGTGTCCTTGCCTTGTTGCTTTGGTTATTGTTCTTGGATCGTGGCACACCTGTTTGCAGCAAACATTGATCGAATTATGTTTGGTATTTTTTACTTTCGACATCACTCCGTTGACAGTCTCCTTGTATGGAGCTATTCTGGTAAAGCCCAGTGTCAGTTGTTTTTGAGTTCTATGATCTTAAAATAACAGTGGATTCAGACCACAGTGCACACCAAACTTCTTCAGCATTGTATGAGTTTTTTTAGCTGAGATTTATTGGGATGCCTTGGAGAGGGTCTTTACTCTCTTTACTTTTTTGTTACTGGTTTTGGGTACCTTGCGGTGTCCTTTTTTCCCAGTTATTGTACATGAGTACCTCATCAGGCCTAGTTGTCGGGACTCATACTATTTACATGCAACTTCTATTTTTAATTCACCTAGCTTCACTTGAGGGGGGGTGATTAAAGTAGGTATTTACCTTAGCTCATGTTCACCTAGGTACTTTATTGTATTTAATCCTCACCCACTTATGTGTGTGGATTATTTCTTTTATGCTTATTTAGATATTAATGAGATATATATCTATTTGTTAGGTAAATATTTATTCCCTTGATCTTATGGTATTTACTAGATCCTTGATGTCTAGTATCTCTCCTAAATCTATGGTCTTTACTAGTTCTTTGATAACTAGTTATTTCCTTGATTTATTGGCTTGATCTTCTCTATTTTACTGGGTCTTAACACTTGTTATTCCTTTCCTATTTAATGCAAGGCCCATTCTGAAATGTATTGCATTGAGTTCCTATAATAACTATATGATAATTGTTTCTCATTTGTTTGCAAAGGTTTTATGTAAAGTTATTCTGGTGAATTGCTTTCATCTTATTGATCGTGGTGTTTGATTAGCATCTGTGTTCTTGGCTTGGTATGATATGGTTATCTTTCCTTTCAATTACGACAATAGTCATTTTGTAATGTGTTATTGTGATTTGGGATATTAATGATGGGAGTTAATTAAATTATAATATCATCTTACTGCATTATTTCATCATTTTTATGTATGTTATTTAGAAACACGCATAAATATTAAAAGGAAATGAAATAATGATTCGCAAAAAAATGTAACTTAAAATAAATTATAACATCAAAAAAAAAAATTGATCTATGTATCCAAGTCAGTATCCGAAGAAAATAAGTCTTGTCCATCCAATACAACCTCTCTAGGTTCTTCAAGACCCATTGATTCCCTTTTCCAAATAATCAAGTAAGTTAACTAAGGGAAATCATCTAATATACAAAACTATAATCTTCTTGATAATATTAAACTAGGTTTCTCACTTTTAAACCCACTAGCACTTGACAACAACTAATGAGTTAATTTTTCGATATTTAAATTTTGCACAAATTATAACAAAATAATAGAAAATAGTATGAAAACAAAGGGCATAATTTGTTTTAATGATCTCATTAACACACAAACATGCAATTATGAATCCCAATTGATTTTTGAATTGCAATTTGGTGAAATAAAATTTAAATGAACTTTTCAACTTCATAGTGTGTAAAACATTCTAGTAGTGATTTCTAGTAAATATATCAAAAAATTGAAAGGAAATGAAGACTAATTTGTTAAAAAATGTTTTTTAAATTACAAAAAAGCTTCATTTTTATAAAAAATTGAACCATTTAAAATGGATAACTGAAGAACACAATAAAACATACCTTTACACTCACCTTGACTCATTTGAGAACCAAAATTCCAAGTATAATATAGAATTTATGATTCCAATCCATAATAGTGAAAATGTTAAACCAAATATTGAAAAGGATTGGATGGTTTTGGGTCAAATAAATAAAGTAAATAACACTCCCCTGAAGATGCACTTAAGATCCAATGTGAAGTGTTCTTAGAGATGAGTTATGTATGATTGATCCTCTTGTGCTGTTGTTTTGAATGTGTTGTTGGTTTCGTTGTGGTGATGTTTTGATTTGTTTTATGTGCCGCTAGTAGATGTTGCCTCATTTTTTCATCATTGTAATATATTTTCTCCTATATTTGTATGGGGTAGGTTCCCCTAAACCCTTCATTTCCTAAATTTTAAAAAAAAAAATACCTTTACAGTGAAAAGTATACCTTTGCAAAGTGGAGTAGAGAAAAATAAGTAATTTGTTTATGCTATTATTTGTAGAACAAGGTTTTTCTTTACACCTATGTGGAAAGGTTAAGACCATAACCCTAACATCCATAATCATCCAATGGCAACCTACTACCACACCATTCTCATAAAAAAATACCTAATATCTGATATGTCAATTTCTACGATCTAAGTGCCACTTTCGCACTTCAGAAAAGGGTTTTCAATCCAATTGTTTCAATAATAAATATTACTTTTCTATTTATTGTTCCATAATATCTACATAATGTTTATATAATTAACACCTTTATTCTGTATATTTTATAAATTTCCAATGACATAAGTGTTGTTTTCAATTTTTAATCTAATTTCTAGACACACAATTAAAAAATTAAATATTAAAATTATAAAATTTTGATAAATTATCCCTCACTCTAAAAAGTGAGCCTAACAAAAACATTTTTTTTTCTAAATATACTAAAATTTAAATTTTTAGATATTGAATGTGTGACAACAAATAGTTAAGTTCCTATAAGTTTTGTTTAAATAATTAAATAAAAATTATTTTCAAAATATTTTGTGTTATAGGAGTGATAATATAACATGCCTTGGAAATTTATTTTTCAGTAATTATATCTCATTATCGTGTGTGTGTGTGTGTGTGTGTGTGTGTGTGTGTGTGTGTGTGTGTGTGTGTGTGTGTGTGTGTGTGTGTGTGTGTGTGTGTGTGTGTGTGTGTGTGTGTGTGTGTGTGTGTGAATTCATCACTTAATGTGCTAGTTTTCACAACTAAACTAGTATGTTACACAAAAAGACCAAAAAAAAATTATTATTTTTATAAAATATAACATTATTCTACACTTAAAATCATTCATTTCTTATGTTTCTAGTGTTGTAAAATTCTAAACCAATGTATAACTTATTATCACACAAACTTGCGTAAACTCTTTCTTTTTCTAAAACTGAATGTAACTTTTCTATATAAAGGTGGGCCACAAGATTTTGCACTCAGCCATAAGTAAATTTGAGGGAGTGAAGGTGAATTTTTTTTTTAGGAAGAGTGATAATGAAGGAGTTTTAGTGATGAAAATTTGAGGGGAGGGAAATTTGTTGGAGGGTACATAGGAGATCCTCTAATTTCATTTAGTAAGGCACATATAGAAAATATTTCATTTTTGAGAACCATTTGAAGGAGAAAGGGGTATGTTTTGCACATTCTAGAGTGAACACAGCCTAAAGATAACTATGAAAGTAATATTTTTACGTTCAATACTTCTAATGTCAAAAGATTATTTTTCAATGTCATACATTTTATTCTTTAGAGAGTTAGAGGCCACTTTGCGGGGATTTCATATGTGATTTTTGTGGAAAATTATAGAGCTAGTGGTGTTATAGTGGGTATTTAGCATCTCATGTCAAGCCAATGTAGATATTGAATATGATAGCCATAAAATAAAGTAGGTTATGTTTGTTTGTGTTGTCTTTATGGACAATATATTGAAATTGGTTGATTGTATGATTAGAAACCTCTACCTCTACCCACAAGTTGGTTGTAAGAATTACCTTTTGGCATCATGAGTGGATTGAAAGGGGGCCATATGAGAGATGTCCAACATAGATGGTTAGACCATTTGAAATTCCTAGACATCTCAAATCCCCCTCCACCATGGATATCTTGAAACCTCATAAACACAATCCTCAAGAGTGCACATTACCAGATAAAAATAAGAAAGATTTTTAAGGTTGTATAGACATATGTACAATTAAACAATAAAAAAATAAATCTTTAGATTTTGTAAGAAAAAAAAATTTAATTATATTTAATTTAAAATATTCTCAAATGGAAATAAACACAAATATTAGAAGTACAGAAGATGAAAACACAAACACATCAAATCAAAAGAGGTTTTTAATAATAAATTTATGATAATAATCAAATATCAATTAAATTATAAATTGGACCAATTATATGAAATTATTGTTACCAACATATTAATAATATTATAATAAATGAAAATATAATTTTTGAATTATAATATCCACTCAACTGGATGCATGATTTTTCATCAAAAGCATCAAATATTTGAATTAATGTATAAGAACTAAACCAAAAAAAAAAGTCTAAAATGTAACAGACTCTAAAAATCTCATGCCTTTATTTCGCATTTATCATTTCTATTCTAATTGATTTCCATTTCAACTAACCATTATTTTCCTTAAACACAAACTAATATTTAGATTAACATCAATTAATGACTACGTAGTTACAATTTTAATTATTTATATTTTAAAAACAATTGAATTATTTAGTGCATTGTTTTATTAAGTAGTACATCTATCTTAATAGCTGTCAAAATGAATGGAATTTACTTTTTAATGTATTTTGTAACTTTTTGAGAGTACCATAATTACATTATTATGTGTTTTAATAGCATAAATTATGAACGAGTACAATGAAAATTAAGATATGCACACACAATGAAAAAATAATACATTATTATGTGTTTTAATAACATAAGTGTTGAACTAATACATCAGAAAAAAAATCCATAAACAAAATGAAGATAGAAAAACTTCATAACAAAAAATACATGGTATATCAAGACTAAAAATTGACACATATTTTAAGGCTTAGGGAAAAAATTTACACATATTTTAAGGTTTAGGGAAAAATTTGACACATATTTTGAGGTTCAGGGAAAAATTTGACACACATTTTAAGGATTACAGCAAATTATGACACATATTGTAAGTGTTACACACATATTTTGTATCTTCTCAACCTTTGATCATAAAATCATGCAAAACACTCATATCTCACCCATGAGAAACATATACACTAAAAATTATACATGTCATGCATACCCAAATGAATAATTGGAACATTAGATATCCCTCTACATTTACCCAGCCATACATTACTACAAATCCTCCAACCCAATATTACCTCTTATCGTCATTCGAATCATCATTGAAAAACCATAAACAAAATAAAAGGCCACTAGATATCATGGCATGACTTGATGATACTCATCCAAGAACATCAATATTGCAACACCTCATTTGTAATGTGCAATAGAAAAAAAATTACCACAACACATAACATTATCAAAGGATTTTTACCTTTCTCCTTTAAAAAATAGATGATTTTTTCCCTAAATTTATCGCCCTTGTTGTCCACATTCTCTTCACCCTAAGAGGAAAAGAAGCTCCACTCTTAAAATTATTCACATGTCAACCATTTTGGTAGTTCATAGTGGTATAGAAAACATTCCATCAACCAATTTGGTGTCACAGTTGAAAAGGTATCCCCTAAATAAGATTTTTTTTCTCAATGGCTAGGGGTAATAACAAATACATGGAATGTTATAGATGGGGAAGAAAATCGAAATGATGTGTTCATTTTGATCACGAGGTGGATGTATTTCTCCCATCTCCTTCACCACCACTTCCCATAAATGGGATTGTAGACATATTTGGAGTGACGAAATGAAGCAATGGAAATGTTAATTACCATGTTCACATATAAGAGTTGAATCACCTTGCAGAAATCTATAATAAGTATATGGTTCAATGATGCCCACAAAATGATCATATCCCTACCATTTATCTAAGGGGATTGCCCTACTTTTCACAATAAATCACCTATCATGGTAATTATTAAATTAACATAGAAAACAAATAATGGATTATAATTTTTCTTGTACAAATATTGCTTCTAACATAGTAACGAGGAATCATGTATCTAATAAAATAAATTCCATGGCTTTATAATCAACATGTACAATGCATTCAATTTTTTTAAAACCAATAGGATAAAATAAAGTCAAAATAATTTTTTTTAATATTTCTCGTAAGTTAACTTATACCAGAAAGGTGGTCTCAACAAAAATTGATGAACTAAGTAGTTTTAGGTAGATACAACACAAATTACATAAGCCGAATTTATCCACTATTTTTTTTTAAGTGGCATAGAAATTGACTAGGTAAATATAGATATAAGTATTTATCACTATAAATCCCGAGCTATTGTGATTCTGACCTTATAATATTAAGCTCAATTTTTCTTCAAAACATTATGGTTTTTAATCTAGTAAAGGATGTAGTGTATATTTGGACAATATATAAAATTAAAGGGTACCTTAACTTTACATTTTAACGGTTTTCTTTCTAAACTCTTTGTCATCCTCATGGGGTTTCACAATCAAAAACATGAACTGTCTTGTGATTTCATATAGGAGTTTTAGAGATTAGTTAAAATGGGCTCAATATATTAAGTAGTTATAGTAGAAAGGGTTTTTAAAATATGTTTAAGTTATTGGTATGGGGAATGATAGGGAGGGTGGAGGTGGAGTATTAATGGGTTACATGATGAATTCCTAGTTCATATCATTTTCATTTTGTGTGTTTTTAAATTAGTGTAATGTTTTTTAGCGAATCAATAGGTATTTCCATAATAGTGAAACTTCACAATAATCAATAATTTGTACAACCTTCAATATTGTATCATTGCTAAGATATGTTTTTTTCACTTGATTCAGTTTTTGTAAGGAGAATGGATGTCGTGAAGATTAATAAATTTCACTAACATGAATACAATCATATATGACCCTTCACATTACTAGAAAAAGTATCATTAATACATGTCAAATGTAGATAGAAAAAAGGAAGGTAGATGACAAATAACACATAATGAGGGTTTTTACTTTTCAAGTCCAATATGAATTTGATCATGGAGTTAAGGAAAAATATAATCATATTTTTTGAAAATGTAAGACACTGAATCCAACACTGAAGAGGTAGAAATAAAAACGGGTATTAAAAATGTTAGAGGAAAAATCAGTAGTTTGGAGATATGTTAAAATAATAGGTATTTTATAGTCAAACTTTTGTATTAGGCGGGGTTATTGATAATAGAAAATTGATAAATAAATTTGGAAATAAGAGTATTATTTAGTACCTTATGAATGCATGTGATAGGACATAAGTTTACAGAATGAATCACATGTGGTCATCATCTAGGTATGGGATTTTCCATACATATCCTACATATGTAAATACTACTACTACTACTTTATTATTGAAATACCTGATGATATTTTTATTTCTTATTTTATAACATGTTTTGCAAGTATGAAAACATTGTATTAGAGGATTCAAGGATTTGACTCATGAATTCCATTGTACGTTTTCTAGAACCTTACATTGTTAGATAACATAAAGACTTGCAAAAATCCCATGGGAAATTCCAACTAACCAATTTGTGTAAAAATATTACAACAAATACTAATTTTTGACCTCCCGGTTTACATTGATACAAAATTACCAAATTATACTCGCTCTTTTTTAATAAAGAATGCCTATGAACATAAATATTAAAAATTTAAAAATCTTATTATAGTTTTTTTGTAGAATATTAAATTATAGTTTTTATTAACACCGGAAAATAAAATACTACATTACGTACAAATATTTATATTTACATTATTAAAATGACACTTCCAATAGTACCTACCTTAACAAACAAATAAGAAAGCATAATGCATGGAATGTAATATCATTGTTGTCAATATTGTCACATGAAATATTAACTTAATAAATATTATACTTAATTTAGATATGAGAACTACTCAATAAAACATTTTTCATATTGAAAGTAAAAAGGGTATTGGTTGACATGAACACTTCAATGGATTTTCCCGCTTCTGTTGATCTTATGGTTCAGGACAGAATATGGACTCGAAACTTGGACTATTAAGGCTTCCCCTTCAGATGTTGAACCTCATTTTCCCTTGGACACTTAGCTATGGATTGCAAGTATGGGAAGAAACATGCAAGTAAACACACTTCTTGGTGGAAGAATGTTGATCCGAGTCTTTTGGCTATTGACAATCACTTAGATTCTGAGTCTAAAGATGGATCTACAAACGAGGATGATGTGGTTTTAGTGAATGAGGTGGTTATCCCTTCGTCTACCCCTGTAGAGAGGGCTCCTACCCCTAGTTCTGAGTTTGGGACTTTGTCCCTTCCTCTTGGTTATTAGGAGGAAAACAATAATATTTAAATTTGCATTCCGGTTCACACAAATGAAAATGTATATCCGATCACCGGTGATGGTTTGTCTACTGTGAGTAGAAGGAAGAAAGGGAACAATGAATCCCTTAAGATGAATCTTATATCCCATGGGAAGGGGTCCCAGGGATGAGCTCTTCCTTTTTGTTTTGTTGTTTTGTTTTTAATTCTGGTTTTCGATGTGTTGTTTTCTTCTATCCTATTTAAAATATCATAGAAACTTGAACATAATTTTGTAAGGATCATGAATCTACAAAGGAGAAAGGAGAATGGACTGAAAAATATTGGATCTCGATAGTCTAAAATGTAGACACATTTTTTTGAGGAGCACATTTTTTTGTGGATATAAGATATTTTCTCTCTATTTTTTAATGGTATAGAATTTGTGTTTTTTAAATAAAGGGCGCAATTTGAAGATGCATTGAAAAGATATCCTATTTAGAATGCTAAATAAGGTAGTTAAAATATATTTAATTAATATTTTTTTGGATTATGAAGTTACACATGAAAAGGGAGGCAAGTTAATGTAAATTTAGATATCCAACAAGCACAAGAAACATCATGAAATTGAAGTGTTTGAAATTACAACCATAAATATTTGTTGAGTGCAATCTAGTTGTTGTATAGCTCTCATCAAACAAGTTATATAGATAATGTGTTAGTCTTTTCTCAATCCTACTTAAAGTATCAAAGACATTTGACCTTAACTTTTCAAAATCATGAAGTCACACAAAAAGAAAGGAGAATAGACTGAAAATATTAGATCTCTAACAAATCAATATGAAATTTAAAATGTAGAACATGTTGAGAAATATTTTTCTTATAAATATGAATTTTCTTTTCTCTATTCTTTAATGTTGAGGAATTTCTATTCTCGAAAAGGAAGTCAAAAAATTTGGATTACAATTTTCAAAAAGCAATTTAAAAATGTATCCTACTTAAAATAATAAATCGAGTCATTACGAAATATTTAAAGAAGATGTTTTTAGATTATAAAGTTACACATGAATAGTAGGAACAAGCCAATGTAAATTTAGATGTCCATAGAGATACAAGAATGTGAAACATATCCTACTTAGAATAGTAAATTGGGTAATTAAACAATATTTAAAGATTTTTTTATTTTTATTATGAATAAATTTAGATGTCCACACGAGTACAAGGAGTTAGGAACATGAAGGTCTAACCATGAGTACCAAATCATTACAAATTAGCAGGTATATTATTGCTATTGGAAAAAATCCCATCATCCTAGCTTTCAATGATGCCACAGTAACCTTGCTCGGGGTGTCCTCGTCCTTGAACACTTCCCAGAATATTTGCAAGCAATACCTTTGCCTTTCTTCTACCTCCTCCTTGCTCATCCTCCTAAAAAGTGGGCACAATTCTAAAGGGAACTCTAGTATGCATTTATGCCAATGTATCATTGTATCAAAGGGCTTCACATAGTTATCTGCAATGAGCACAGGAATAGTTCCTGCACATATAAGCTCTGAAAATCTGTATGAATTCGCTTGCCTGCCGGCTGGTGCAAGCCCATCATGACATGTACATAATTATACTGATTACAGATCATTTGGTGCTGGTCACATTTGGAATTATTCTGATAATTGTTGTTGGGATACCTGCAAGATACTGCGGCAATGATGTCATCTCCATTGTGCATGCTTGTGAAACTTTCATGGCTCCTGAGATTCCCGTTTCCTCCCAAATATGTGAGGCCCTTGAAGGTTAAGAAGTATTTTCTTGCAAAGGACTTAGTGTTTTGAAATTGTGTTAAGCGTTTTTTAGGTTGTAGGGGAAGGCTGATGTCAAATCGAGGGCGGTATATGGTTTGATGCATCTCTGTTGCGAGGAGTGAGGCGAAGCCTATGGTTTCCATGGGGATCTTTGTTAATGACCACATGTAGGTGAATGAGACCAACACATAATTTGTTCCATTGTTCTAGTATGGTAGCTGCCTTGGATGGCCATTGTACCATGGATTATATATGTCCACAAATACTAAAAACAAACATGCCTCGTTGGGATCGCTGGTGTACCATTCGGTTGTGTTGAACCCATAGAAATATCTGCACAGGAAATCAAATTAATATTGATACATGTTTGTATAACAGTATTTGAATAGTTTTTATTTTGTTTAGATTATGAAACCAGTGAGATCAGAATGGAAATTCCTATTTGAAATTTGAATTGCATAGTTAGGCATTCATTTAGACTTATGGGCGAGTAAGGTATGTACTTAGACTTAAAGGTATTTAAAGAGCTTTTATTGAATTTTGAAATTACAGAGAATTTGATTTTTGTTTGGATTACAAAGGTTTATAGAGAAGAGGGGTAGACATAAACCAATCAATTATTATGTTATTAAAAGGTTAACTTTTATAGTGACATCACCCTATTGGCATAAGAATCACCATTTTATTGGGTCAATATATAAACATTAAGCCTACCAATTAATCTTATTGGAACAAGAGTAGTTTCATAGGAATTAAAGTAGTCTATAGTAAAACTTTCTTCAGTAGAAGTAGAGTATTTAGCTTCCACAGGAGCAATATGTCAAACTATTTAGATAAGAAGAATACTGAAAGATTTGAGGTAGAATCAGGAAGAAGCTACACAGTTTTTTTATGACAACAACTCAGAAAAATTATTGTCCAAAAATCATGTTTTTCACAAGAGAAGCAAGCATATAGACATGAGGTATCATTTCATCAAAGAACTGGTTAAGAACAAAGAGATATGTCTAAAATGAACGAAGTATGTCTAACTCTTAACCTAGATGGTGTGTGCTAAGATAATGCAAATAAAATCAATATTATGAACACACACAAACTCACAAGAGAAATGGAGAAACAAACTTTGTATTAAAACTACTCTAGAACACTTCGATGCTTTTCTCTTGCTTTTCTTGCTTATAGAATTACAAAGTGAAACCTCTTATTTATAGAAGTTTTCCAACCTTCTAGCTTAGAAAATATCACATAATATCATATATTAGATATTCTAGAGCTTTTGGATATTCCCATATATTTGTAGATATTCTATATAATATCTCTTGATATTATATAATATTTTTGATATTTTGGAGGAGTTAATATTCACAATAAATGTGAATATCTTTTACATAAAGTTGAATTCCATAAAGTTGGAATTTATCTATCAAGACTAGATGTTTCCAACCTAAAATTTTGCAAAGATGAAGATCAGTTTGTTGATATCTTTACAAATGTTTTGGAGAAAGTATTATTTAATTACTATAGAAATTATTTAGAAGTTTATGATCAAGAATATGTTAGATCCAGAAATACACACTCAACTCTAAAATAATAAAATATTGGAAGTCAAAATTAAGAGAAGTATTAGAAATAGATAATTTATCCCAAATCCTATTATTATGAATATCAAATAAAACATAAAAACTATGTTTTTTTTGCATGTTTTAAATGCTCTAGTTTCAAATAGAATAGTCTAGTTTTAAGATTCCTATTTTTAAGAAAAGCATTTTAAAATGAAGGTTTTTTTTTTACAGCATGAATTGTTTTAACAACAATCTATTTTAAGGAGCAATCGATTTTTATGTTTAAAGACCTCTATATATGCCCTGTATAGAAGTAGCAACAAGCAGTGTATGGAAGACCAGTAAACCAGAAGGAAGAAGTAATAGAAGAAATACGCACAGCAGTAGTGCTCTGGGTTTAATTTATGTGTTATTGCAGCATTTTTCATTTTATATTTGCTGTTTTTTATGTGTTATATTCTACACTGAAGAGGCACATCAACATGATTAGCAACGTAGCCAATCTTTTCTGAAAACTATAAAAAAAGAAAAAGGAAAGACGAAACAAACAAACATACTCATCCAACAACAAGAAGCCAACCATTATCCCAACAATGCACCCATATGAAAATGCGTTGCTGTTCTAAAACTCAAGAAATTAGTGAAGTACTTTCACACAAAACAAGTGACTTTTCCAAAGAATGTACCTGTGAGGGGAGATGGTCTATCTGTTGAAAATAGCAGCAAGAAACTCAATTTAATTTTCTGTCTAGATTAAATTGAGGAGGAAATTCGAAATTCCATAGCAACAGGCCACTTGGATGTGTTAGCTGAGTCATTAGCAATCAGTTAACTCAGTAAATTCGAGTTGAGACAATGAGATCAATTAGTTACAGAGATTCCTAAATTTTAGGAACCCAGGTTGAGTTTATTTGAGTTGTAGACAGTTAAAACTAGTTTCAAGTGAAACTGAACTAGTTAATGATTAGTTAGGTGGTTGGACTTCAGTCTAACCCAATGATCATTCAGTTAACTGATAAATTAACCCATTTCTTGCTCATGCATGTGAATAATTCGAATTTTGAAGTTGTGGTGGAATTTCCAAGGCAGAGGACAGCAAGTGCACAGGAGTTTTGTTTTAGTGATCTGACTGAGATAGACCTTATATAGGTAGGCTGTGTTCAGTTGATACGATGGGGAAATTGTAATTGATCTCTTCCATTTTGATTAATGCAAAACAGAGCTTGTGGGGTTTTGAGCAGTAAGCTTTCCCCAATTTTTGATATATCTTGTCTCTGTATTTATGCAATTTCTGTGTGTGATGTTTTTTATGCAGTAGATTAGATTTGTGTCTCATGATTTAGATAAATTTCATGAGCAGTTGCGAATCTATTGAAATTTCTACACTATCGTAAGTGAATATTCAGATGTCATTCATATTCTCACATCTCGAATAGTTGAAGCAGACGTCCATTGAACAACTAGGAAACTGTACTGGGTAATGCCAAATTTTATTTTGTTCATACCATTTGTCCTTCTCTCTCACATGGAATCTCCTTCACAATAACTGTATTGTTAGCCAGAGGACATGGAATCGAAATTTCAGAGGCAGTGCTGTTTCCAGCAAAATTTTCAGCAGAGCTACAATTACTCTTTATGTCCACCAGCTGTGTAAAAGATTTCACTATCGAAAGATGTATTTCAAAAGACATCTTTCGATAGTGAAATCTTTTACACCAAAACTGAACAAGCTGAAAACTATGAAGATGACTGTAAACAAAAAGAAACAGAAAACAAATCGACCTCCACTCATCGTGAATTAATCCTTTCTTGTTTTCCTCAAACAGAAGCATGTAGAATTTATCAATTTCAGTGAATGCTAGGCCTCGCATGTAAACAGGGAAGGCGCCAAAACAAAATGGTCATCAACAAAAAAAACAAAGTTTGCGTCTGTCTGCTCTGCATTGAGATAAAAGACAAATCAATGTGTTGCTCGGGATTATGTTTGCTTTGCACATTAACGTTGGTATTAGACAATTTCAGTGATGCAGCCAAAAAAAAAAACAAAGTAAAATTGCTTTTATATGATTTTTTTCCAATCTTAATAAGTTGCCGTACTATCCAGGTTGGAGTCTTTTTTTCGAATTACACGATTGTTGTTAGATTGAGACTATTTATCATTATTATTGATAAATTTGTGAAGAATTTAATGGAATTAATAATAATTATAATATATTAAAATTTTAAATAACAGTTTTGAAATTAATCTCTCTTGACCTATTGATGTATTAGTTTTAATAGTTATTAATATATTTTCCTACAACACAAAATGTTGAGGTTTCTTTAAATGTATATTTCTAATCTCCTATAAATTTTCAATATTTTCTTAAAGCAATTAAAGTTTTTGGAATAAATGTAGATGTGGAAATTGGCTTTCGTTAATGAATGTGTTAAACTAGCCACAACACATTGTAATTTAGATATAAAACTAGCGATCGCACAAAAAATCTGTGATGGAAACGCCAAAGGGGAGGCATTATAAGAAGTGAAACTCAAAGGGTGGTTAGTAATTAGAGCAGTAGAGGAAGAAGGGTGAAGAAGCAGGGGTTTCAGGGAGGTCTAGTCGAAGTGCAGGGAAAATCTTGTATGGAATCTATATCAATCTTTTCTTTCCTATAACCATGGTTCATTTTCGTCAATCACTAACTATTTTAAAATATATTTTTTTACAGTGTTAAAGATTTGGTTTGGGTGGTATTTAGTTTGTTAGATAAGACAAAGACATGAATGTGAACGTGGATACTAAAATGAGGGAATTAAATACATGCATGTGTCATTGTATCTATCTCACTTGTATTTTTCATGTGAGTGAAATTAGCATTTACGGTGGTCAAAGTAAAAATAGGGAAAATGCAAACTGTTCGAGGTTCGAAGTAGCATGATGACCGTGACAAAATGGGATTGTGCAATTGAAGAGGCCAAAATAAAAAATGGGGAAAATAAAAAAAGTTTCTTAGTTGAAAACCCAACTGGGAGGATTGATTCTTGTCACAACTTAAATAGCCTCCCTTTGTAGTTATAAGCATAAGTAATTGAATGAGAACAACAAATACGCAAAAAATCATTCATAATTGAGCCCCTCAAGAAATTGGGGTATCAACAAAAAGTATATTTTAATAGCCAATAGAGCTTTGCTAATTTTTTATTTAATTGCAATAAGGTTTTCGATTGGATGACGTATAATTTGATAGATAACAAGTAGACATGAATGAGAAGTTGGAAATAAAAAAGGAGGGAATTAAATACCTCCATGCCCCACATAGATCTATTCTGCGGATGAGATTGTTCCTATCAAAAAATATATATGCTATTTGTGTGTAACTTTATAGACTAAATCTCACATAGAGGACAATGTCTTGATCTTGCTCGCATTATTCACATGAGTGCAATCTATGCTTAGATCGAGAAAAACAAAACATGCCAAAAAATCAATAGGTTCAATGTTGGAAAAACAATAAATCATTGTTGAAAAACTTCATGGCATCAAGGTTTTCAATTAGACAAAGTTTAATTCGATAGAGAAAACTTACTATAATGAATGGAATATTGGAAATAAAATGGTGGGAATGGAATATTTGTATGTCCCACATTGATTCCATGACTTAGATTGTTACTACCCAAAAAATATTTTCAATTTGTGTTCAGCTTAGTCAACTCAATTTCATGTGCATTATTCATGTGAGTGCACTTTGAGCTTAAATGGGTCAAAATAAAAATTGTTGAAAATACAACGAGTTCCATGTTGGAAACGCAACCAAAGTCCTTGTTACTTGTAGTGCATTGTAGGCCAACTTTTTAGTTTTAAGCTATAGTAATTGCAAAAAAGAAAGCAATGTAGGAACACTCAATAATAATTAAGTCCCTGCATCATATGGACATATGAGTAACAAGATATTTTTATCTGCTAATCGAGGTTTATTATTTTTTATTTTAGTTTTCTACAATGTAAAGGTTTTGTATTGGACGATGTTAAATTTGTTAGAAAATGTGAAGACGTGAATGGAAACTTGGAAATAAAAATGGGGGGAAATTAAAACCATACATGTCACATATCTATTCCATGGCTCAAATTATTCCAATCGAAATAACATCTACTATTTGTGGTCTACTATATCATCTCAATCTAACTTGCATTATTCACATGAGTGTAATTTGTGCTTAAATGGGGAAAAATAAATATTCCTAATCTCCAACAAGTTCCATGTTCAAAACCAACATCTTTCCAAATAGGATCTCATCCATGCACACTCTTGACTATTTTTAAACAGACTAACCCTAAATCCAGTAGGTGAAACTCCTTCAGCATAATAATTGAACCAATACACAATCATCAACCTAATCGCCCCACACTCCCCACCCCAAATTGTCTTAATGATAATAAATAAATCACCTAAATTATAAAAAGAGTTTTATGGTACTTTTAATAAAAAAGGATTAGTGTTAATAATGTGTTACTATCATTCTGAAGCTCAACAGACACACTACAAGTTTAAAAAAATGGTATCCTCTTTGGTAAAGTGTGTTGGAGAATGGTTATGTAGACATGTATCTGAATGGTAGGCAACAACCATTGGAAATATAAGTATATATACCAGTATATAATTATAATTATACATATATCAAGCCATTTTATAGTTAATCATTTAGGAGTAAATTTTGACATCCATTTTGACATTTTAAATGTTATTAGCCGTGAAATACTTGCAATTATTTGAAATAACTATTACATGTGACTTGTATATTTAAAATATGACCTTCATTTTTTAAATAGACTTGCAGGTACACTATATAAATAAATATTAAAAAAACTTAAAATTAATGAAAATTCTTGTATATATTTTATTAGTAATGTATAAATAATGTTATTTTGCATTTTTCAAGGCCAATATTAGAAAATCACCCTGACCTAAAATTTGTTTGATAGGCATAGACCGTTGTCAAACTTAACCTCTTTCCACCTCTCTTCATTCTAGAAATCTCTCTTTTTGTCAGGAAACTCATCTTTTTTGTTGTTTAAACATTGTCTTGGCTTATAGTTTCAATGCAAAGATGATCTGACTTGTCAAAATAAACAATAATAAATACAGGGGGGGTTCATCATCTAGGCAATAGCCTAACACGTGGGTTCATATTGAGGTAATTAAAATTAATAAAATTAAATTCAATATACCGATAGACATGAGTGGGTGAAAGGGTTGAATTTATTAATGTTTTGAATCAGGGATTGGGGGTAGGTTAGAGTGGTGTGTAATGTCCCATCTCCTAAGTACTTTGTCCAAGCTTCACGAGTCACTGTAGCCTTTCTTGACAGTACATCTTATTATTAATAAACAGCGGTGTTCATTGTATACTGTCATATGTTATTGTTCCGTCATCAAAGTGTAACGTGTTTTTCTTTTGGGACATTCAATGGTGGAGACTTTTATTTACCAATCACCTCACCTAATATTTTTTTTGTGCGCTTGTTTCCATTCTCAGCCCATGGAGACATATGTTGATGATAAGGAAAAATTGACATCTCATGGATTAGTGCAGGTTTTATTCACTTTAACACTTAATTTGGCATTTTTAAATAGACTATATTTGTTTATTCTATTTGGCAGCGGCTGAAGCACTTTTTTTCTCCTCGGTTAGCTGGCAGATGGGTGATGTTTCTATCACTTCTTTAATGAACTTAAATTATCTGGGTGGCGTGAGACCTTGGCAGTTCGGTGGAGTCTCGTTTTTCTCCACCAGGATCTTGTATTCGATTCGGTTATTAAATGCGTATGGGTTTCTGCCAGGCTGTAGATGGCTTTCTGCTGCCATGGATTTTCTTGTCTCTTCCATTTCTACTTCAGTTTCTCCTGCTTCAATTTCTCAGTCGCGTAACAACTTATTGAGGGGTACGGTGGCGAGGTGCTTCGGCCGTCCCAATTAATGGAGACCGAGAAAGGTCCTCGGGCCAATCTGCAAAGAATGCACGCTCAAAAGGGTTGTTCTTCGCCTCAAATTGATCTGGTGTCTCGCTCTTGTGGGACTGGCTGAGACACGTGAGGAGCCATGTCCAGGCCTCGGTGAAGCAGCTGGCCATCAGTTACAGTGATGCACCTAGTCGAGATCCATTGATGATCTCCTCCAATAGAACGGAGCCATTATTGACGTAGCGCTTCCTAGCCAATGTTACAGAAAGGCCAAGGGCCTCTTAGCCAGGAGACAGGCTTTTTGTAGGGTAGTAGAAGCCATTATGAGCGCTTCCAGCAAGCAGGTCGACCAACTATGTCATTAGCTGCTCAAGTTCGACTGCATCCTCAATTCGGGAGTTCTCCTTCAAGATATTGTTCTCAAAATTGACGAAGTGACAGTGAGAGTGTTGTAAGGACAACATGTTGCCGGGATGACCATTTTTTGTGTTCTGTCCATTCTGTTCTGGACATTTTTGGGCCCGTTTATTCTGTATTGTGTTTTTCAATGTAGTGTTCTATTGTGTTGTGCATCTGTGTGGTGCGAATGGGCCCATTCTTCCGTATGTATATTGTGCTTGTACTTCGGGTTGTAGCCACTGTGTGCATTATTTCAGATTAGAAAACAGAAAAAATGGAGGCTCTTCCAATATATTTGGATAAGATTTTTCACCCTGTTGTTGCTGTGATTCTCTCTGTTACCTTTGTCTTGGCTTTTGGTGAGGTTACTCCACAAGCAATATGTGCACGATACGGCCTTGCTGTTGGTGCAAACTTTGTTTGGCTTGTACGCGTGCTTATGATCATTGCTATCCCATTGCCTATCCTGTTGGGAAGGTGCTAGATTGTGTTCTTGGGCAGAACGAGTCTGCTTTAATCAGGATGGGGCATGACGGATTGGTAAGATGCTCTTTGCACGTCAGGGTAAAAAGTTTGATTGTGATCTGAAGCAGCTTCGGTTTTCTAGTGATCTCTTTATGGATTTTGGTGCTCCTGTGGAGTTGGCTACAGTGGCAGCTCCTCATTTTTTTTACCATTTTCCTGTGCTGCTAATTTGGCTAAGAATATTTCTGCTGTGACTTCTACATCGACTCACTCTCATATATACAGAGCTTTTTCCCGAGGAGAAAGCATTGGAGATGTGACTGCTAAAGGAGAGTGCATTAGCAATATTGCAGATTTGTTGGGGATGGGACTCAGCATTTGCATCACAAAACAAAATCCATCATTGTTGGCCACTTTTGCAGTATTATCATGTGGATACATCTTTTGTTCATATCAAGAGGTAAAATCAGTTGTTTTGAACTCCTTAAACAACTCAAGATTTGCTGCAGCTGTGGAATATTTCCTTGAAAAATGGAGATTATAGGATGCTGGATGGCATTGAAGAAGGGGAGGTCATAGGTATTATCACTTGAAGATGTTTTTGAAGAGCTATTGCAGGAAGAAATTGTGGACGAAACAGATGAGTACATTGATGTACACAAGAGAACAGAGTGCTTATATCTTCCCGGAGTTGCTCCCGAGGATTCCAAGAAGGCATGTTTCATCACCCCCTTTCTTATGCCAAGCATGTCCGTTAACAGAGTTGGACCTTCAACAGGCTGAGGAAGAGAAGCTGTGCTGGTTGGGTTGCTGTTGCAGGCCCCGTCCACCTTGTGATCGACTGCGGGAGCTTAATCAGGCACGATATTCTCTATACCATTAATTCTTATGTTGTTATTTAATTGAATCATTAAATAACTCTACTCTTCTTATAAATGTCTCGTGTGATCGTATGTTGTTTGGTTTTCACTTTCCTGGCTCATTTGTATTTTTTTTGGCGTTAGAAATGATTGCGTTGGTTGAAGCCCTTGTATTGTTTTCTAGGTTTTAATAAATATTATTTGGGTGAACTTTTTTCTTAAGACTAATAAAACAAAAGAGGCGGGGGTCTTGTAATGAAAATTCTCGAGTTTTAGGTGTTGGTCTCACGATTTGAATGATTTATCAAACATTGTTGTTGGACTCAACCTTACAGTTCTTGTTTTGTTCTTATTCTTGTTTTGGTTCGAGATCTTTAGTTCTAGGTTATGCCGAGTATTTGCGAATTAGGGATTGAGTACTGCAAGTGCATTGTGTATAGGTGAATGATGCTTTTCCTGTCTCTATTGTTTTCTTTTAGTTGTTTTAGTTTTTAGTAACCCTTCCCGGTTGGCTTGGTGTGTGCTTAGCTTGATTGATTATCGAATTGAGCCAAGTTGATATTACTCTCAACTAGGTTAGTTGCTTTTGTTACTTGTTTGAATCGCCCAAAGAAATACTTTTATTCTTTGAGTGTCATGTTTGATTTTCATAATTGATATCAATTCATGTTCACCGTTTGGAGATTGTTGTCTTTGGAACCACCTTCTCTTCCTTGGTGACTGTTGTATGTTTTGAGGAATGTAGCTGAACCTATGGAATGTTTTCTTTTGATGATACTCACATTTCTTTTGGATAGCTTAAAATGTTAGAGGAAATACTCTTTCTTACCTTGATTTTGTTTCACACATGTTGGAGGATACGAGAGCTACTTGATCATTAGTGAGGAAGTTTTCAAATCTTAAAATTGGGATGTTGGTTTTATGCGTAAGTAATTACTCTACATTTTGCTCCGTAAAGATGCTTAAATTTCATTCTCCTGTGACTTAGAGTTTGGTGTGTTTGGAAACTCATTGGTTGACTGGTTTTTGTGATGATCGTTGTGATACGACCTCCTTGCTGTCATTGTAGTAGAATGGTTATGTGTTGACCAAAAAGGTTAAAGTTGACTTGTTGTTGACGATAGATCCTTTGGAAGCTATGTATCTTGTGTTGTGTTCTTGTGAATGATTGAGTAACCCTCCTGTAAGATTTATAATGGTTATGTTTGGTCTTGTCAAATTTTGTCCTTTTTCTTAAGACATTCTCTTTATTAGAAGAAAGTTTAATAGAAGGATTGTTAGGATAGGACATGGCCCATACAGGGTCATTTGTGCATCTCATCCCTTTTCTTTCCAATTTATTTATTCTGTGCTGACATAAAATTAACTGATATAGGCACATCATCTTAATATTAATAAGTCATGTTGGTTTAGATGTTCTCATGTCGATTGATTGTTTGGGATCTTCCAATGACATAGTGAGTCCTTGGCTTGGTGAACTAACTTAAACAAATAGGGACATATCACGTTTGAAATTAATTCTCTTCTTGTAATTGTTTTTGTTTTGAAAAGTTATCTTGTTAAAATGACGGTCGTTATTCCGATATGAGTGAAATTCACTATGATGTTTATTAACTGCTCCAATGAGAAAATGATAATTAAATAGAGTTGTGTCGTCCCCTTTTTATTCAGACATTTTATGCTATTGGACAACTCTTTAATTGCTCTTGTTTAGACTCTTAGATTATTCTTCATAATCAACGGTGTTTTTTTCTCCTTCCTTGAAACAGTTAGATAACAACATATTGTCTTAATGTTATAGCTTTTATCGTGCTCAGTTCTTGCGAACTGACATGTGCTAACAAATGTGCAGGAGGATTTCCTGAGTAGAAAAGAAAAAAAATAAAGAGAGAGAAAAAGAAACACGTGTAGAAAGTGGATTCCATCCTTCTTAGGAACTGCTATTGTACGAATGTTTTTCTTTTGCTTTACATCATTGGTATGGAAATTGTGGAGACTATCTAGAAGGCATTGTGTTATAATTTTGTATTGTTCTCATGGAGGTTGTTGTTATCGTTTGAAATTCAATTTGAGAAATATTATCGTCAATAAGATTAAATGAACTTGTTTGACATGCGTATCCTTTGTTGAATTTTCACTTTTCAGAATATGATTTATCCTTGAATTGTCAAACCTAATTCTAATTATCCAAACTTGAATCATCTTACATTGCTCTAGTTACCTTGGTCTTGTGTCGTTTGGTAGAGGACTATGTTTTTGAACCTAGCAAAAAGAAAACAAGAGAAACAAATATACCTTGTGATCCCGCGTAAACTAATCAACAATCTCTTATTGTGGTAAACCCTCAGAACGGCCTTAAGGTGAAATCAATGATTGAATTCTTGGAAGATAATAAGATTATAATAAATAGAAGGAACTTGCCTAAGAAACTCTTCGATCTGTCTTACCCGTTGAAAATGTAAACAGTATACTTATTTCTATCTCTTCAAGTGAAGCCCAAATGAAACCTTTAATTTTTCTGATTAGACTCTTGACCCCAATGAAATATTATTAATAACTAATAAGATCTTAATGATGAATCCAAGAGTTAGACAGTCATAATCTGGAATAAAATAAAATTGACCGCTTGAAAAGGTAAAACATATATGTTCAAAAGCTCAGCATCGAAAACAGATTGATAAAGTTAATAGCCTTGAGAAATTAACTGCCTCCTCACAAATGAATAAGTTAATCAAGTAAATGAAGTAACCTCTTGCTATTCTATAATTGGTTTACACTGTTTATTAACATTATCAAGGTAGGGGAAAATTCTTCAAAGGAGACATGACTTTCAGATTCTCCTATTATGATTCCTCTGTGAAAATTAAAGAATGAAAGAACACTTACAGCGAAAACATGATTCTAAAGAAACCTTCTGTGGGAAAACCTTGTTGTAAAATTGCATACTTTAGAGGAACCATTGTGTCCTAAGTGTGTGCCTCATGTTTATTTGTAACCAATGTGGGTCCGTGTTGTGGAAAGCATGTCTTTAGTTGATTGTATTCCCTAGAGAACTTGTGTAGTGTCGTATTATCTTCAAGCAAGTCAAAAAAAAAAGTTATCCTGTATTTCATTGTGTTGTCCTTGTGTTGGTATTTTCGGTGTGTTACATGGTGGGCCAAAGGAAAGAGAGGTTTAATTTCAATATAAAACTAAAACATTTGAACCCTAGTTTTTAAAAGTAAATACCTTAAAATTAAAAAAGAAGTGTGGTCATAAATTAAATTTTAATCTCTTTTTTAATAAAGAAATCTAGATTCTTAACCGGGAAATAATAAGATGGTAGAAAACTAGGATTGAGTATGCTTTTCAACACAAGTGATATTATTCCACCATCTTAATTATTTGAAGAACTATTGATAAATGATTAAAGCTTAACATGCATAAGGTGATTTATAATAGGTCTTCAATGGCTTCAAACTATCTTTCGAGAGGAAATGCATATTAAAAAAAATTGAGTGAGAAATATAATATTTTTTTTGTCTAATTTATTAGGGGTGAAATAAAAAGGGGTAAATAAAATTGTAATTGAAAAATTGGTAAGTAAGGTATATGTGGAAAAAATATGGGGTATTTTCATTCTAATAATATAACATGAGGGGGTATTATTAATTGAATAATTAGAGGTAGAAACTAGAATTAAAGGTATTATTTAATACCCTTCGAACGTACGTGCTCTACCATACTTTTACTAAGTGAACCCCCTGTGAATAAATAAAATGATCACTATATTTTATATTTAATGATCGATTCATAGTTGTTAAGCAATTCAGGAGGATGGAAGGTTTGTTATAGAAGTACTTGTTTTAAATAGCACCAGTTGCTGATTTTTCAAGGATAGAGTTAGGGTTGGTGGGCCTCCTCGAGTTGTTGACCCTATTTTCATCTATTGTTGCTTGATACAAGGAGAGAGGAAGAGTATTGTTGATGATCATGATGTCATATAATATTTTTGTCCTTGTTTGATTTTACACCCACCACGTAAGATACCCCAGTATCCATGCTGAAATAGATATTAAATTGGAATAATGAAATGTCAAATACTCGCCTTGATGTGAACATGGATGGTGATGATGGATCCATACTTTTGATGTCTTTGCAAACAGAATCCTAGCAATCCACATTCTGATTATTTTTAGATAGACTAACCCCCAATCCAACTGGGGAAATGCTTTCAGCATAAATATACACATCAAAAATTCATACCAAATTATTTGATTAAGTGGGTAGTTGAGAACATAGGAAATATATAATAACTCAAGTGTTAGAGAAATACTGTTTTTGTAGGATAATATTAAATTTTAAGTCGGTGGCACATGAATATAGAGATAGTCATGAATGAGATGTGGCAAAAGGTATGTCTAGATAAATAGAGATTAAACCTCAAGACATGGTTGAGAAAATAGTGGTCTCTAAAATTGTGAATATGACCAAAAATATAAATGCTTTGCCTCTCATAAATGGATATGATTGTGGAAGAAAGATGTGAAATTTACATTGTGTTTTAGAAGTGAAAAAAATGATTATGTGAATGCATTTTTTGTATTAATGTATTTATGTGAATGCATTGTTTGAACTGGACAGAGAGAGAGAGTTGACCTCTTCTTTCAGGATGGACAAGGTGTCTGTATCAATGCTTTTATTGCCATATTTGAGAAGGAAATACATGTTAATCTCGATTATTTTTAAAGCCTCTGCTTTCATTTTGAAATTTTCCATGATAAGGGGGCTGATCTAGGTGGGGGGGTAGTTGGACTGACTTAAATTGGGTTAACTTCAACCATAACTTCCTTTTCTATTTTACTACTCCTGAGAACCCTTTTAGGGGGCACATTGACATTATCATAGTACATAGGGTTTTTGGAGTGGATGCGATGTTGTTGTGGGGGCAGAGGGGAAATTGGGGGGCATAGGTCGTTAGAAACCACATTCATGATATACTTATGCATGAGAAATATTACCCCTTAGTGTAAATTCATAACCCTTTTGTGACCCTGAACCTCAATAATTGACTTCTCTAAAGAATGTAGAATGTAATACAACAGACTTACCTTGATTTTCCACCGGAAATGGTTAAGGACTAGGTAGTCGAGAGAGAGTGTGTGGAAAATCTACCTTCCAGGTTGATATAACAGACCATCATACGAGCTACCTCATCGAAGGGATACGGAATTGAAGCATAGACAATTCCTTCCTTTTTGAAATAAATATTTTCACAATCATCCAGGAAGACCCTTTCCTTCATTTCTTTGTCGAATTTTTTCCTGAAGAATTTAATACCTTCCAAATTTAGGCCAGTGATGAAGGAAATTAACTCCTCTGTGATGTTGAAATCCCTTCTACTGAACTTAACATTCCTATCTTTCCATTTCTCCATGAATTGAAGAGAAATGTGTTGATCATGTCCTTTGATTCTTTAAACGAAATCAGTAAAAACCCATGTGTGTAGGGTTTCCCATAGCTCAACATTATTTTTCCATTACGGGTCAAAGATGGGCTCAACTCTACATGGGGAACCTCCCATTTTTGAATAATTAGCAGCCAAGGGAAGCTGAGTGTGGCTGTGAGTGGGTCATTTGACTACAATCCTATAGTGTGGGTGTTTGGCAGTTTCAGAGACGAAACTCAATTATACCACTCTCTTCTTCTTATAATGTAAACAAAATTTTATTTTCGAGGCGGGATGAGAGTGAATCTAGTGAAGATCAATAAGCCTCGAAAAATCATGCAAAGGACACTGCATGTGTAGAATTCACCACCTAAGTGGTGTTGATGAGACTTTCATTTGTATCAATATTAATTATCGATTAGAAAGCCTAGGGGGAGTCTTGAACATTATAGCATTCACTATAATGATTAATGGTGACTCTAACATTTGCTAGGGCATCCACCAATTTACTCCCCTCCCTATAAACATGTTGATAAATGATATTAAGAGCATTACATAGAATGATAGCTTCATCTATAAAATCTTTAATGGTTCTACTAGGGGGTGGGTCTTGGTGAGGTTGTTGATGATGTTCACAGAGTCACCTTCCACAATAAAGTTAACCACTTTAAGAGACTTGGCAATTTTGATTCCCTAGAGAGTTGCAAGGGCATCCGAATTATGATTATTTTGAACACCCATAGGACCAGAATATATGGCAGTTACGTGTCCCTTGTGATATCTTATAAGACATCCTCCACCTATAGGACCAAGGTTGCCTTTGGAGGCACCATCAAAATTTATTGTATGTCAACCTTTTGAAGGGGGTGTTGGTATCCAAATTTATTCTCCCTTGGAAGATGAGCTGTAATGCCTGCTAAAGCAACCCACTTGAGACCCAAGAACAACCTAGGATTAGTTAGGAAAATTATCGAATTTTGTTTTTGTTTAAAACAATCTTTAACCATATTACAAGACAACAATTGTCACTAACGGGTTTTGGAACAATTCTAATCTACTAGAATATTATTTTATTTTATTAACAATTATTAGAGGTCATAAGGTCCAAAATTTAGGGTTAGAAGGTTCAATTAGGTTCAAAGTGTAATTCCTCACCATACCCATTCTCTAACAGGCTTAAATTTTCAACTTGATTTTTCTCATACTTAATGCCTTCAAAATTTTCCTACATTACTCCCATTGGATAGGAAATTTCCTCACCTTTCCAGCAATATAAATAATTCCTCCTAAATCCTCATATTTTTCGATTTATGGGCCGGGGGGCATTGGGGTGAAAATTTTCCCCAAGAGCGGGCCTGCAGGCCCAGGGGTGAAAATTTTCCCAAAGGGCGGGTTGGCTGGCCACGAGGAGAATTTTGGAAATTTTTGTATGTGGGGGAAAAAACCCACATTTGCACTCATGAGTCCGCAGGTCCATAAGGGGCACGTGGCACTCCCTGAGTTAGCATGGGGAAAAGTGGGGCGGCAGGAGACATTTTGAAAATTCTCCCACACGAGGCGAGGAGCCAATTGTGTGCCCATGCTCCCACAAGTCTATAGGGGACACGTGGCATCACCTAAGCCAACACGGGGAAACCGAGGTGGCAGGGAGAAAATTTTCTTAACACCCCGAAGGCTAAGAGGATAACAAAGACCTGTGCCTCCGCCGACACCTCGCAAAGACACGTGACAGCTCCTGATTGGCTGCCGGCCGGCAGGACGGCGCGAAAAACCTAGAAATTTTCCCCAAAATTTTTTGAAACATAAAAGTAAAAAAAAGGACCTGCTCCTCCGTCAATGCCTTGTGATGCCATGTGGCATCACTTGATTAGTCGCGGTCCGGCAAGGAAAATTTGGAAAAATTTCCCAAAATTTTCCAGAAGCGCTATGTTGAAAAGGGACCCACCCCTCCGCTGACATCTCGTGGTGCCACGTGGAAGCCTCTAATTGGCTGCAAAGTGGTGGGGAAAATTTGGAAAATCTTCCCAAAAATTTTCTAAAGCTCCAACGGAAAAATTTGGACCCGCGGGCCCACCAAGGAAATTTTTCCCAAAAAATAATTTTAACGCAAGTGAAGAAAAACTTCAAAAGGCCACAACTTTTGATAGAGAACTTGGTTTTTGGAAAATGAGGAATTTCCGGAAATATCTAGACGTCCTCTTCACTCAGGGATCATTAATTTTTGGTTTTTACAAAGTTTAAGGGGTCAATTTTAAGAAAATGGCATGCAGACTTTTACAATGCGAACTGGTAAATTTTAATGTGTGAGATTTGTTCAATTTTATCTTCTTCCTCCCTCTACATTTCAAATAGACATGGGGACATGTTCTTAGGTGGATATAAGAAAGGATTCAAGATTTAATTTGTCTAATATATTTGCAATTTGATAATTTGCATTTCTTGACAGCAAAACGACTGCAAAACAGTTGGAGCCCAATTTTGCTAAGTTTTGAAATATTTCCTTTAAGAGTTAAGTTCTAATTGAACTCATTTATACCCTATAATTTTTCATTTTAATGTTTCATTGTTATTTCTTGCTTGCAGGTTCAAACTATGCATTTTTGGTTTAGATAATTGCCAGTTTGAAATTACAAAGAAAACAGGGATCAAATTTTAAAGGGTTTAATTGTCGTTTTATTCTTCCAAGTATTTAGAATACGTTCTAATTTCAATCTAACACATTTAGTTGATTCAAATCAAACTATCCAAGACCAAAATGCATTTCTGATTTCAAATTTTTCACATTCCAAAGAGACAAAATACTATATTTTTCTCACACACATTTCTTCCTTTCAAACAGAGACTTCAATACATTGATATAATCAGATTCAATACAAGAATGTAATTTGATAAAAGTACTACATTCATTTATTGATTCCAAAATACCACTTTACAACTTCTTTCTTTTATTCCTTCTAAAATCCTTTCTTATAAACAAGGTAGAATAATACATTTCTTTTCACGTGTTCCACTTTACCACTTTTCAAACAGGGATTTCATAGTGCATGTTAAACATAGATTTCCAATGGAATAAAATCATATGGACAAGAGAAAACCACTTCCATTAATTCAAATGAAATCCTATAACTTCCTTTCCATTTTATTTCAAAATACAACATACAAAACTCGTATCATTCTTTCACATTCTTTCCAAAACAAAATACAGAGTATAACTCTTTTACATTTCAAATTTCACTTGCAAATTAGTACAACATCTTTCCATTAAAACATTTACAATTTCATCCACTTCAAGTGGGAAGGGTTACAATGAGATTTCATTTCACAAGGGACTGTCAAATTGTCTTTTCTCAGCTCCAGAATAGCAACATGCATTCCTCTCATTCTTCCAATTTGATCACAACAAGAGTAGGGGAAAGGCAACTCTCTCCACCCAACCAAGACATCCAATGAAGAGGAGAAGCCATCCTCCTTCATTGGCCCCCGAGCCCCAACCACAATGCAATAAGAAATGTGATCCAACTCATGGCAATAACAGGCTTCCACAAACACACAAGCAGCATTTTCACAATAAAACACAATCCAGAGAAAATTGTAGTTTTACAATTACATTAACACATGACAAACAATACTAAGACTTCATCAAGAAAGACAAAGGAGCAAGAACTATGGGGGATTCTTCTTATGCCTCCCAAAAGGGGAAATGAGTATCACCACCTGAGTTACAAACCGCCAAAAATAGTATATCAAAACCCTGACATTCCTTATGCCTCCCCCAAGTACCCCTTATTCCTCACATTTCCTTATGCCTCCCCAACCTCTTATGGAACCCTATAATGAGTAAAGAAATGCAAGCTATTTTTTTTTAAGGTGGATCCCAAATCCCAACTCCCTCCACCCTTATACCTCCCTAGAAACACACTTGTGCCTCCCACAAAATAAACCCCATAGTCTTCTCCTACACCGTTCCTAGGCCATCTACCCAACAACCCACAAACATGCCAAAACATTTCACACAATGAACATTTTCATAAACAAAATGGATAGCATTACAAGAGCCAAGATCCTATCTCTCCATGATGGAGTTGTTCTAGGTTCCAAAACAACAAGCTTTATCACTGGTGCTAAGTAATCCAAAACAGCCAAGCACAAACATGCATCAATATTTTGAAAAAAATATTTCAATCAAGAGCTCCCAAAATATCCAGAATAAATCACCCAAGAAATGAAAGTCTCCAAACTGAAGCAACCAAAAATAAGGCAAGCAAATCGAATTTTATAGAAGTGGGGAGAGAAGACGATGAGGAGGATCCATGTAGGATGCCACATCACACATCCTCAACCTTAACCCCAAAATTCAATTTCATTCTCTGATGCATAATAAATAGAGTCAGTGAATAATATGACAGTCTACTTACACACTCAAATCTAACCCACACCCCAAAGGACTAAAATTAAATCATGTAATAAAAGTGTAATTAAAACCTACAATTTGTCTTCCCCAAAAGGCATTTAAAAGAGTCTAATCTCAACTCCCCAAACCATAGGTATGGTTGGTAAATAAATTTAAGAGGTATGGGACAAGTTTTAACTTGTCCCACAAGCCTCTAAAAACAACCCTCTAAGGACAAATTTGAATTTCCAAGAAAGTGGAGTGTTTCACACTCAAAATTTAACTTACACATGACTTACACATCTCTTACAACACTTTAATTCAAGTCCAACAACTCTATTAATTACTTTCTTATGACATATTTTATTTTATTTTTTTAACAATATGATTACTCACAATATTTTTACACTATTTAATAATTAATTGAAAAGGTAAAATCACCACAAAAATAAACACATGCAAACATAAAAAAAAGGACCAAAAAAATAAAAGAGAAACATAAGACCCCTTGGTCACAATTCAAGGTGATTCCCCCCCCCCATGGGAATCCCTAACAAAAAAATACAAACACACACACAACAAATACTAATTGCCATGGTGACCTTGTTGAAGTCATCTAGAATTCCAATGTGGTTAGTCTCTAATCCCCCGATGTTTGTTGTGATATTTTAACCTACAACACACAAATACCTCCTTCGGCGTCATGGCCATATCAAAACATCCAAAATAATGTAAATATAATTACCAAAATCATCTAGATATATGAATCATAACAACATCAAAGCAATCTAGCAATATCATTTGCAATTTTACTCAACAATTATATCATCCTCCAATAATTCAGGGAAAATTTTAGTGGTGAATATTCGTAATATGGTGAATATTCCATTTTTGAAAATTTTGAAAAGGTGAATTTTCTGGCGCGGGTCAGTGACTTGTTCACCTAAAAACTTCTCTTTAATTTTTTTTATGGGTTGGCTTCGCCTACCCTTGAAAAATATCCCCTATATAATCCTAGATTATTCACCAGGTAGAACACTTCTACTTCACATTTGTCAACAATATGATATATCCCATATTGCATACGCGAGACAAGGGGGTAAGTTATTGACGCATGACAAGGAGGGTTTGCAAACATGTGACTATGGGGTTATTTGTTGACGCGCGACAAGGAGGTACTGAAAATATTGACGCATAGTAAATGCATGACAAAGAGTTTGTTGACGATCAACACAAATATTTTTTCGATGCGCAAGAAGAGGGTAGAGGCTGTAGACGCGCGACGGGATATTTTACTATCGCGTGTCAAAAAATGCATTAACGCATGTCAATGAGGGTTATTTGTTGACGTGTGACACTGATGGATAGTTGATGTGCGACAAGGAGGTACAATAGATATTGACGCATAGCAGATGCACGACAAAGAGTTTGTTGATGAGCGACACAAAGATTTTTTTGATGAGAAAGCAGAGATTGGAGGCTGTAGACGCGTGACAGGAGATTTTGTTGTCGTGCATCAATGCATTTTTTTGACACGCGATAGAAAAATCTCCTGTCGCGCATCTGCAACCTTCTGTCACACCACTGGACAATCAAGCAAAATTTTTTCATACAACCCCCAAAAAATTTGCCTTCCCACGAAACTGGTTCCGGGGATATTCACCAGGTATTTTCCACCTCCGATTTCCAAGAGGTCTCTTAAAATGAACCCTAAAATAATTTCCATTTCTAGGTCTACTCACAATATCCAAATATCACAAGTCCACACAACATCCATAATATAACCATGTCAAACAGTACATCATCATCGACATATAAAATGTCTCTAATAATCATCATGCATCATAACTGAATCTAGTCAACAATAATCCATGATTTAACATCTATCATCATACTATAATTAGGTCCATAATCATGTTCATAATATAATCAGCAGTATCATGATTAGTATCAAAAAGGTGTCAAAGGGAAGTGGGCACTACACGAGCATCATCACAAATTTAATAAGATACTCAGATATAGACGAATCGTAAGTCGTTTTGTAGCCAGGGAAGGGATTCAGCTGGCTCTTTATCACTCGGGCGCTGGAGAAATGGATATCACTATATAAAAAGGATTTGATCTATTCACACTACTTTAGGTCATGCCTTTCAGACCAGGGTAAGAGGACCCATTTTATAACCTCTGTCGGTGAAGGACATGAAGAGATCCTTCTTTGCACAATTTTTAGGGGAACTTTTGAGAAAATATGATCAATACGCCACGATTTAACTCTCACAAGTTGTGACTTCTAAATAATGCTCGAATATTTTCTAAGCAAGGTTCAGGTTAATAAAAACACTTAAAACTTGCTTGCTTATGTCTATTTTTGAAGTATAATTGTTTCATTTGTGGATACACAACACAAACAGGGGTACTTCAGGTAGGATTCATGGTTATTTGAAAATTTTGGTGGGGATTAAGCAAGATGAAGTTGATTTCACCAAATCTTTGAGAACCTTTACAACAATTGGACAACTTAACAACAGAAAGCTTTAGAATAGCCAAAATATTCCTTCAACCAAAAGGTGTGCATCAATGGAGCCCCATATCTGCATGGTTTTACACAATATTTGAGAATTCAACACAAAGGCTTGAGCTAAAGACTCAATTAAACATTAAATACCCCTGGTTCCTCACACCTAAGATACACTCAAAGGATTACAGACAATCTTTATAAAAAAATGACAGTAAAGTGATTTTAAATTGTTTATCTCATTACAGGATGAAGGCTCTTCTCATAATGAAATTGCAAATGCCACTAAACTATCATAGGGACAAGATCCTGTGTGATTCAGAGGGATTTTAACATAAGATTGCAACAGAAACATCAAAACCATTTGAAAGACATTCTGAAATAAAAGTAGACACAATTTTACCCAAGATCAACACAGATTAATTTGAGATCTATTAGATTTATCAGCAAGGGAAAGTTTCTTGAATAGTCTCAGAGCTTTTCAATGGTTGTACACTTGCAACCATCTTGACGTGATCAAATCTAAAACACAAGAGATTAACAGGTTTCTCATATGGTCTCTCAGGAAGATGGGATTTCTCAAATTTTCTCGTAAGAATTAAACCCCCAACCATTTGCAAGAGTATCCTCATTGCATTTATATAATTCACTCACTCACTCATCCCAAATTTCCCCCCAAAAATAAGAATATTCAGGAATCCTTTACTTGTTACCAATTTGTCCCAGAAAGTGATGTTTAACAAATTTACACCCAAAGCTGTCAGGTGGAAAAATCATGAACTGATCATTTTTCTCAAACCCTCAACTAATGACTGGGATGCCATGCCATAACTTTTTGACAGTCCTTCTAATCATTATTTTATTCTGTCATGCAAGAAATCCCCTTTTTAATCATTTTCAGGTGGCTCTATCATGCAAGAAATCCTTTTCACCCTCAAGAATACACCTTGAGAAATGAGTTCCCTCGCATGGATTCCTGCATTCATGCCTCTCAGAAATGAGTTTCTATGCATGGATTATTCCACATACCTGTGCTGCGAGTCTGAGTCGGCCAAGTGCAAAGAGGAGTCAGCGGAAACCTCCATGTGTTTCCTTGGCTCAACTGCAAAGGTGAAGTATAGAGGCAGGTTCCAAACCCTAGAGAATTTTCATCAGTTTCTTAAAATTTAGAGGGTAAGGCCTAGTTCCACGTGTTTGTTTTTGGCGCAACTTCAAAGATGAAGTTTAGAGGTGGGACCTCAAATGAGCACAGGCTCTCCACATGCCCTGGGCCCAAGAAAATTGCCTTTTGGCCTTTGAAAAAGTCTTAGTATAAAAAGGAGCCAGTGGAATCCTCCACGTGTCTCTTCGGCACTCTTTTGATATGGTGCCCAAAAGCAGAGACCCTAAACAAGTGTGGGCTCACCACATGTCTCAGCCTGGAAAATTTGTTGAAAGAGTTTAAGGACCAGTGGAAGGTGCCACATTCCTAGGGTCTGAGAAAGTTTCATCGACCGTTGAAAAGTCTAAGTATGGGAAGATCTAGCGGAAACCTCCATGTGTCCCTTTGGCGCTCTTTCAAAAGTAAAGTACAGGGGCAGGTCCCCAAACAAGCATGGGCCCTCCACGTGTCCCAGGCCTTAGAAAGTTACTTGAGAAGTTTAAGTATAGAGAGGAGCCAACAGAAGCCTCCATGTGTCTTCTTGGCAAAATTGTTAAGGTAGGACCCAGAGGCGGATCCTCAAATGAGCGTCGGCCCTCCACGTGGACAAGCTTTGAGTTGAAGTGGGCCTTAGAGTTTCAAAATTCCCCAGCGACCCGCCTCTCTGCTTCTAACTTTTTATGTGGGCCCCAGCAGAGTTGTGGATTATTTCATAACTTTTCTCCCTCATACAAAAAGGCAAAAAACTTCAAAATGTTCTGCCGATTACCTTCCTCCCCACTTGTAACTTGAAAAATGTCATGTGTCCTTCAAAAATCGGGGTCAAAGTAAGACTTTTTCCTTGCTCCACTTCATATTTGTTGAATAACCAATTAGATGCTATTAGGGCCGTGGGGCCAATTTGGTATTTTTTACAAATGTGACAAAAGTGACAAATTTCACCAAAAAGACCCATTGGGCCGCATCCAATCAGAAAGGACCATGTTTCCATGGATGTTGGGACAAAAATTGACAGGGAAAACATGACTATGGAAAAATAGAAGGAAGGGGAAAACCTGAATTCACGCCCAAATTACAAATTCTTTCTCATGGACAGAGAAACGGAAAACAATATCTGGACTCAATGTGATCCTCGACCAAAGGAAAGGACTGACCATGGAAACCAAATGAAGGAAAAATATTTCACGCATCAATACAGGGAGACAGAGAAAACTTCAAACCATGTAGACTGAGACGTTTTTAACAAATAGGGTGAGATTAAATTGAGCACCAACATCGGCTCTAACTCAGGGATGGGCACTCCCTGCGAGTGCCACAAGAACAACAGACCATGTGCCAAAAATCCATTGGGCAATGAAGTCAAAAACAAGCTTGCAAATCCAAAAGATAATAACCAATCCCCCAAGACGAACTGAGAAACCAACAAAAAGTGGTCACCAGGGACCAGGAAAAATTGAAACAGAAAAACACGAAAGAAAAACGATACCAAAATACTATACATTGTACAATGGTGTGTGTCTTGATTCTGAGAAATCAGTCAAGGAAATGTTTCAAGTGCCTGCCATTAACAGGTAACTCAAGTAATTCCCCATCTAAGTATTTTAGGAAAAAGGTGTGCTCTCTAATCTGAAGGTCAATAGAATAAGGGCCCATCCATAATGCATCAAAATTTCCATGCTTTCCCTTATCCTCATGTCTTTTATCCCATAGTAGCACCAGATCTCCCACACTGAAAGCTCTTGGATTCACCTTTTTATCAAATAGCTTCTTCAATTTCTCCCTGAACTTCACATGTCTTTGGTGGGACTCTCTTCTCTTCTCATCCAATTCCACAATTTGATTTATACAAGCATCATAGGAATTGACCTCATGGTCCTCTAATTGTTGGACAAATTGGTAAGAAGATAATTGCATATGCAGGGGAAGTAGGGCTTGAGTTCCATATACCAATTCAAATGGGATTTTTCCAGTAGCCCTTTTAACAGTGATTCTATCAGCCCAAACAAAAAATTTCAATTGCTCACCCCACTTTCATTTGTTTAACTCCAAGGTTCTCCTGATTATCTTCAATAAATTCTTATTACTTGATTCTACTTGTCCATTTCCTTGGGGATTGTAATTGGAAGCATATGCTAAATTGATCCCATATTCATGACACATGGCTACCAAAGGTTTAGCTCGAAATCTCATAGCATTGTCAGCAACTATCTTAGCAGGTACTCCAAACCTGCAGATTATATGATTTAAAATGAAGTCCATGACAATTTGGTGAGTTTCTTTCTTGGTGGGGATTGCCTCCACCCACTTGGTGAAGTAATCAATAGCCACTAATATCCACTTGTGGCCTACACTTGAAGAATCTGAAATCTCACCAATGAAGTCCATTCCCCACTTCTTAAATGGGGCTTCAATTGATACAGGCTGCAAAGGGAGGGAGCCTGAAGCTTTCAATATTCCTGAAAAATGCTGACAACTCTCACACTTTCTTACCAGTAGAGTTTGTGTCTTTAAAAAGATTTGGCCACCAGTAACCAGCCCTTAAGATTTTATGAGCTATGACTCTTCCTACAAAATTCCCCCCACAAACTCCTCCATGGAAATCATCAATTATTTTTGGGGCTTCATCTTCAGTGATACATCTCAAAAGAACTCCCTCAGGGTTCTTCCAAGCTAACCCATAATCAGTGATGATGTATTTCTGGGAGGCTAACTTAAGTGCTCTTTTTTTATTCTTACTTAAATACTCAGGGAACTATAGATGTTTGAGATAAAAAATAATATCCTTGTACCATTCAGAATTTATCAATTTTTCAAGGATATTCAACCTTTCTTCTTCAACTTCATTTACCTCAACTGTTTGTAGGTTGCTCTCTGCCATAAGCTTTTCCAGGCCCAGACCTCTAACCAATTTTGTAGTTTGGATATCCATGTCATATTCTTGCAACTTATTTACCCATCGACATCTTTTGCTTGAAATTTCCATCTCTGATAGGATATCCTTAACCATGGTATGGGGAACATAAGAAATGACTTTAGAACTCAAAATATAGGGCCTGAAGATTTTTGTGGCTCTGACCAAAGCAAAAGCTTGTTTCTCCATGATAGTATACTTCAGTTCTATCCCTTGTAGTGCTTTACTAAAGAAAGCAATTGGCCTTTCAGCTCCTTCATCATCCTTTTGTAACAGGACAGATGCAATGGTATTCTCTGAAGCAAAGGAAAACATTTGGAAAGCCTTCTTATAATCAGGAGCTACTAAAACAGGGGCATTCTTCAATGATTCCTTAATCCCAGTAAAGGCTTGAATAATTGCTTCTTCCCATTTGATACTCTGATCCTTCTTCAACATATTAGTGATTGGGATAGTCAATTCAGCAAAGTTGGAAATAAACCTCCTAATAAAATTTATCTACCCAAAAAAGGATTGAATTCCCTTTTTGGTTCTTGGAATAGGAACTTTGCTAATGGCTTCCACTCTCTCAGGATCAATCATGACTCCTTCTTTTGACACAATGTGTCCAAGCAGCTTTGCCTTTTGAACCCCAAAATGACATTTCTTAGGGTTCAGTGAGATACCATATTCCCTGCATCTTATCAACATTTTTTTAAATGTTGCAGGTGATCACTTCTCTTCCTGGAGAAAACTGTCACATCATCCTGATACACAACAATGAAGTCATTTATATATCCTGAGAATGCTACATCCATTGCTCTTTGAAAAGTAGCTCTAGCATTCATCAGGCCAAACGGCATCCTTACATACACATAAGTACCCCATGGGGTAGTGAAAGTAGTTTTGATTCTTTCTGATTGCTTCACAACTACCTGGTTATACCCAAAAAAACCATCCAAAGTAGATAACAATTCTGAACCTATAACTAACTGTAACATGTTATCCATATTTGGCAAGGGATAGTTATCCTTGATTGATGCCTTATTTAAGTTTCTAAATTCCACACACAACCTTATGTCCCCATTCTTCTTTCTAACAGGTACCAGGTTTGCTACCCATGAGGAGTACCTTGTAGGCTGTATAATTCCTCCATCCCTTAACTTTTTCAATTCTTCTTGCATTTTTGAGGAAAGGAGGGGATTAATTGGTCTTTGTCTTTTCCTGAATGGCTTGGCATTAGCTTCCAGGGGTATTTCATGTTGAAAAAGGTCTTCCTGTATGCTTTCAATTCTGAATATGACCAAGCCAAGCAGTCCTGGTACTTTTTTAGCAATTGGACATATGACTGCTTTTCTTCTCTTTTCAAGTTGTCTGCCTAGCCATATTCTCCTAGGTTTATCCTTTGTGCCCAGGTCATATTCTTCAACATCTCTCGAGGCTGACATGTGTCTATTGACAATGCAGTCAACATTATCAAAATTTGATTCTAGTGCAACCAACCCTCTGGGAATAGTATTAGTCTTCAACTGAATAATGTCCTTACCAAATAAAGTCTCCTTTCCTTTAGCTGCACAAACCATTGGTTCCCAGTCTACACTTTGATTGGAAAATTCTCCTTTATTTTGTAAAAACCTTTGGACCTGAGCATCATCTTCAAATATCTGTCAGTGCTTGATATTGTCAGGGACAGATGGCCTGGTCAATATTTCAACATCATATTCATAATAGGGAGACATTGTATAATTTTCAAACTTTGATCCCAATACTGCCAATTTTTCTACTATAGTATTATAGCTCCTATCATGATGTATTATATTGAAAGAGTCAAACATTTCGATGAAGTCCCAAACTGCATGCCTATACTGTCTCATTCTTTGATTCTTTGTAGCATACAACTTTCTGACTTGTTTGACTATCAACTCTGAATCTCCTTTAACAACAATGTCTCTAATACCATATTTCCATGCAATCCTTAGACCCAAGAGTAGTGCTTCATACTCAGCAATATTGTTTGTGCACTCAAAATTGAGTTTAAAAGAAAAATTAAACTCCTCTTGGCTTGGAGATATCAAGACAATACCAACACCATTACCAGATCTAGAACAAGCCCCATCAAACATCAGGGTCCAAGGAGAACCAACCTTCTCAGGATACTTGCACTCATCAATTTTATGCTCCTTACAATCAGCATAGCCCACGAAGTTACCGACATCGACATCTGTGTATAATACTTCATAAGAAGCATTGTTAGGGTCCTCAATGAGATGTAACATTTTCTTCTCACCATATAACTTCACAAGGCTTCCCTCAATTGGTATGGTGGCATAAGACATGTCCATTTGCACACTTCCACCCACACTAGCTGCCCACTTTCTGGATAATAACATTCCCCACTTAGCAGGACAATCCACAATTACTACATTCAAGGTTAAGTACTTGCCTGGATATGCTGCCAATTACACTACTAAACCCTTGACACATCCAACTACTAGCACCTCTCTTGAATCCATGGCAGTACATTTCCCATAAGTTGTTGTTACTTTGATATTCAACTCATTCATGACCTCAAGAGGCATTACATTACATGAGGCTCCTGAGTCAAACATGCAGTTATGTAACAACCTATCTTTAATAATCAGAGTAGTGAAAAATGGATCCACATTCAGCTGAGACTCAACCAGAGAAGTTCCCAAATAAACCTCAGGTGGTTCACCCAATTCCTCCAATGCTTGTGGTTTTTCTAATTCTGCAATGGTAGGAGGAACCTCTACATTGTTTACATTTTTACCTTGGGTGACCTTTTCTTCCTTAAGCCCCAAATACTCAAACGCCCTCTTCTTATGCTCAAGGATTCTAAGCAATTCAACAATAGGAACAATAATCTTGATCTGACTCAAGATTTGGGCTATGTCACAAGGAACATATTTGGGTAAGGCAGTATTAGGAGGAAGGTTTACAAATTCATCTGATGGAACAGGATTTTTCATAGTCTGAGCATGGGGAGGAACACAAGTCTTATTTGGGGTGACAAAGCCTTTGCCAGATGCATCTTTCTTAGGGGTTTCCTTAGGGATACTGGTAAGAATTGGAATTTTTGGTTTGGCCTGAGGCCCTACCCCTTTGGAAACCTTACTCCTGGTATTGTATTCCTTTTCTTGGGCAACTGTTGCATTCATTAACAACTGTTTGTCCTCTTCTGAAGGAATTCCTCCATCATAATTTTTAATCATTAATGCCCTTAAGTACTCAAAATCATTATTAGGAAACTAAAAATCTTGTACCATATCAATTTCAAAAGTATGAGTGGGAGGAAGAGGTAATACCCAGTGAATGTAATCCCAGAAATCAGTAGTAGTTCTAGCACTTATCAGGTCAATTGAGGTTGATCTCTATTATGAACTTGTAGAGCAGTCCATCTTGCATGCATCATCATCTATCTCATCATAATTAGCTTCCTCAACTTTTTCTTCATCACATGGGGAATGGGGAAAGAAAAATCTATCACACCACTCCATATCATGGACCTCTTCCACAGTAGAAACTCTGTAGCTAAAGGATCAGGCACCAATCTATTTTCTCAGGGTTGGGGCTGTCTATTTCCTGATCCCATGGGCCCTTTACCCCTGTCATCTGATCTATGATCACCTCTGGGATGATTTTCAAATCTTTCTTGACCTTGTGGCTTGTGCTGACCTTGGGAACCTTGTCCAATCCCCTTCTCTGCTCTAGCCAGTTTATAGGATATTTCCTTAACAACTCTGGCCAAAGTTTTTACAACCTCTTCTAGATCCACAGACTTACTTGACTGAGGCTTCTCTAGATTGATCAACTTGATACCTTCCCTCTTAGGAGGCTTACCAACTACTTTGATATTGTTTTCAATCTGCAAAGCCATGGTGAAGGCCTTGCCTCAAAGTTCCTGGGTTTTTGTCCCTTAAATAATAGGCAACCTTTTTGTCAAAAGCATCAGAATATTTTATCAAACAAGAAACATCACTTGGCCTCAGGATTACAGGTAGCCTATTCAGGGTCTTATTGAACCTTGTATTGAATTCATGAATAAATTCATTAGGATTCTTCTTAATATTTTCAAATTCAGACAAAAGAAACCTGGGATCTGTCTTATCCCCATATTGCAATCTAAAATCATTTTTCATTTCTGTCCATGAATCTATTGAGTTATCTGGAAAAGACTTATACCAGTCACGTGCATCCTCCTCAAGAGTATGAATAAACAGTTTTATATACACATCCTCAAATTCAATCTCAAATTCTTCCATCATATTGACAAAAAGTTTTAAATGTTGATCACCAGTGATAGCATTATTCCCTTGAAATTTAGGCAGTCTATTTCTAACATCTTGTGGCACTACATTTGGATATCCAACCATACCTCTAAAATCTATAGGTCCAAAAGTGTTGACAACAAATCAAGGTCTAGGTGGAGGTTGGGCCATATTGCCTTGAGGGGGTGATCTTACAGGAGAAATAGGATGATGAGGAACAAAGGGTATTTGGAACATAGGAGTATAATTTTCAAAATGAATGTCCTCTAAAGACTCTGTTTTGTGGAAAACCCTGTCAACTTTGGAAAATACAGAGACAGATTGAGAAGCACACTTATCAAACACAAATGAAGGACCCTCTCCAGTTGGAGAATTCAGATCTATATGAAAATTACCTGATTCAAAATCACTTGAAGAAGAATGGTAATCCTCAACCGTAGGTTGATCACTTTCCACAATGGATAACTCTTTTCTTGATTCCTGATCTCCAACTATTTTCCAGACTCTTTTTCCTTCTGAATTTGTCTTTCCCTATTCTAGAAACAACTTTCTGGTAGGGTCTTTAGTGAAGAAAGATATTCTTCCTTCCAACTTTGCAACTTGATTAGTGACAGATTTCACTTAATACAGGTTAAGGCACTGGTATTTATCAAATTTTAAATCAACACGGAGTCACCACTAAGGATTTTCACCTTAGTTGTGCAAATGCACTATAAATGACTTGTCAAATATCTATCAACACTTAATTCCTGCAAATGTTAGTAGATCTGACCTTCCTTTACCAGTATTTATCACTGATGATATAAATTTAGTGCAATAACCACTAGAAACTGGAAATATTGCACACAGAACTTGTAACTTCACACAATTCTTACAAATCTCAACATAGGATGATGTTTAAACAACATATTTGAACTTAGATCATGTAAGAAACATTACCAGGGTTGGTATGTGTACACCTTTGTTCAAATAGTCCCCAGTGACAGTGCCAAAAATGGTGTTGGTATCCAAATTGATTCTCCCTTGGAAGCCGAGAAGCATCACAGATTTAACAAGATACTCAGAGACAAGTGAATCATAAGTCATTTTGTAGCTGGGGAAGGGATTCAGCTGGCTCTTTGTCACTCAGGCATTAGAGAAATGGATATCACCTTCATCAAGGATTTGATCTATCCTCACTACTTTAGGTCATGCCTTTCGACCAGGGTGAGAGGACCCATTTTGTAACCTCTGTTGGTGAAGGACATGAAGAGATCCTTCTTTACACAATTTTTAGGGGAACCTTGAGAAAATATGATCAATACACCACAATTTAACTCTCACGAGTTGTCACTTCTAAAGAGTGGAGATATTTTCTAACAAGGTTCAGGTTACTAAAGACACTTAAAACCTACTTGCTTCTGTATATTTTGGCAGTATAATTGTTTCATTTGTGGATACACAACACAAACAAAGGTACTTTGGGTAGGATTCATGGTTATTTGAAATTTTTGGTGGGGAATTAAACAAGATGAAGTTGATTTCACCAGATCTTTGAGAACCTTTACAACAATTGGACAACTTAACAACAGAAAGCTTCAGAATAGCCAAAATATTCCTTCAACCAGAAGGTGTGCATCAATGGAGCCCCAGATCTACATGGTTTCACACAATCTTTGAGAATTCAACACGAAGCCTCGAGCTAAAGACTCAATTAAACATTAACAACCCCTAGTTCCTCATGCCTAAGATACACTCAAAGGATTACAGACAATCTTTATAAACAAAATGACAGTAAAGTGATTTTAAATTATTTATCTCATTACAGGATGAAGGCTCTTCTCATAATGAAATTGCAAATGCCACTAAACTATCACAAGGATGAGATCCTGTGTGATTCGGAGGGATTTTAACATAATATTGCAACAGGAACATCAAAACCATTTGAAAGACATTCTGAAATAAAAGAAGACACAATTTTTCCCAAGATCAACACAGATTAATTCGAGATCTATTAGATTTATCAGTAAGGGAAAGTTTCTTGAACAGTCTCAGAGCTTGTTAATGGTTGTAAACTTGCAACCATCTTGACGCGATCAAATCTAAAACACAAGAGATTAATAGGTTTCTTAGATGGTCTCTCAGGAAGATGGGATTTCTCAAATTTTCTAATAGAAATTAAACCCCCGACCTTTTACAAGATTATCCTCATTGCATTTATACAATTCACTCACTCACTCATCCCAAATTTTCCCCCAAAAAGAAGAATATTCGAGGAATCCTTTTCTTGTTACCAATTTGTCTTGGAAAGTGATGTTTAACAAATTTACACCCGAAGCTGCTAGGTGGACAAATCATGAACTGATCACATTTCTCAGACCCTCAACCATGACTGGGATGCCATGCCATAACTTTTTAATAGTCCTTCTAATCATTATTTTTTTATGTCATGTGAGAAATCCCCTTTTTAATCATTTTCAGGTGGCTCTGTATAGCTGGATCTGACAAGAAATCCTTTTCACCCTCAAGAATACACCTTGAGAAATGAGTTCCCTCACATGGATTCCTGCATTCATGCCTCTCAGAAATGAGTGTCCATGCATGATTATTCCACATACTTGTGATGAGTCTGAGTCGGCCAAGTGCAAAGAGGAGTCAGCGGAAACCTCCACGTGTTTCCTTGGCGCAACTGCAAAGGTGAAGTACAGAGGCAGGTTCCCAAATGAGTGCGGGCCTTCCACGTGTTTGTTTGATGCACAACTTCAAAGATGAAGTTTAGAGGTGGGACCTCAAATGAGCACAAGCTCTCCACGTGCCCTAGCCCAAGAAAATTACATTTTGGCCTTTGAAAAATTCTTAGTATAAAAAAGAGCCTGCAGAAACCTCCATGTGTCTCTTTGGTAGCACTTTTGATATGGTGCCCAAAAGTGGAGACCCTAAACAAGTGCGGGCTCACCATGTGTCTCATCCCAGAAAATTTGTTGAAAGAGTTTAAGGACCAGCAGAAGGTGCCACGTGCCTAGGGTCCAAGAAAATTTCATCAGTCGTTGAAAAGTTTAATTATGCAAAGATCTAGCGGAAACATCCACATGTCCCTTCAGTGCTTCTTCAAAAGTAAAGTACACGAGTAGGTCCCAAATAGGTGTGGGCCCTCCACATGTCCCAGGCCTTAGAAAGTTGCTTGAAAAGTTTAAGTATAGAGAGGAGCCAGCGGAAGCCTCCATGTGTCTCCTTGGCGCAATTGCTAAGGTAGGACCCAGAGGTGGATCCTCAAATGAGTGTCGGCCCTCCACATGGACAAGCTTTGAGTTGAAGTGGGCCTTAGAGTTTCAAAATGCCCTGAAGACCCGCCTCCCTGCTTATAACTTGAAAAAATTCCACGTGTCCTTCATCGGGGTCAAAGTAAAACTTTTTCCCTGTTGCTTCATATTTGTTGGATAGCCAATCAAAGACTATCAAGGCCGCAGGGCTAATTTGTTAATTTTCACAAATGTGACCAAAGTGACAAATTTCACCGATAAGACCCATTGGGCCGCATCCAATCAGAAAGGGCCACGTTTCCATAGATGTTGGGACAAAAATTGACAGGGAAAACATGACTGTGGAAAAATATAAGGGGAAAACCTGAATTCATGCCCAAATTACACATTCTTTCTCATGGAAAGATAAATGGAAAACAATATTTGGACTCTAGGTGATCCATGACCCAAGGAAAGAACTGACCATGGCAACCAAATGAAGGAGAAAGCTTTCACGCATCAATACGGGGAGACAGAGAAAACTTCAAACCATGTGGACTAAGACATTTTTGAATGAACAGGGTGAGATTAAATTGAGCACCAATAGGGGGAATCCACTGAACAAGGGATCTCTCAATGCTGGTGAAAGTTGTGTTGATGTTCTAGGGCTTAAGATGCCTCTCCTCGTCTTTAGGATAATGATCAGTTTTTTGAGGCTTGAATTTCTAAATATTTTCTTTAGTAGCCACTGTGATATCATTCAGAATGCTTTTGATTGTCTTGTTGGAGTCTCTGAAGATAAGGGAATTTATGGCATTCCAAATTCTCCAGATGGTGTGAGGGAAAATGATCCTCCATAATCTAGGAAGAATAATGTGCTTGAAGGGTGGGTTTAATTGAATCCAATGCATGAAAATGTCTTCCTGGGAATCCCAATTGACACCAAACCTATCAAAGATGAACTTACATATAGCCCTTGCTACTAGGAAATGCAGCAGGAGATGTTGGATGGTTTCATTGTCCTTTTTACATTGATAGCATTTTTTAGGCATGGTAGATCCCCTTTTTATAAGGTTTTCAATCGTAAGGATTTCTTTGTTCAAGAAAAACCACAAGAATTGATTGATTTTAGGGGTTATTTATTTGAACCAACTTTGGCTCCATGGAAACTTTCTTACTGGCTCATTGGTGTAAAGTTGATATCTGGATCTAGCCATATAGTTACCATCGAAGGAGGAGGCCCAAATAAATTCATCCTTTGCTGGGATCTGATTGATTGGTATGCAACTGAGAATGATTTTAAGGTCATTCAAGAGATCTTTTTGATTGGGAAGAATTTTCAAGAGGCTTTTCCATTGCAACTTACCCTTATAATTATGAATATAGTCGCTAACTTGTTGTCCTACGGCTGCAGATAAGTTATCTTTGAGTTGTTCCCACTGCTCAAAATTGGTGAGACTGTTAAAACTATCCCCTCTATCTCTCTAGAAGTTAATGTTTTCTCCCTTTCCCATAATCCATTTACCTCTTGAAGTAAGCTCTTTTCTGATCTTAACCAGATTGTTCCAAAAGATAGAGCCCTGAGGATGACTGTTGTTGCTAAAAAAATCAAGCACATTTCCATTATTAAAATACTTAACTCTAATGAGTTCAAACCAAGGATTATCCTCTTTGATAAGTCTCCATCCCATCTTCGAAATCATTGCAGCATTCATGGTTCTAATTTTTTTGATGCCAATTCCACCAACATTTTTGCTAATACAGGCCTTGTCTCAGGCTACCAAATGTATTTTATTCCTTTCCTAAGTGCCCGTCTAAATAAAGTTCCTCTGGATTCTCTCTATTTTATTCATGATTTCCATAGGAATATGAAAGAGAGACATGATATAAAATGGGAGGTTTTGAAGATTACTTTTGATTAGCAAACATTTCCCAGCACTAGAGAGGATAGTTCCTTTCCAACCAGCTAGCTTTCTTCGAAACCTATCATGCAAAGCATTCTAAACACTCATGTGAACCTTTCTAGTACCAAGAGGAAGGCTAAGGTAGGTGGTGGGAAGGGAGTTAATTTGGAAGCCAAGAATGTGGGCAATTTTTCTTTGACAGGACTATAGGGTGTTGAAAAAGTAAAGAGAGCTTTTGTCAAAATTGATTTGTTGTTCAGAAGTATATTTATAGAATTGGAGAATATGTTTCATGGTTTTGGATTCTAGGATAGAGGCAAGGAGAAGTGTGATGGTATCATCAACAAAGTTCTGATGGGAAACTAAAATATCATAAGAAGTGGGTTTGAATCTAGAGAGATAACCCAAAGAAACAGCTCTAGTGATAGTCCTACGAAGGTTATCTGCCATGATAACGAACAATATGGGGGAAATAGGATCTCCTTGATGGATGCCCCTACTTCTCAAAAAGAAGCCAACAAGACAACCATTAACAATGACTGAGTATCTATGAGAGGAGATATAGGACCAAATAATTTTCCTCAAATGATCATCAAAACCAAATTTTTCCATAACTTTGTCAAGGAAAAGCCATGAAACTCTATCAAAAGCTTTGTTCATATCAAGCTTTAGTACCATACCTGACTTCTTACTTTTTTCTATCAAATAAATAGTTTCATGCACCATGAAAAATCCATCTTGAATAAGTTTACCTTTAACAAAACCTCCCTACTAGCTAGAGATGATAGTTGGGAGAAGAGGTTGCATCCTGGAAGTGAGGATTTTGGTGAAGATTTTATAGAGAACGTTGGTGAGGTTAATAGGCCTAAAGTTCTCAAAATCCTCAGCCCCAGAATTTTTTTGCACCAGAACAATGTTTGCATTATTGATTTCTTTTAAGAGTCTACCTATCCTGAAGAATTCATTGGCTTCCTTGAGAAGTTCATCAGCACAGATCTCCCAACACATATGATAGAAAAAATTAGAGAAGCCATCTTGGCCTGGAGATTTGTCTCCCTCCATGGAAAAACCAAATTTTTTTAGTTCTTCAACGATAGTAGTTGGCATGGAGAGGGTGTGAAAAAATTCTGGCCTCACAAGATTGCTAGGGATGGAGTCTAGCATCACATTGGTGGCTTCAGTAGAAAGAGTTGTGATGTCATTTAGGATATTTTTGTAGAACATGAAAGCTTCTTCTTTTATGTAATCTAGATTTGACATTATATCACCATTTTTTTGTGACCTCAGTAATCTTGTTGTGGTCCCTATGTTTTAGAGTTGTCATGTGAAAATATTTTGTGTTTTTGTCTCCTTCTTTAAGCCATACAACTCTGGATTTTAATCTCCAAAAGTATTCTTCTCTAGTGCAAACTGTGTGAAAATATACCATGAGGGTTTTTTCCCGATCATAATCTTCCTGATTCATACCATGTGAAGCAGCTTTCTTCTCTAAGCATTACAAATCTTCTTTAATTTTGGTTTTTTGATTGAAGATATTTCCAAAGACTTATTTATTTCAAATCCTAACTTTTCTCTTTATATTTTTAAGTTTTTGCACAAACCTGTACTTAGTTGATCCCTCAAACTGAATTCTGCACCATTCTTCTATTTTTTCTAAGAGATCTAGGTGATCAAACCACATATTTTTGAATTTGAAAGAAGGATGAGGAAGTATCTCATTATTACGTAAATTTAAAATGAAATGGTTATAATCAGAGGCAATCTGGGGAAGAGAAGCAAGATGAAATTCTTGATTTAAAATCTAATCAGTAGATATAAGAGCTATGTCGAGATGAACCTCGATGATAGTGGCACCTAATATTTTGCTTTTCCAAGTGAACGGGTTACCATGAAGTTCCAAGTCTAGAAGGTTGGATTGAGAAATAAACTCTACTAAATCATCCATCCCTGCAGTGTGGTCAGAAATACCACCTTTTTTCTCCTGAGTGGAGAGTGGAGATTTGAATTCACCCATGAGGAGTCAGTTCTAACCTGAATAAGTATTTTAAAAGCTATGGATATCACTCCAAATTTATCTTCTCCCACGTAAAGTGTTAGGGGCATAAATTACCGAGAAAATCCAACTATGACTGTTATCAGTAGTTGGAAAGAAAGAGCAAGATACGACTGCAAAGAGAGAATGGTTTTTCCTATGAGTTTTTTGGGATCCCAGAGAACAACCATGCCTCTATAGGCCCATCTTTAGTTAACTGCAGTCCGCTCAAAATTTTTCTAGATTTTATAACAAGTCTTCAAATAATCTATACACATTTTGGTTTCTTGAATAGCCATGATGGCAGGATAGTAACTTTTCCTTAAATATTTTAGCGTGCATTGCTTACCACTGCCATTGAGGCCTCTGATATTCCAAAAGACAATATTCATTAAAAAATACGAGGAGAGGAGTGGACCGAGTGGTCCAAGGAAGATTGAGTACCATCTATTAATGTTTTATTGATCTATTTTTTCCTCTGCTCATTTTTGGATGGTCTCCCTTTAGTAGTGTTTTCTCCTGTGTTTGCATGCCTTATGGCAGATCTGGTCACCCTAGAAGAGTAAGCAGCCCAGCTTCTAGGAGACTTTTTCTAGTCAAAGAATAGGGCATCTGGTATGTTTTCATATCCTTTATATTTTTTCTTTTTTCTGCATACCAATGTAAATTAAGGGGAGTTAGTTGAGTCTTTCAAAACTTGACTCTTCAAAGGTGTAAGTTCACCCACCTCCTTTTCTAGGCTTGGAGACTTTTGAATTAATTCAATAATCTATTGCATTGTAGGTGAAGGAGAACAAATGTAGTTGTTAAGATTTTGTAAATAATCAACAATGGAGTGGAGACTGCACTCTTCATCGACCTCATGAGAGACACTGGCCTGAATGTCGGAAAATTGATGCGCCACCACTGATGTAGGGGTGACATTGGTGGCCTATGACTCTTTCTCGAGTTGGATATTTTGAGTTGGAATTTCTTCAAGAATAGGATTCATGTAAATTTTTCCATTGCAATTTACATCACAAAGTTCTAGCAATATATTTACCATCTAGAGATTTTCATCTACCTGAAGCTTAAGATCTACCAACGTTGGTTCTTCTTGAGTAGTAATTAAGGGGCCATTTCATTGTTCATCTTTTTTAACTAGAGTCTTGGGAACCCAGAGCATCCTTTGAACAAGTTTCTTTTTGAGAGGTGTTGAAATGTGTTTTTCCTGGTTTTTCTCCTTAGAATCCTTTTTTAGGAGTTGGGTTCTTATTGCCCTCCTTAATGATTTTAGTGAGTTCCTTGAAGGTAGGGAATTTCCAGGAGAAATTCCCTAACTTATGACATTTTGTACACCTCATCTGAAAGGACTCATAAATCACAACTTGGGTCCAAGGCCTGTAATTTTTTTGAAGAAAAATCTAACTAGGTAGCTCCTTTTCCATGTTAGCAGACACACAAAAATGGGAAAAAGCTAACCTCGATCTATTTCTAGTGGCATTGTCTGGGCCTATGGGAGATCCTAATAATCTGGCAATGTTGACCAAGATCTCATAATCCCATAACTGAAGAGGGAGCCCAAGGATTCTACACCACAGGGGTATAGTGTTGATATTATCTATAAAAGGATCGAACCCTGAGTACCATCTCTTGATGAATAAATCCATATTTCCAAGGCACAAAGGTCCACCCAGAAGCACTGCATCCATGTCTTCTTACAAAGTGAATTTGAAGAAGAAAAAGCCATTAGCCATGGATGAAATAGATATTTCTCCCAGAGGTTGTCATTTTCTGGAAATCCATCTTCCAACAACATCAATATTAGGCCTGGGACCTAGAAACTTACCAGTCAAATCCATTTGATTCGTTTGGATTTCTCTATTCAGGAAGATCTTAGGGATGGTGTTGTGGTGGATTCCCTTTTCGTCCTTATGTCCTTATTGAGAACCCTCTTTTAACTTATACGTTTATGGGATGTGTAAGGAAAGTAAATAAATTTTGAAACCTATGCTAAAGTAGGAAAAACCTAAGATTCATCAAGATATTTATCAGACCCCTTGACTGGTCTAAAGTAAATTGGATGCAAATATATTTCCCAAATTTTCATTTGTGATCTTCTTACAAATAATTCCCTAAATAAATTTCTATGTAAGATTACGATTTTCTTCATATTTGAGTGATTCCCATAAAAACAATAGATAGTAGGCCTGTAAGAAATGAAATTCCAAGATGAAGGAATAATCATTTAATTCTTAGAGTTTAGGGGAGACTTTATTTGATAAGGTTGTCAAAATACCCATATGGGTCATTTCGATGTAAAATTACCTAAGGATGGAAGTAGTGTTTATATCACAAACTCTAATTATTTGGTTTCTATTTTGGCATGTTTGGTACAATTTTGGTTGACTACATCTAAAATATACTACACAATCTTTCCTTTTTTGTCAAGTGGGGTTTCATAGTTATGTATAGAAATGAACTTTTTCCAAATTCTTTGTTGGTAGAAAGTGTTCTAATTAAGTACCCAATTCAAAATTCATAGATAATATCTCATAAATCTACTCCAATGTGTCCAGACTAAATACCCAATTCAAAATTCATACGTAATTTCTCAGAATTAATTTCCTATATGGAATTTTTTTCCAAACCTAATAAAAATGCACAAACAATAATTTTTAGTAGATTGCCCCCAATTTGGTTGAGCTCAAAGTGAAGGATAATTTCAAATTATGTACATTTAAACTAAAGCATTTGTACAACTTATGGATAGCCCGATGATGGAGAGAATGAGAAGTATCAAGAAAATAAGCAAAATTTTAACCCCTTTAGGAATAAATTTTTTCTTTACAAGAGCATAAGAAAGACTAAACCATTAAATTACCTCTAAATAGAGTTTGGGAAAACCTCTCCCAAAATGGTAGTAGTAAAAATATTGAAGTTTATGAAATAAATAACTCTTATCAAGATGAATTATGTGGGATTTTTTTGTTTCTTTGTTGTCACACGTACTCTTCTAGGAAGCTTCTTTGGCATTGAGGATGGCAGATTATGTGATTATTAAACAATATATATTATTATACTAGAAATCATGCATGGGTAGTGCAATGGAAACACTAATAGAGAAGATTCAAGTGGTAGATTCAAGAGGATTATGTGACATGAAACTAGTGTATGGGAGAGATAGGAAAAACCTTTTCACATGTTGAGAAGTTCATTACTTAGTGGTGCGTTGTAGAGCAATAAGTTGGGCCTCTTTTTTTAGGTATTGATATATGCATGAAGAGACATTTTAGAGTATCATTTGAAGGAGAAAGGAGGCTAAATGTCAAGGTCATTAAGGGAGATAACTTTATAAGTTTTTGTGGGAGTAATTCCTCCATGTGTGTGTGTGTGTGTGTGTGTGGGGGGTGGGGTGGGGGGAAGAGGGGGTGGCTGGGTGGATGGGTGGGTGGGTGTTTGTGTGTGTGTGTGTGCGCGCGCGTGTGCATGTGTGTGTTGTTATGGGCAACGCTAGGTCTCAAGCTTTGTAGATTGTCAAATCACATGCCATTGTAGAGGGAGTTTGATGTAGCTACTTCATGAAATAGGTACGGCCTCATGAATTAGGTTGGAGAGGAACCTGGATCCACAAGTTGCCTATTAACCGTTATAGATATGAATTTTTCCCTACCATTGATATTGAGGAATGCAAATCAGACCATTTTTTTGCAGATAAAAAATGCATCTATTTTGGGCACGAGAGCCTACCATTATGAAGTGAATACATTTTTTAAGAAAACATTTGAGTAATGACATACCTAGTGATTAACACCTGCATATTTAAAATATCCGGCGAGTTTCTTAAAAGGCCATTCTTAAGCTAACTCTTCCACTGATAGCACTATTATCATCGAGGTTTTAACATGTGAATTTCGATCACTTTTATTATTTTCTCATTTTTCAATAAAATTATTGCATATTTCCATCTTCCTCCTTGATCAAATTTATTTTTGTGGACTTATACCACCAACAACGAATGGTTAGTTGTGTGAGATGAAAAGATAATAGGATTTAGAGAAAGATTTATATGATTATTCCATTTACAATTTAAAATAGCTTTTTCTTGGTTACAGAGAAAAATGGAAAATGTCAAACCTATGTAAACTAAATCTACAATGAAGGGAACTTATGAAAAAAATATGGTGTCTTTGGAATCAGTAGTCTATATCATGTACACCCTCATTCTTCCTTCAAATAATAAATGATAAACATGTATTCATTATTATTAATCCTATTCTTGATATTAGTTTTCATCTAGATACAGATATAAAATCCCATGGGACTTGAAATTGTATAGAGCTGTCAATCCTATGTAGGGACTCTAATCATAAGGAAAAAAAAATTCTGACTTGGATTTTCTATGAAATTAATCTTATCTTGTGCTACACTTACTATCGAACGATGCCTTCCAAAAGAAAGCACTTCAGGAAATCTGAATAAGCAGAAAACTATGACGATGACTGTAAACAAAAAGAAATAGAAAGAAATTCGACCTTCAGTCATCGTGGATAAATCCACCCTTGTTTTCCTCGAACAGAAGCATCTGGTATTTATCAGTTTCAGTGAACGTTAGGACTCGCATGTAAACAGGGCAGGCGCCAAAACAAAAAACAAAGTTTGCGTCTGTATGCTCTGCAGTGATATAAAAGACAAATCAATGTGTAGCTCGGGAATATGTCTGATCTGCACTGAGAAATTTGGTATGAGTCAATTTCAGTGATGCAACCAAATGAATGTCACAACGTTACTATTGCTTTTATATGATTTTTTTTCCAATCTTAATAAGTCCAGCACTTATCATTAAGAAATTTGTGAAGAAGTTAATAAAATTAATAATATGTTAAAAATTTAAGTAATAGTTTTGAAATTAATATCTCTCAACCTATAAATGTATTAGTTTTAATAGTTATTAATATATCTTCTCACAGCACAAAATGTTGAGGTTTCTTTTAATGTATATTTGTGATCCCCTACAAACTTTGAGTCTTTTTTTATCAGGTAAAAATGGTGGTTTTGAGGGGACCCAAAATACAAATGGATAAAGATATAGCAATGCAAATCACAAAGGAAGGCCTCTACTAGTGGATGAGAGAGAAACTAATACACTAGCCACAACTGACCTAAAAGGGAATCATGGAAGAATTCCAAAAAAAAGCTCCGCCAAGCTAAAGAAAGCAAACACGATAAAGAGGTTTGACGCAAAAAAACTAAAGAGCGACCGAATCAAGACCCGCTGCCGAACGCCGCAAGACGACTCCATGTCAAATGCTTCGATCGCTCAAATTTTTGTTTCTTAGGGTGGACCATAGTCCACCCATCCCCATCATCCTTGGAATCATGTGAAGTCAAAACTTTGCCAAGGACCACCTAATTCATTCAAGGGTGTATATACACCTAACGCCGAAGTTTGAGAAGGGCGCGTATGTTGAGGATGATGTCTCATTTCCTTGCAGCCTTTCACATCCCCATACACACCAGCACCTACACCTTCTATTTTGGAGCCAAGCACATTCTTAAATAGAGTGGGATCTTTCCCCCACCACCTCAAGATTACTCATGAGCAAATCACATGCCTAAGAGGGATCATGCTCCATCATACTCAAATGCCTATGCCAGCTTGCTAAAGCTATGATTAATTTCCGCTTTACAACTCCTTAAGAACAATGATTAACTCTTAATTATTCCTTGGAATATTCCTTTCTTGGGCCACAAGTCTTCATGCACTAACCTTATCCACTTATCACACCTACCCACATCCTCAAGTGTTTTCCATGCAACACCATATTCCATAATGGTGTTAAGTCTCAGAACCCTCTTCTGCTTTTACGCATGCACCAACCTCTACGCACTTCATGTTTACCTCAAGCCCTTCACCTCCAGAACCGCTCAATTGTTCAAACTATTGGTGCACACTTAGTTCTCCCTACATGCTCTTCATCACGCGCCTTCTTCCTAACTTGCCTTCCGCACACGCTCATCCTGTTCTCCCTGCCTATGCATGACTCATGTCCCCCTGTGGTCTAAATCACATGCACACCCGATGCCATGCTTGCTGGAGTTTCCCCTATCTCTCTTCGTCCCTTTCTTCTTTCCGGTAGGGTCTTCAAGGATGGAGATGTTGGAAATAAGGTGTCTCAACCTTGTTTGGTTTATTCAATCAAGATTTTCTTACAGACATTTTGCATTGTGAGTACTCTAAAAATAGAAATAGGAGTTGTCAAAATATTCCCATATGATAGTATATCATGGAAGGACTATTTTTAGAGATTTTATGACAAATTTTATGACATCTATAAGGGTCAAAAATAGGGGAGAATAGTGTGGACATGAGAGCCTAATTTTAGACCGAAATCTTTCTCTTTAATGCTATCCACCTCATGAGAGGTTTGGCACATGGTTTTGTAAACCATAGATGGTTTCTTGTATAACCGAAGGTCTATAAATTTAAGGCTTGGAGAAGCAATTGAAGTGGTGAGCTTTGCAAGTACTGTAAAGTTGAAATCCTCCTATAATTGTTTATGGTGATACTCCTATAAGAAACTTGCTCTACAAGTGCATGTAATCTTGTTGTTAGATTTGAAATACATTGAGTGGGATTTTGGAGTGTGGGGTTTTTTATCCGAAAGGATTTTCCCCATGTATATCTGGTGTTTGTGTTCTTGTGATGAATATGTTGATGATATTTCTATAACTATTTTACTATGTTGAAAGTTTTTCTTAATATCTCTCCTCAAGCTTAGCGTAGGAAGTTGTTCTATTACTCTTAATTTCCTATCAAGTGGTATCAAAGCTTGATCACCTTTGGTTTCAGTTGTGGGTTGTTGAGTTTTTTGTGCTAATCCGGGTTTGAGTGGGAGCTTGTGCAGAGAATACTTTGTTATCTGGTTGCAGATATTTTTCAAATGGCGAGCACATCTGGGATGATTGATGTAGAGAAGTTTTCTGGCACAAACTTTGAAATGTGGAAGCTGAAGATGGAAGATCTATTGGTTGATTGAGATCTATGGGATGCAATGAATGAGAAGGTCAATAGGCCTACGGATCCAGTTTTTGGCTACAAAATATGATGTAATGGATAGAAAAGCTAAAGGTCTTATTGGATTATGTCTTGTAGATTTGATCTTGATAAATGTCCATGAAGAATCCACTTCAGAGAAGCTTTAGAAAAAGCTGGGTGAGATATACCAATATAAGTCTCTAGTAAATAAGATTTTCTTGAGGAAGAAGTTGTATTCCTTGATAGTGGAAGAAGGTGGACAAATATATGAGCATCTAGAAACATTCAATACATTGGTGACTCAGTTGAGCTCGGTTGGAGTTAAGATGGATGAAGAAGAAAGGTGCCAAACTATGTTGGTTTCATTGCCAGACTCATGGGAAAGCCTAGTCATGGCCATTGGGAGCACTTCAGTCACTCTGAAGATGGAGAATGATGTTGGTTCTCTACTTTCCGAAGAGATGAGAAGGAAGGTCTCTTTGAATGCCAAAGAGGCTTTGAGTGTTCAAGGAAGAACAAAATAATGAGGCAAAGATGAGAAGAAGCGTGGCCATTCCGAGAATAAGGGGAGATCAAAATCCCCTAGTAAGTCCAAAGCAATATGCTAGAAATGTGGCAAATTTGGACACTTCCGAAGGGAATGCAAAGAAGAAAAGAAAAAGAAAAAGAAGAAGCATGATTCTGATTCTGAGTCTGAAAAGGAAGATGGAGATGCCTTTATTGCAGCTTTGGCCACTCGTGCAGGTGATAATGCATGGTTGATAGACTCAGGTGCATCTTTCCACATGACCCCTAACAAAAACTGGTTTAGTAAGTATGAAAACTATGATGGTGGTAAGGTGTATTTGAGTGATAATTCTTTCCTTGAAATTATTGGTCGTGGTAGTATTCAAGTAAAATTTTCTGATGGTAGAATTAGAAGATTTGATGGTGTCTTGCATATCCCAGGACTAGCAAGAAATTTATTATCTGTTAGCAAGCTAATAGATGCAGGTGTACATGTATAATTTTCTAAAGCATGTGTGAAAATGGTGAGAGGTGCTATGGTGATAGCAAGAGGAAGTAGATTGGGTTACCAACTTGATGCATGCACGGTTGAGTGCAATAGCACTTCGGATAAAACTAAGCTAGTAACTATTTTGCTAAAAAAGGAGAGGGTTTCCTCCTCTGCGGATGGTCGTGGCTTCTGGGTACCCAAGGGTGCTCTGTCTACCGAATCAAAATTACCTACAGAGAAGACCATGTTATGGCACCAAAGGCTTGGCCACATTGGAGAGAAGGGTTTAAAATCCCTGAAAAATAAGAACCTCGTTGAGGGGTTGAATGATGACAATCTGAAGTTTGATTTCTGTGAGCATTGTATTTATGGCAAACAGAACCGCGTTCAGTTTTACTCGTCTACTCATAAGTCTTCATGTATCTTGGATCTAATCCATTCAGATGTATTTGGTCCTGTTAAGGTTGCTTCTATTGCTAAATTAGTTTAATATGTTACTTTCATTGATGATTTTAGTAGGAGAACATGGGTATATTTTTTAAAGAGTAAATCTGAAGTTTTTAGTCGTTTCAAGGAATTTAAGGCTATGGTTGAAACTCAAACTGGGAAGAAAATTAAGTGTTTGAGATTTGATAATGGCGATGAGTACTGTTCTACAGACTTTGACAGATTTGTACAGATTGTAGGATTAAAAGACAAAAAACAACTTCGTATTCTCTAGAGCAGAATGGAGTTGCAGAAAGAATGAATAGAACGTTGATGGAGAAGGCTAGGAGCATGCTGATTGGAGCTGGTCTAGAAAAAAGGTTTTGGGCTGAAGATATTACCACTGCTTTCTATTTGATAAATAGATCTCCTACATCAGTACTTGTTGATAAAATGTCAATGGAGGTGTGGTCGAGGAAAAATCCTTCAATTAAACATTTGAGAGTTTTTGGCTATGAGGCATATGCACATGTGCCTAAGGAGAAGAGAACAAATTTGGATTCTAAGGCTGTCAAATGTATCTTCATCGGATATGGCTATGGTGTGAAATGATACAAGCTTTGGGATCCTGTTGCACAAAAGGTAATATACTCTAGAAGTGTTATTTTTAGAGAGATTAAATCTTTCCCTGTTAATTTTTAGCCAAAACAACATAAAGAAAATGAACAAAAAAGGATGTGGTTCAACTTCCTTCTACACCTGAGAAAGTTGAATCGAGACCCCAAAATAGACAAGAAGTTGAGGAGAGCTCACCAAACTCTGAATATTCAAAAGAGGTAGAAGAAGAGGAAGAAGTAGAAGAATTTCCACCTCAGCTTGTTCGAAAGTCTACAAGAAAAAGGAAACCACCTGAAAGGTATGGGTATTCTCCTGATGATTGGAAGTGTATATTTTCTTCGAGTACTAATATTGATGAGCCGAGATCTGTACAAGAGGCTTTGGGTATGCATGATGCAAAGTCTTGGCAAATAGCCATGGATGAAGAGATGACATCCCTTAAAAAGAATGATACATGGGACCTTGTAACATTGCCTAAAGGTCATAAACCTATTGGATGTAAATGGGTGTTTAAGAAAAAGATTAGTTTAGATGGAAATGTTGAAAAATATAAGGCACAGATGGTTACGAAGGGTTACTCTCAAGTTGAAGGTATTGATTATGGTGATATATTCTCTCATGTTGCTAAAATGACATCCATTCGGTTTTTATTATATATTGCAGCAGCTTATGACCTAGATGTTGAACAAATGGATGTGAAAACTGCTTTCCTTCATGGTGATTTGGAGTGAAGAAATATATATGACACAGCCAGAGCACTACATGGTGAAAGGTAAAAGCAAGAAGGTTTGTAAGTTAAAGAAATCCCTATATGGCCTTAAACAAAGTCCTAGGATGTGGTACCAGAAGTTTGATTCATATGTGTTGAGTTTGGGCTTTGTGCGGTCTAAATATGATCACTGTGTATATTTTAAATCTGATGGTGATTGTTTCCTGGTAATTACTTTATATGTTGATGACATGTTGTTTATTAGGAAAGGAAAAGGTTTGATTACAGAATTGAAATCTCAGCTCTCTGCTAAATTTGAAATGAAAGATCTTGGTGCAACAAAACACATACTTGGGATGGAGATTATAAGAGATTGTGAGAACAGAAAGCTATGGCTTGGCCAGAGTAAGTATGTTTGTTCTGTTTTGCAAAGGTTCAACATGTAGGATTGTAAACCAATTTGTGCTCCTGTTACTTTGGGAACGAAGCTCTCCATTTCACAATGTCCTTCATCCCCATCAGAGATGAAAGAAATGAGCAGAGTGCCTTACCAGAGTGCAGTTGGAAGCTTAATGTATGTTATGGTCTATACAAGACCAGGCATTGCCCAAGCAGTGGGAGTTCTTTCTCGTTTTATGTCTTATCCTGGAAGAGTGCATTGGGATGTAGTTAAGATGGTCTTCAGATATTTGCGGGGTACATCAGAGTACTCTATATGTTTTATGACATCTATAAGGGTCAAAAATAGGGGAGAATAGTGTGGACGTGAGAGCCTAATTTCAAACTGAAATATTTCTTTTTAATTCTATCCACCTCATGAGAGGTTTGGCACATGGTTTTGTAAACCATAGATGGTTTCTTATATAACCGAAGGTCTATAAATTTAAGGCTTAGAGTAGTAATTGAAGTGGTGAGCTTTGCAAGTATTGTAAAGTTGAAATCCTCCTAGAATTGTTTCTAGTGATACTCCTGTAAGAAACTTTCTCTGCAAGTGTATTTAATCTTGTTGTTAGATTTGAAATACATTGAGTGGGCTTTTGGAGTGTGGGGTTTTTTATCCGAAATGATTTTCCCCACATATATCTAGTGTTTGTGTTCTTGTTATGAATATGTTGATGATATTTCTGTAACTTTTTACTATGTTGAAATTTTTGCATAATATCTCTCCTCAAGATTAGCATAGGAAGTTGTTCCGTTACTCTTAATTTCCTATTAGACACATCATCCTCAACGTATGCGCCCTTCTCAAACTTCGGCCTTAGGTGTATTTACACCCTTTGTGTATGTACAGCCTTTCGCACATAACACCAATAATTTGAAGTTCTTTCACCAACTCATCTCCACTTGACACCCTGCTACATCACCACAGGGAACATATTTTGAGTCAGTAATGGGTCTACCAGCCGAGTAAATGCATGTCACAAAATTTGAGTTTTGAATGGGCCCCTCCCGCCCAAAGATCTTGCTCAACCTGTCCTCTCTCGAACGGTCATTGAATCCTCCAATCCGACACCTACGCGCACCATGGCAGAACCAACAAGACCAAGCACCGCATCATATGGCGAGACACGTCGACCGAGCACGCCACAAACCCGTTGTCCTCCTCCTCTTATTCGTCAGCATTGTTTGAGTCTTCATCCCCAAACTCATCATTGACCTATGAAACAGACCTCTGAATTCCACCATTTTCCACCTCCTCTATCTGAGTCGACATGTTACTTTGACTGCATTTCTTTATTTCATAGCCAACCACTCTGCATTTTTCACAAACAATCGGTGAACTCTAAATCTCAATCTTTTGTTCTCATTTAGCAAACTCATATTCCAAAAAATTATTTTGGGCATTGTGGAACCTGCAGGCATGTTGACGCACAGCTAAGCAAAAACCAACCTAGATCGTGCTTTTGCCACCAGATCAACTTGATAACCATCCCCATAGATCTTACGATCCCCAAAAATACTTCAGGCTCCTAGAACTCCAAAGGCAAAGTCGAAAGGAGAATCCAAATAGGGAGTTCCTAAAATTTAAACCCTTGAAATACCCTTGGTTTTTAGTGATGAAGGCTAAGGGAAGCTTTCCTGTAAAATCATGGTACACCCTGTAACACCCTTTACAAATCCGACTCTTCTTTGAAATAGAAAAAAATTCATACCCTGTCAAAGCCCTAACTTCCCGTTTGCAAGCCCATTTCCTCCTGCACCAGTCTCTTACGAAATTGATCTTAGGTCTAAGGCCAGTGAAACAACCCACAACCATGTGTTTATATCTCATTTTATCCATGTTAAAAACAACATTTGGAATCGCCAAATGTGGTTTGTCATTACTACAAAAAGGGTAAAGTTTAAATGTTGCCTTATGTTCAACTTCGACCAGCTTAGCTTCCCACATAGGATGAGCCGACAAACCAAGCCTAGTTTTTCGTCCTAAGCCTCCATGGTGGCCCATCTCATTCATGCCCGTCCTCTCCTTCACTCTCGTCTTCTCATTCCCTCCCATCTACAAACTTTGAGTATTTTTTGAAAGGAATGAAATTTTTTGAAATAAAATGTAGACACGGAAAGTGGATTTCCTTGTAAATGTGTTAAAGTAGCCACAACACATTGTAATTTAGATCTAAAAATGCACATCAGACATTCAAACCTAATTATATGATTAAGGGGGCAGTCTATAACATTGGAAAATCTAGAATAATTTAAGTATTTGAGAAATATGGGTTTTAGAGGATAATATTAAATTTTATGTGGGTGGCATGCGAATCTAGAGACAATCGTGAATGAGATGTGTCAGAAGGCACGTCTAGATAAGTAGATGATTTAACCACATGACATGGATGAGAAAATAATGGTCTCCAAAATTTCGAATATGCTCAGAAACATAAACGCTTTGCCTCTCATAAATGGCTATAACTGTGGCAAAAATATGTGAAATTTACATTATTTTTTAGAAGTGAAAAAATTGATTATGTGAATGCATTGTTTGTACTAATTATGTATAGAAACCTCACTCGCTTTATTTAGTTCTTACAAATAACTACCAACCTTATGTCCCTCTTGAGAGCCCTATTTCAAATTGTAAATTTACAAAATGTGTAATGAAAACAAATAACTTTTGAGCTTTATGCTAAACTAGGGGAAAAAATAAGATTCATCAAAATATTTATCAAACCCATTGACTTGTCTAAAGAAAATTGAATAGAGAAATATTTCCCAAATTTTATCATAAGTGATCTTCTTCCAAATAATTCCCTAAATATTTCTGTGTAAGATTACAATTATCTTCGTATTTTCGTTTTTCGTGTGCAAACAATAGATTGTAGGCAAGTATTACAAATAATGTCTAAAATGAAAATCGTAGATCAAGGAAGAAGTTTTAGATTCTTAGAGTTTAAGGGAAAATTTATTTATTTATGATGTCAAAATACCCATGCGGGGTCCTCTCGTTATAAATATAAGGATGGAAGTGGTTTTTATATCAAAAAATCTAATTATGTTGTGTCTTTTTTTGCACGTTTGGTACAAGTTTGGTTTTGGCATGTTTGGTACAGGTTTTGTTAACCACATCTAAAATATACAGAACAATCTTTTCTTCTATGTGAAGAGGGGTTTCATAGTTTATGTATAGAAATGAAGTTTGGTCAAATTTTTTGTTGGTAGCAAGTGTTCTAATTAATTACTCAAATCAAAATTCATACATTATCTTTCATAAATCTACTTTAATGTGTTTGGACTAAATACCCAATTAAAATTTTATATGTAATTTCTCCGAATAAATGTCTTTTATGGAAAAAAAAATTCAAAATTGATAAAAATGTACAAACAATAATTTTTTAGCAAATTGCCCCAATTTTGTTGAACTCAAAATCGAGGATAATTTCAAATTGTGTACATTAAAATAAAGCATTTGTACAAGAAATGGATAACCTATTGGTGGAGAGAATAAGTAGTATCAAGAAAATAAGTAAAATTTTAACCCCTCTATGAACAATCGTTTTCTTTACAAGAGCATAAGAAACAATAGACCATTAAATTACCTCTAAATAGAGTTTGGGAAAACCTATCTCAAAATTGTAGTAATAAAAAAATATTGAAGTTTATGAAACAAAAAGATCTTTTAAAGATGAATTATGTGGGATTTGTTTTTTTTGTTGTCAAACATACTCTTCTAGGAAGATTCTTTGGCATGGAGTAATTTGAGTCAATAAGTACTATGTGGTTGATTAGGTACGTATTAAACAAAATATATATATATACTAACAATCACACATGGGTAGTGCAATGGAAAAACTGATATGGAAGACGCAAGTGGTACATACAAAAAGATGATGTGACATGAAACTAGTGTAGGGGAGATGTAGGAACAACCTTTTCACATGTGCAAATGTTCATTAGCTAGTGGCGTGTTGTAGAGCAATAAGTTAGTCCTCTATTTCTGGGTATTTACATATGGATGAAGAGACATTTTAGAGTATCATTTAGATGAGAAAGGTGGATATGTCAAGTTCGTTAAGGGAAATAACTCTATAAATTGTTGTGGAAGTAAATCTTTTCAACTTTGTATCTTATAACATACAAAATTGAAAGGAATTACTTCCACAACAATTTCTAGAGTTATTTTCCTTAACAAACTTGACATTTCTTGAGTTGGTGTTGAAATAAATCCTTTCAATTATGTATGTATGTATATGTGTGTGTACGCGCGCGCGCGCGCGCGCACACACACACACACACACACACACACACACACACACACACACACACACACACACACACACACACAGAGTTGGTGTTGAAATAAATCCGTGTGTGTGTGTGTGCATGTGCGTGCATACGTGTGGGCGTGCGTGTGTGTGTGTGCATGCGCGTGTGCATGTGCGTGCGTGTGCGTGCGCGTGTGTGCGTGTGTGTGTGCATGCATGCGTGTGCGTGCTTGTGTGTGTGCATGTGTGCGTGCGCGTGCATGTGTGTGCACATGTGCGCGTGTGCGTGCGTGCGTGCGTTTGTGCATGTGTGCTTGTGTGTGCATGCGTGCGTGTGCGAGTGTGCGAGTGTGCGAGTGTGCGAGTGTGTGTGTGTGTGTGTGTGTGTGCGCGCGCGCGCGCGTGCGTGTGCATGCGTTCGTGTGTGTGTGTGTGTGTGTGTGTGTGTGTGTGTGTGTGTGTGTGTGTGTGTGTGTGTGTGTGTGTGTGTGTGTGTGTGTGTGTGTGTGTGTGTGTGTGTGTGTGTGTGTGTGTGTGTTCATCACTTAATGTGCTAGTTTTAACAACTAAACTAGTATGTTACACAAAAAGAAAAAAAAAAAAATTATTTTTATAAAATATAACATTATTCTACACTTAAAATCATTCATTTCTTATGTTTCTAGTGTTGTAAAATTCTAAGCCAATGTATAACTTATTATCACACAAACTTGAGTAAACTCTCTTTTTTTATAAAAATGAATGTAACTTTTCTATATAAAGGTGGGCCACAAGATTTTGCACTCAGCCATAAGTAAATTTGAGGGAGTGAAGGTGAATTTTTGTTTAAGGAAGAGTGATAATGAAGGAGTTTTAGTGATGAAAATTTGAGGGGAGAGAAATTTGTTGGAGGGTACATAGGAGATCCTCTAATTTCATTTAGTAAGGCACATATAGAAAATATTTCATTTTTGAGAACCATTTGAAGGAGAAAGGGGTATGTTTTGCACATTCTAGAGCGAACACAACCTAAAGATAGTTATGAAAGTAATAGTTTTACATTCAATACTTCTAATGTCAAAAGATTATTTTTCAATGTCATACATTTTATTCTTTGGAGAGTTAGAGGCCACTTTGAGGGGATTTCATATGTGGTTTTTGTGTAAAATTATAGAGCTAGGGGTGTTATAGTGGGTATTTAGCATCTCATGTCAAGCCAATGTAGATATTGAATATGAAAGCCATAAAATAAAGTAGGTTATGTTGGTTTTTGTTGTCTTTATGGACAATATATTGAAATTTGTTGATTGTATGATTTGAAACCTCTACCTCTAAACACAAGTTAGTTGTAAGTATAACCTTTTGGCATCATGAGTGGATTGAAAGGGGACCATATGAGAGAGGTCCAACATAGATGGTTAGACCATTTGAAATTCCTAGACATCTCAAATCCCCCTCCACCATATCTTGAAACCTCATAAACACAATCCTTAATAGAGCACATTACCATATAAAAATAAGAAATATTTTTAAGGTTGTATAGACATATGTACAATTAAACAATAAAAAAATAAATCTTCAGATTTTGTAAGAAAAAAAATATTAATTATATTTAATTAAAAATATTTTCAAATGGAAATAAACACAAATATTGGAAGTACAGAAGATGAAAACACAAACACATCAAATCAAAATAGGTTTTTAATAATAAATTTATGATAATAATAAAATATCAATTAAATTATAAATTGGACCAATTATATGAAATTATTGCTACCAACATCTTAATAATCTTATAATAAATGAAAATATAATTTTTGAATTCTAATATCCACTCAACTGGATGCATGATTTTTCATCAAAAGCATCAAATATTTCCATAAAGGTATAAGAACTAAACCAAAAAACAAGTCTAAAATGTAACAGACTCTAAAAATCTCATGCCTTTATTTCGCATTTATCATTTCTATTCTAATTGATTTCCATTTCAACTAACCATTATTTTCCATAAACACACACTTATATTTAGATTAACATCAATTAATGACTACATAGTTACAATTTTAATTATTTATATTTAAAAAACAATTGAATTATTTAGTGCATTGTTTTATTAAGTAGTACATCTATCTTAATAGCTGCCAAAATGAATGGAATTTACTTTTTAATGGATTTTGTAACTTTTTTAGAGCACCATAATTACATTATTATGTGTTTTAATAGCATAAATTATGAACGAGTACAATGAAAATTAAGATATGCACACACAATGAAAAATAATAATACATTATTATGTGTTTTAATAAAATAAGTGTTGAACTAATACATCAGAAAAAAATCCATAAACAAAATGAAGATAGAAAAAATTCATAACACAAAATACATGGTATATCAAGACTAAAAATTGACACATATTTTAAGGCTCAGGGAAAAATTTTACACATATTTTAAGGTTCAGGGAAAATTTTGACACACATTTTAAGGATTACAGCAAATTATGACACATATTGTAAGTGTTACACACATATTTTGTATCCTCTCATCCTTTGATCATAAAATCCCGCAAAACACTCATATCTCACCCATGAGAAACATATACACTAAAAATTATACACGTCACACATACCCAAATGAATAATTGGAACATTGGATATCCCTCTACATTTACCTAGTCATACATTACTACAAATCCTCACACCCAATATTACCTCTTATCGTCATTTGAAACATCATTGAAAAAACATAAACAAAATAAAAGGCACTAGATATCATGTCATGACTTGATGATACTCATCCAAGAACATCAAAATTGCATCACCTCATTTGTAAGGTGCAATACAAAAAAAATTACCACGACACATAAGATGATCAAAGGATTTTTACCTTTCACCTTTAAAAAATAGATGATTTTTTCCCTAAATTTATCGCCCTTGTTGTCCACATTCTCTTCACCCTAAGAGGAAAAGAAGCTCCACTCTTAAATTATTCACATGTAACCATTCTGGTAGTTAATAGTGGTATAGAAAACATTCCATCAACCAATTTGGTGTCACGGTTGAAAATGTATCCCCTAAATAAGATTTTTTTCTCGACAGCTAGGGGTAATAACAAATACATGGAATGTTGTAGATGGGGAAGAAAATCGAAATGATGTGTTCGTTTTGATAACAAGGTGGACGTATTGCTCCCATCTCCTTCACCACCACTTCCCATGAATGGGATTGTAGACATATTTAGAGTGATGAAATGAAGCAATGGAAATGTTAATTACCATGTTCACATATAAGAGTTGAATCACCTTGCAGAAAACTATAATAAGTATATGGTTCAATGATGCCCACAAAATGATCATATCCCTACCATTTGTCTAAGGGGAGTTCCCTACTTTTTCCAATAAATCACCTATCATCGTAATTATTAGATTAACACAGAAAACAAATAACGGATTATAATTTTTCTTGTACAAATATTGCTTCCAACATAGTAATGAGGAATCATGTATCTAATAAAATAAATTCCATGGCTTTATAATCAACATGTGCAATGCATTCAATTTTTTTAAAACCAATAGGATAAAATAAAGTCAAAAAAAAAAAAAAATTTATTTCTCGTAAGTTAACTTATACTAGAAAGGTGGTCTAAAACAAAAACATTTTCTTATATTATTTGTTGATGAACTAAGTAGTTTTAGGTAGATACAACACAAATTACATAAGCCGAATTTGTTCACTATTTTTTTTAAAGTGGCATAGAAATTGACTAGGTAAATATAGATATAAGTATTTATCACTATAAAGCCCGAGCTATTGTGATTCTGACCTTATAATATTAAGCTCAATTTTTCTTCAAAACATTATGGTTTTTAATCTAGTAAAGGATGTAGTGTATATTTGGACAATATGTAAATTAAAGGGTACCTTCAACTTTACATTTTAATGGTTTTCTTTCTAAACTCTTTGTCATCCTCATGGGGTTTCACAATCAAAAACATGAACTGTCATGTGATTTCATATAGGAGTTTTAGAGATTAGTTAAAATGGGCTCAATATATTGCCTCATATAAAGATTAATAAGTAGTTATAATATAAAGGGTTTTTAAAATATGCTTAAGTTATCGGTATGGGGAATGATAGGGAGGGTGGAGGTGGATTATCTATGGGTTACATGATGAATTCCTAGTTCATATCATTTTCATTTTGTGTGTTTTTAAATTAGTGCAATGTTTTTTAGCGAATCAATATGTATTTCCATAATAATGACACTTCATAATACTCAATAATTTGGACAACCTTCATAGTATCATTGCTAAGATATGTTTTTTTCACTTGATTCAGTTTTTGTAAGGAGAATGGATGTCGTGAAGATTAATAAATTTCACTAACATGAATACAACCATATATGACCCTTCACATTACTATAAAAAGTATGATTAATACATGTCAAATGTAGATATAAAAAAGGAAGGTAGATAACAAATAACACATAATGAGGGTTTTTACTTTTCAAGTCCAATATGAATTTGATCATGGAGTTAAGGAAAAATATAATCATATTTTGTGAAAATGTAAGACACTGAATCCAACACTGAAGAGGTAGAAATAAAAATGGGTATTAAAAATGTTAGAGGAAAAATCGGTAGTTTGGAGATATGTTAAAATAATAGGTATTTTATAGTCAAACTTTTGTATTAGGCGGGGTTATTGATAATAGAAAATTGATAAATAAATTTGGAAATAAGAGTATTATTTAGTACCCTATGAATGCATGTGATAGGACATAAGTTTACAGAGTGAATCACATGTGGTCATCATCTAGGTATGGGTTTTTCCATACATATCCTATGTACGTAAATACTACTACTACTACTTTATTATTGAAATACCTGATGATATTTTTATTTCTTATTTTATAACATGTTTTGCAAGTATGAAAACATTGTATTAGAGGATTCAAGGATTTGACTCATGAATTCCATTGTACGTTTTCTAGAACCTTACATTGTTAAATAACATAAAGACTTGCACAAATCCCATGTGAAATTCCAACTAACCGATTTGTGTAAAAATATTACAACATTACTAATTTTTGACCTCCCGGTTTACATTGATACGAAATTACCAAATTATACTCGCTCTTTTTTAATAAAGAATGCCTATGAACATAAATATTAAAAAGTTAAAAATCTTATTATAGTTTTTTTTGTAGAATATTAAATTATAATTTTTATTAACACGGGAAAATAAAATACTACATTACTTACAAATATTTATATTTACATTATTGAAATGACACTTCCAATAGTACCTACCTTAACAAACAAATAAGAAAGCATAATGCATGGAATGTAATATCATTGTTGTCAATATTGTCACATGAAATATTAACTTAATAAATATTATACTTAATTTAGATATGAGAACAACTCAATAAAACATTTTTCATATTGAAAGTAAAAAGGGTATTGGTTGACATGAACACTTCAATGGATTTTCCCGCTTCTGTTGATCTTATGGTTCAAGACAGAATATGGACTCGAAACTTGGAATATTAAGGTTTCCCCTTCAGATGTCGAACCTCCTTTTCCCTTCGACACTTAGCTATGGATTGCAAGTATGGGAAGAAACATGCAAGTAGACACACTTCTTGGTGGAAGAATGTTGATCCAAGTCTTTTGGTTGTTGACATTCACTCGGATTCTGAGTTTGAAGATGGATCTGCAAACGAGGATGATGTGGTTTTAGCGAATGAGGTGGTTATCCCTTCGTCTACACCTGTAGAGAAGGCTCCTACCCCTAGTTCTAAGTTTGGGACTTTGTCCCTTCCTCTTGGTTATTAGGAGGAAAACAATAATATTTAAATTTGCATTCCGGTTCACACAAATGAAAATGTATATTCGATCACTGGTGATGGTTTGTCTACTGTGAGAAGAAGGAAGAAAGGGAACATTGAATCCCTTAAGATGAATCTTATATCCCATGGGAAGGGGTCCCAGGGATGAGCTCTTCCTTTTTGTTTTGTTGTTGTTTTGTTTTTAATTCTAGTTTTCAATGTGTTGTTTTCTTCTATCCCATTTAATATATCAAAGAAACTTGAACATAATTTTTTAAGGATCGTGAAACTACAAAGGAGAAAGGAGAATGGACTGAAAAATATTAGATCTCGATAGTCTAAAATGTAGACACATTTTTTTGAGGAGCACATTTTGTTGTAGATATAAGATATTTTCTCTCTTTTGTTTAAGGGTATAGAATTTGTATTTTTTAAATAAAGGGCGCAATTTCAAGATGCATTGAAAAGATATCCTACTTAGAATGCTAAATAAGGTAGTTAAAATATATTTAATTAATATTTTTTTGGATTATGAAGTTACACATGAAAAGGGAAGCAAGTTAATGTAAATTTAGATATCCAACAAGCACAAGAAACATAATGAAGTTGAAGTGTTTGAAGTTACAACCATAAATACTTGTTGAGTGCAATCTAGTTATTGTATAGCTCCCATCAAACAAGTTATATAGATAATGTGTTAGTCTTTTCTCAATCCTACTTACAGTATCAAAGACATTTGACCTTTATTTTTCAGAATCATGAAGTCACACAAAAAGAAAGGAGAATAGACTGAAAATATTAGATCTCTAACAAATCAATATGAAATTTAAAATGTAGAACATGTCTTGAAATATTTTTCTTATGAATATGAGTTTTCTTTTCTCTATTCTTTAATGTTGAGGAATTTCTATTCTCGAAAAGGAAGTCAAAAAATTTGGATTTCAATTTTCAAAAAGCAATTTAAAAATGTATCCTACTTAAAAGAATAAATCGAGTCATTACGAAATATTTAAAAGGAGATGTTTTTAGATTATAAAGTTAATAATGAATGGTAGGAGCAAGCCAATGTAAATTTAGATGTCCATATAGATACAAGAATGTGAAACATATCCTACTTAGAATAGTAAATTGGGTAATTAAACAATATTTAAAGATTATTATTTTTTGATTATGAATAAATTTAGATGTCCACGCGGGTACAAGGAGTTAGGAACATGAAGGTCTAACCATGAGTACCAAATCATTACAAATTAGCAGGTATATTATTACTATTGGGAAAAAATCCCATCATCCTAGCTTTCAATGATGCCACAGCAACCTTACTCGGGGTGTCCTCGTCCTTGAACACTTCCCAGAATATTTGCAAGCAATACGTTTGCCTTTCTTCTACCTCCTCCTTGCTCATCCTCCTCAAAGTGGGCACAATTCTATGCATCTGATTTGAAGGGAACTCTAGTATGCATTTATGCCAATGTATCATTGTATCAAAGGGCTTCACATAGTTATCTGCAATGAGCACAGGAATAGTTCCTGCACATATAAGCTCTGAAAATCTGTATGAATTCGCTTGCCTGCCAGCAGGTGCAAGCCCAAATGTAGAGTTCATGAGATGTAAATAATTATACTGATTATAGATCATCTGGTGCTGGTCACATTTGGAATTATTCTGATAATTGTTGTTGGGATGCCTGCAAGATACTGCGACAATGATGTCATCTCCATTGTGCATGCTTGTGAAACTTTTATGGCTCCTGAGATTCCCTCTTCCTCCCAAATATGTGAGGCCCTTGAAGGTTAAGAAGTATTTTCTTGCAAAGGACTTAGTGTTTTGAAATTGTGTTAAGCGTTTTTTAGGTTGGAGGGGAAGGCTGATGTCAAATCCAGGGCGGTATATGGTTTGATGCATGTCTGTTGCGAGGAGTGAGGCGAAGCCTATGGTTTCCATGGGGATCTTTGTTAATGACCACATGTAGGTGAATGAGACCAACACATGATTTGTTCCATTGTTCCAGTATGGTAGCTGCCTTGGATGGCCATTATACCATGGATTATATATGTCCACAAATACTAAAAACAAACATGCCTCATTGGATCGCTGGTGTACCATTCGGTTGTGTTGAACCCATAGAAATATCTGCACAGGAAATCAAATTATATTGATAAATGTTTGTATAACAGTATTTGAATAGTTTTTTATTTTGTTTAGATTATGAAACCAGTGAGATCAGAATGGAAATTCCTATTTGAATTGCATAGTTAGGCATTCATTTAGACTTATGGTCGAGTAAGGTATGTACTTAGACTACAGGTATCTAAAGAGCTTTTATTGAATTTTGAAATTACAGAGAATCTGAATTTTTTTTAGATTACAAAGGCTTACAGAGAGAGGGGAGACATAAACCAATCAACTATTATGCTATTAGAAGGTTGACTTTGTAGTGACATCACCCTATTGGCATAAGAATCACCATTTTATTGGTGTCAATATATAAACATTAAGCCTACAATTAAAAATTATTGGAAAGGAGGTAGTTTCATAGGAATTTAAAGTAGGTCCTGATAGTAAAACGG